>JAMSLZ010000015.1:0-452500 GCA_026027325.1 Actinomucor elegans
AAACGACGCGTCTCATGGTACCTTGAGTGTAAATCGATTATAAGGTAAAATAGTCATTAGGTGATGGACTAGGTTTTCATCAATCGTCCTGTATTTACGAAAAGTGATAAGCCCTGCTTCCAATACAGTAGGTTAAGCGACAGTGGAAACTTGGCTTTGTTTTCAAAGCTTTCGTATTTAACATCTCGACGCAGCTTTTCCATCAATGCTTCGATTTCTGGGTCAAGCGGCTTCTATATCAAACAAACTTCAGTCTTATGTATGCTTATATGTATATTATTACAAGTTCAGATGAAGCTGTAGGCTTCTTTTCTTTTCACTGTCTTCAGTCGGTATGGATGGCGTCGCGGATAAAGGCGCTGTGGTTGACACGAGCGGTTTACGCGTTTCATCATCTTTAGAATCCAATTTCTTTCTCTTTTTTGCAGGCTGGTCTGAAGTTGAGCTTGCTTTTTTAGAGACAATGGACGGAAGCCGCTTTATTATTTGTAGTGGTAGATTTAGTTGATGCTGTAGCCGTTGTACCAGGCAATCCAGAAGTAGCGTTGATAGATTTCTTTGGCTTTTGACTATTGGGCACAGTATCACCATCATTGTCTGCAGTCTTTTTACCGCGTGATTTACCATCATTTGTTGACGCCATCGAAGAGTTAGAAGGACCTGCCTTTTTACTATTGACATTGGTTGCTGCTGTTGTAGACGCTGTAGCAGTGCCATTAGCTGTAGTAGTAGAAATCGATGCTTTAGACTTGGCTGGTGCTTTTCGTTTAGGCGTGGTTGTTTTCTTTTCAGATCTGTATATTTTACATCAGTATACACATATAATTTGTAAAACGCATCCTTTTCTTTACCCATCATGGCCATCCAAAGGTCCATGGTATACAAAGAATCCATCAAATTCAGGTGCGCTATATTCGTGAGGCTCGTCCAATAACATTTCACTATCGTCGATAAAAGGATCTTCAAAATCGTACTCGTTACCCACTACCTTCTTGTGCTATAAGTGATAATATGAGCATTGTGATAAATTAGAAGTTCAATGTGATAATTACAAGGGAGGCTTCTTCATCAGAACCGTCGTCGTCGTCGGCATCGTCGTCGTCCATGGCATAACTCTCAGCTTTCTTCAGTAATTCTTGATAGAATAGATCATCAGCAGAATCAAGTGCAGAAGGCATAGGAACATCAGTTTCTTGAAGGGTTTCAATCTTCTTGAGCTCTCGCTTATAAAGCTGGCGATAATTAAATACAACTGGACGTGGTTGATCCTTGAGTTGACATGGATTCGAATGGTTCTTGAAGGTTTGAGAGTTTTTGTGCCATAGTTTCTAGAGTCGGTGAAGTAGAGGTAATGGTTGGCGCAGTTGGTGCTGTTGGAGTTGGCACTGTGGTATTTGGCGTCTCTGCTAATGTACTTGTCATTAAACCCTGTGTGTATATATATTTACAATAAGAAAGGTAAAAAGAAAAAAAAAAACGCAGGTTGAACAGTTGAGATTTTTTCTCGAGATTTAACCGCAGTGAGCCAATGAAGTACATAACAGGATAACCACTTAAAAAGAGTTCATATTATATAATCTCCGAAAGCCACTAAAAAACCCTTACAGATTGAGTGACGATTTATCATAAAAATCTAGGGACGGCATGTTATAGTCAAAAAAAATTGGCAGAAACCATATATTTTATTGCATAAATAGCTTTCTGAATGCGCAACTTATAATGGTCGTAGTTCTAGACTGTCATAAAGTATGTATTAATAATTATATATATATACAAGTACGATGAATCGGTATAAAACCAAAATTTAAGGATGACTTTTAATTTAAAAAAGGCTCGAATATTGGATATATAAAACAGTATATTTTTTACATCAAACATTGCGCATCTAAACGTGTATAAGCTCTGTTAAACAATACTGCATTAATCAGCAACTTCTTATTATCAAGTAATCGCTTCAAAGATTCTATTATTTCAATGTTTAAATTTTGGAGAATATATACCGCTATCTAAATTAATTGAATTGCCGAAATCCAACCGCTCTTGAGAAAGTTTTGGCGCAAGCATAAATATCCCTTGTCCCTGGCTTAAAAAAAATTCTTCATCCTTTTCTCTTTGACATATATATAAAACAGTTATGGCAACGCCACCTTCAGTCGAGATTGCAAAAGAATCTCGAAGCCCAAGCATAAGCGACATCAGAGAAACCAGTTTAACTTATAATAGCTCGATTCAGCAGTACAGAACTGAGAATTATCAAGACAGCTGTCAAAACATATTGACCGAGATTTCAAATGTTCAAGCCTTGGTAGAAGAGTTAAAAGATATTGAATCAATCTATTACCCAACTGCAGCTAGTTTAAATGTATTGAACCTTGAAAACAAAAATTCACTCGGCCAATTAATGGATGATTGTTTGGATCATTTGAAACGTTTAGAGCAAAGAGTCCAAGATGCTTCTTCTAAAATATTAGTCACTGGTGATTTAAACTCTGGTAAATCCACTCTGGTTAACGCTTTATTAAAGAAAGAGCTATTGCCAATGGATCAACAGCCTTGCACTTCTTTGTTTTGTCAAGTATTCTCGTCCTCATCAACCACCGATGATCAAGTGCACGCAGTGCTACCCAATACCGATTATAGTAAACAAGATCAAGATACATTTCACGTCATTGAACCTCGCCATCTTTACAAGCTTCTAATTGATGATGATACCGCTACCAACTATACAATGATCAACATTTATACCTCTCGTCATCCTGACCTCGCCACCACTACCACTTCTCTGCTCCATAATAACGACATTCTAGATATTGCCTTGATTGATTCACCTGGTCTAAACACCAACTCTGTACAAACCACGGCCGTGATGGCCCGTCAAGAGCAAATTGACGTGGTCGTTTTTGTCTTGAGCGCAGAAAACCACTTTACTCTCTCTGGCAAGGAGTTCCTTACCAATGCTTCTTTGGAAAAGACTCACATATTCATAGTTGTGAATCGCTTTGATCAAATTCGTGATAAAGAACGATGCAAAAGATTGATTTTAGAGCAAATCAAGCAACTATCCCCTGCAACATACGCGCAAGCCGAGGACCTAGTGCATTTTGTGAGCAGCCACCAAGTAGACACACCCGATTTCATCAAGCTGGAACAAAGATTAAAGTCTTTTGTGCTGCACCATCGTATTCAATCCAAACTATTGCCGGCCAAGACGTATTTGCACCATGTAGTACGTGACGTATGCTTTTTATCTTCCATCAATGAGGATTATGCAAAAGAACGTGTTGAGCAGACTGAAAAAGAGCTCGAGGTGGCTTTACCTGGTTACTGGCAAATCATTCAATCGCAGCAAACTATACAACAAAGCTTGGAACAGTTGATGCAAGAGACAGTGGCGAAAATGAATCAAACATAAAGCAAACGCTGATAAAAGCTGAGTTCGATCAATGTGTTCAATGTATTCCTTATCCTGGCTTACTTTTGGCATGGCAATACGCTCAGGATGTAGCGGACGCGTTAGCCTCACAGCTTGAGGCTCAGCTACAGGCTGCCGCACAATGGGCCCATCATGACACGGCAGCATGCATGCAGTCCATGGCTCAACTTACCCACGAGCATATCGATACTATATCGCTCCCTGGCAACGAAAAGCTCTCCCTACCATCGGCAAGAACCACCGTCCTATTCGCATCCATGTGCAAGCACGTGATTTCACACTGGATAGACACGCTATCGTAGACAAGAAAGTAGTAGCTGCATCCAACATAGCAGCTTTATTAGGCACTACAACCGTCTTGTTCAAGATCAAAGACCTCATGCTCAAATTTGTGCCATGGCGACCCTCGGCAAATATGGCAGGCAGGTCCTGTTGGACAGGCTATACATTGACCGCAGTTGGATTGTTGAGCGCTTATGCTTTTGTAGCTACAGTGCCACGCGCTTTACAATTTAACTTGCAGCGCAAGTTGCAAATCGCCTTAAAAAATGAAAACTGGATAGATGAACAAACTGATCGTATTGTGAGCGCTGCGACAGATGTATTAGAAGCAACTCAGATCAAGATTTCTTATCGTGTGCAAGAGGTTGTGAAGGAAATGGAACAAAACAAATCTAGTTTAGAAGACAACGTGTTTCAATCAAAAGCGAATTTGCATCAGTTCAAGAAGCTTGTAGCTAAATCGAATGATTTGTTGGTCAAAGTGGAAGGACTTGCATTGTAAATGAATAAAACCATATGTATATATCATTACCAGGTGACTATAGTGAGACATCAGTCTCTTTTTCCTACATCGGCATGTTGTAATGACCCTAGGAAGCTTACAAAACAGCTTCAGTTAGTAGTATCTATCAAAGCACCAGTTAGATCCCAATTCAATAATGTTTGTGATATTTGTTAATTGATATAGTACAAGTTATTTATTCTCTATGATCATTTGAAAAAGTACATTGCAAGCGCTGTAGCAAGTCCACCTGCAACCGCACTTTCTATTGAATACAATGCAAGGTTTGTTTTGCTTAGTGTTAATGTATCATTATTTCGTTGTGTTGCTTTTTCTTTAAAAACAGGCGTATCATCATTGTCAAAGTTAGCAGGACATAACAGCAGTAATTTTCGCAACTCTTCGTTACTTAATTCCTTGTTATTGGTATACATCTCTTCTTCTAACAGGCGAGGTTTTTCTTGTTCCTGCGGCTGTGATATGCTCTCATTTTTCACAATATTAGCTGCTGGCATCTTTAAAGACTGCAGTGTATCTTCATCAAACAAAGGGTGTTCTGCCAATTGATTCAGTGTCTGCATCACAGCTACTTGCTGGTTCATCAACAAGCGATCTTGTTCATTCAATGACTCAAATACGCCTCGAAACTTTTCTTCTTCCTCGCTCACTTTAGTCACCAACAATTCCTCAAACCGATCTGTCAACCTCTTCCTTTTTCTCGGTTCAAATATTGTTTGTACAGCTACAAAGAGTAACAAGTTGACTACCATCAAGGCCCAAGTACCGTAGGTACTGACGCTGCGAATCTTGTCACTCCACAATTGCTCTTCATGATACCGTTCCATAATGGATCTGGCCAATTCCATATATTCACGATCCATTTGTTTCTCGCATGTCTGGTAGTGATCTTTAGCTACGGCTTCGGCTTGCGAATGCTGATGTTCGAGACGATAAAGCTCTGTAAACTTGGTAACATCGTCGCCAGTCCACAAGTGTTTGCGCTGTAAGAGCTCGTTGATGCCACGTTGGGTAGCAGAGCGTGTTTCAATAGCGCTTTCATATGCGTGCTTAGCTGCTTGGACTTGGTCTCGTGTAGTTTCGAAAAGGGTAGCTAAGACAGCGAGTTAGTTAGCTTTTTTTTTTTTTTTTTTTTTTTTTTTTTTTTTTTTTTGAGAGGATACCTTGGTTAGTCACTTTGCGTTTTACGGCATCGATCTGATCATATCCAGTGAGCTCGTTCAATGCTCGACTGGCTCGCTGCAAGGCTTCTTTAGAATCACTGACATCGCTAGTAAGGCGTTTGAGTTGCTGTGAAGCGTTATTGAGTTTATTAATGTAAGGCTCAAGATGTGGCTTCATGTCGCCTTGAATCTTTGACAAGTAAGTTTTGGTGGCAGCTAGGGTCTTTTGCACCGAGGTTTCTTCTATTGACTGCCCTTGATAAGAGGATTCAAGAGCATTATTAGAGATTGCGGGATTTGGCTCGGGCTGTGCCTTGTTTAAGGGTTTATCAGTGCTCTGTTCTCCAGAAGGTGGTAAATCGGATGTAGAAGAGGATAATCGAATGATATTGCGTCTATAGAGCGTAGGCTGTAATGTCAACCGAGATGATCTAATAATTCGTAAAAACATTTACATGAATTATGAACAGAAAGAGAAAAAAATGTGCTGTTGCTTATTCTTGTGTTTTCCAAGGGCCAGACGCATATTGGACCGAGATAATTCAGTTACCGCATTATCTAACGAATTTTCCTCAATTCTTAACGAAGCTTTCTTTTTTTTTTCAATTACAATATAATAATGGTAATGAAAATATAATATGTAGTCCATACACATTCTAATAAATATATTCGTTTAGTCTGTCACCTTACATACCGATCTCGGCGATCTTAAAGTTGAAATCTTTTGCGAATCTGTACCCAAGACAGCAGAGGTAAACATTTCGGCTCGGAACGCTATACAATAGATCCTTTCTCCAATTGACATATTTCAATCATGGTAGAATTTCCTCGCATTATGTGCAAGCGGCTACTACGACAACAGTCTGTTTCATAGAAATATACCTGGATTCATGGTTCAAGTAAGAATGTTCTTTGTTTGACTGTATGATCTCTACTAAACGCGTGTATACATTTTAGACTGGTGATCCTACAGGCACAGGCAAAGGTGGCAATTCTATTTGGGGTAGAAAGTTCAATGATGAAATCAGATCCACGCTAAAGGTAAGGATTTGGATAGCATATAGATCAAAAAGTACTTAGTTAAAAATAATGACTTTTTAGCATAACGCACGCGGTATTATTTCCATGGCAAATTCTGGGCCAAATACAAATGGTTCACAATTTTTTATTACGTATGGAAAGCATCCACATTTGGATACAAAGTATACAGTCTTCGGAAAGTAAAGTACTTGTGCATCGACGAGTTTTTATTAGTTACTTATAGTATATTTTAGGGTTATTGATGGCGCAGATTCAACACTAGATGCTATCGAAAAGACACCTATCGATGCAAAGAATAGGCCATTGCAAGAAATCCGTATTAAATCCATCACTATTCATGCTAACCCTATTGCTGACAAGCAAGCATAAATCGGAATTTAATAAATGCTCATTGTGTATATATAATAAACTAGATAATCCTAGCTTTATGTCTAATCAAGTAGAAGCTGTATTTGCATTTTCATGCTCTTGCGCAAAAGGTTTCAAGATAATGGTATAATCATATAGATCTATGTTGATATTGGATGTCTTAGATGACTTGTTTCTCTGTACTACAGTCTTTGCACAGAGAACATAAGCTCTGGAGTTGGTATCTGATACTGGCCTTATTTACTGTACAAGCTCATCCAACAAGTTGACGGTAAAGCATAGTCAAGGACAACTAGATTGAAAATTTTATTCAGTAGTTGAGAAATGGATATGTATATAAGTATTGATACATCTTTTCTCCTCTTCATATATATATATATATATATACTCTTATTATATCTTTTAAAATTGTACCTACTAAAATACAATTGACTATATTCCAATATCTATATCAAAGAAGCTCACTTTTAAGCAAATCAGCACTCATCTGCGCTACGCACGATACTTAATATATTCACAGTATCAAACAGAAGCGAACTATTCATATCCCCTTTATCTAAGCGTGACAAAGTCAAATTAAATACATGTATTGCAACCGAGTTTTAATCAACAAAGCGAAGAAAGATTTCGATTAGATTGTTTAACGAGACTGTATGAAGTGCTGCACTATCTGACCGTTGATCTGTGAGATAAATGTGTAGCACAAATGCACTTCGAATTCCTGTTGAATATTATTCCAAATTGGTTGTAGTATGTTAAATGTATACTAATTAGTCGCAAATACTGTGGGCATGCTATTGCTCAGCCATGCTTAATAACTCAATTTCTGACCGAAACAATAATTACGTACCTGAAATTGCTTGGATTTGATCGAATTTCCTTTAAAAACGCGATAAGCGTAGTTTATTCCAATTTTCAATTGCATATAGTTGTAGATTATGAAAAAGAAGTTCAGGATTGCTCAGCGTAAAAAGTCTCTCTCCTTCAAAAAGAAAACGAAACAAACTCAATTATCAAAATCTACTCTTTAATGAAAGTTTAAATAGATGTAATGATTCTTGCTAAGTATTGCCCATTTGTCAGATGCGATATTTGACTAAGATTGTCAGAGCCAGTGGCTTACATAAAATAATGTATAATAGTATATACAGTATCATACATTCGTTGTATTTGTCGTATTCCCTCCTATAATATCATATACATTGACCTTTGCTTACTACAGCATGTTATAATATTAAAGGACTTCCGATGCTGTTATATTATAATGTGTCATACAAGAAACCTTATTTTACTAACTAAGCCAATCCACTCCACTACTAGGTGTTGATTACTATATTAACATGACCCGATAGCAGGTCATAAGAGTGGCGTGGTAGTTTAACTCATAGCTATGAATTAAAGGTAGCTTTGATTATATTAAATAAATTGATGACTATAAAAAGGGAACTATTGTTTTACCATGACTCTTCCTTATCTTGTGATAAAGGGTTAGCAAGCCTTATTTCCCATTCTTTGCTGAGACAAGTATTACAGCTTATTTTAAAGAGCTATGTTGAACTTTTATTGAAGAGTAGATTTAAGTATACTAATTTATTTCATTGTGATTTTGGACAAATCTTCCTGATAGATCTTTCTACTGGTTATTAGCGCTTCTGCCGTAACTGCTATACCAGTACAAGATCGTGTCGTAGTTCTTCAAATAAAATGGTTGTATGATATATTATAAATGAAATATCAACCAAAACACAGAGCACAGCTCTTAAACAATGATGATCCTGCCACAGCTGATTCAAGCTTAAACAATATATTAGATCTTGCACTTGTCTCTTTTAAAAGTACATTTCAAGTTGCAAACCGTCGCTGTTTTAAGAACTTTGTTGTTTCAAACTATTAAAGGCAGATGACCTGCATATTTTTGGGTAATAGAACATGGTATCAAATAAGACGGTAAAGCGGTAGCTTCCGTGCGCAACACTAGGCTGCTTTTAAACAAACTAAAGAGGAACTATTATAACGAACGGACTGTACTCAATTTAGTGATACTCTCTCTTCGTATGACAAGTGTAGGTGGTTCAAAGATATAGCAATTTGTCAAATCAGAATTGTCAAGAAAACATGAAATAGTTTAATAGCTGTATGGAGGGGAAGAGGGGGGGATAAAGTGTATATAAAGTATAGTTAAAATGTTGACCACTGCCAATCTGCTGGAACGGATGGAATAGGATTAAAGGCTACTAAGATGTTAGTATATTGTTGTAATCGATAGCAGGGATCTTACC
This sequence comes from Actinomucor elegans, assembly GCA_026027325.1. Classification (NCBI taxonomy): domain Eukaryota; kingdom Fungi; phylum Mucoromycota; class Mucoromycetes; order Mucorales; family Mucoraceae; genus Actinomucor; species Actinomucor elegans. The sequence continues at coordinate 9,088 of JAMSLZ010000015.1, forward strand.
TTGATCCTTTTTCGTTTTATTAATGTTTACACCTTTAGATGGTGTTGCTTTTTGTGGGTCAACAATATCTAAATGATAAAAGAGAAATGAATAAACAAAAAACAAACAAAGTAAAGGAAAACCAACCATCTCTTCCAAGTTCAGTTACACCTTCCATCGCTTGAGGCTGTTGAGTCATGATACCAGCATGTCTTTTCTTCAAACTCGTTATTGATTTATCAGTGACCGTCGCAACCACTGTATTATTGCTCTCTCTTCTTTTGCTTGTAGTGGTTTGCCGCAGTTCTTCTTGCCATTGTATGTAATCTGTAGCACAAGTATCACAGCCTCTTGATAAGCTACCTTGAGGATGAAACTGTGCATATTGATCAAGTCTAAAGTAATTCGAACAATGCACTGTACAAAAGATATTTCCACATTTACGACAGTGGTGTCTTCTTTCAAATAAACCAAAACTAATTGAACCCCAATCAACTCACAATGGCTTGCTGCAGAGTCAGGCTACCGAGATTGGGTTAATCTTGTGTTAATGAGTCTTTTACAAACATACCTTCCAATGATCTCGACTAGGTGAACCTGTACTGCGTCAAAAGTATACTTGAAGGGGACCGGAATGAGTGTTGGATTAGATATAGAGACGTCTAGACCAGAGTCATTATCTGATGCTTGTATCCGAGAGGGTTGCGCAAGGGGTTAAGTGAGAAGGGTCGTTTCTTGCGAGTTAAGGAATAAACATTCCAGTCAAAAATTTATATAAAATGGAAATTGGTTGCTATGATACAAAGAAAAAAAAAGGTCTTAGTCTAGAAGGTTGCTTGCTGTAATGAAAAAAGAAAAGAAGACTCAGAGACAAAGAAAAGGGATGTATAATATCAAAGATTGAAACTAAGTTGGGTCTTCGAACCTCTTATTGGACAAAGACAATGCTCTAGATTGGTCAAATATGCTCCAAGATGATACACAGTTACATTTGGACATTATCAATGGAGCTTTTCCACGTGCTTGTAGTTTATTAAACACCAAAATACCACGAGTTTCAGAATAGTGAACTATAATCAGGTCAAATAGAGCTTTCTGGTTCTAATTAATATAAAACACTGTATTTTCGGAGCCCTCTTACATCTGTTACGTCGATATATAATTTTGAAAATAGCTCTTTTAGAAAGAGTATGCTTTTTTTTATTCTACTTTGACTGAGAACTATTGACTCGCCTTAATTCATTGAGGGTTTACAAACTTTATACAGGGCGGCCCTTCAGAGGAATATAATCTGATAGACTAGATTTACCATTTCATCTCCGAAGACCAATCAAGTAATCTGTAATTTGAGACATTTTGGAAAAGGCAAAAAAAGGATGTCTTCAAGTTGGGATTTGACAATCAAAGATTTATTTCTTTGGATACATAAATAGCATTGTATAGATATGGGTGACTAGTGAAGAATATTTATTAAGCATTGAGGTATATATATTCATATATGTATATTTGCATCTTTTTTTCACTATAAAAACTCGGTAAATTACTTAATGAAAATGTTGAGGATTCTTATATAATTCATACACAAGCTCAAATCCTTAAAGAAAATACAGCATGACATTTCTATTATTTGGCGTACAACAGCACTTTCTACATGTTAACAAGACATCTGTCTAGCTTGGTTCTGTTATTATTCAGCAACTTGTTGAATAATTTTTCTTCATTCGTTTTCCGTCAACCACGACAATCGAGCGTTGATTCACATTTCATATCCAGCAGTGTCAGTCGAGACCATTGCCTACTTGCTACCTCAATAGACTAAAAAAAAAAAAAGCTATCCAACTGAAAGTAATATATAGTAAACACGTAATTGATTAGTGTATATAATCGTTGAATTGACCTGCCTTATCAAGTTTTCCTATCTAACCAAATGAAATAAGAAAATTGACTGAATATCCGTTTTAATGGTCCCAACCGTCAATCTAAATGCTATGGTAATTTACTACTTTCTGTAATAGGCTGCTTATCGGTGTAGTAATCAAATCTTATAAACGAGAAGATTCTTCATAGAGTATTTCAGGTACCAAGAAATTATGTAATATTAGTCTTTGACATATAATCCAAATAAGAAACAAGTGACTTAGAGCATACTAATCCAGTCAACCTTAAAGAAATTGCACTCTAAGAGCTGCACCACGTGTGTGCATATAGTGGAAGGGAGGGCATACTTGACCGAGCAATAAATAAATAGACTGACTTCTTCATCTCATTCTTCATTCACCATTTCCAGAAACAACATGCTCAAAGAACCAAGACTAGAAGACTATGATGCATCTATCAATCAAACAAAAATAGAATCAAACAGATAAAGAACAAACTGGTAAAAAAAAACAATATTTCGCTTGAAAACGCGTCTCTGACCCAATAACTTGATTATGATAGGCTTCGGAACCAATAATAATGGTTCGAGAAAGGTAAACTTTTACAACCTTAATCCACCCGGGTTTAACCTGATATTTATTAGGATAAAAGGTGAGAAAAAAAAAACAGACAGCATACAGTCGTAGTTTGGTATTGAATCCACAATAGAACTCCACAGCAACTCGATCAACTCAACGTAGAATACCAGATCTATCTCAACTTCGCGTCGAACAGTGTAATTCGCTCTTAGATCAATGGTCAACGTATCAAACTGAAGAAAGACAGAATAGAAAGAAGGATATTGATAAGCGACAAGCAGAGTTTGATAAAGAGCTTGATCGACAACAAAATAAGCGCACAGCAAAACAAGAAAAAAAGAGTGAAATAGCTAATAAGCTCATTCATTTATTAAAAAAGCTTTAGAAGATGGTGTTAATGAAAAAATTCAAATTCTCAATAGTCATAATACTAGTGACGACACTTCGATGGTAACCATGTCCGTGGATACTCTGGAACTCTTTTGGGCAATGAACATAAACGTTCCTGTTACCCGGTCAGAAATACTATTGGCTATAAGTCAACTAGAAAAGGTTTCAGATTAGGTATCGCAGTCGATCCATTTGTATTGGTTTTAAATCAACCGCATTTATGAAACCAATGCGAAAAAAAAAAAAAAAAGAAAAGAAAAAAAAGCGGCTTTTCTTTTTTCTTCATTAGTTATGTATACTATGACTTTTTAATAAAGCAAATATGCCACATAATGACGGCCCGCATTACCCTATACATCCATTTAAACAGTTACCGGATTGTATACATGACAGCAAAGATTTGTATATACCTGGACAGAGTATGTCATGCGAGGATCTATATCAAAAATCATCTTTACTAGAATTTACTTTGTCATTATCATCCTCAACTTTATATTTGTTACATGGACTACTTGCTGGTTTATTTATCGTAATGTATCAGCACAAACGCCTACGTTTGGCTCTTCTCAACAACCCAACAGCATATCTAGACAATGGCAAGCCTATTCATTAAAGAAAAGAGGCCTGTTTGGTACAACTCTCGGTGCCATAGGCCATTTGATCTTTTCCACTTGTGCTTTATTATGTCAAGCCTTATTTACTACATATACTTGTGACATTTATCTTTGGGGACCTACTTTGGGCTTCTACATCTGGACTTATGCTCTGTTTTGGAGAACCATCCGTTTACATCTGTTGATCCGCATGAGTGAATTACAACAACGGTTCGGCCGTCGCACATCAGCCGATATACCTTTGGAACAAGATCCAGATTACAAATGGTTTGTTCGTCATCGAGGCGCTCTCAATTTCAAGCTACGATACCAACTGTACATATTCATCGCTTCATTGGTTGTATTCTTTATCGTGGTGGCCGTGGTTGAAGTGTTTGGCTTGGGTTCTATTTCATCTCACCATCATTGCGAATTTTATTATGGCAACTACGTAATGATAGGTATGGTGGTTTTCTTCTTTATTGTGGTGGTGCCGTTTATTGTATGGTATCTACGAAATGATGAGGATGCACATGGTATTCGACGGGAACTTTGGGCAACAATGGCAGTAGGTGTACCCTGCTTTATCCTTTGTATTCTTTGGCAAGTCTTATTTCCGTATCCTACAGTGACAAGGCCAGCTGGAGTAAGAGGTAATTTTGGCCCAGCCAACTGGTTAGTCATCGTCACTACTACAAGTCATATTATGTCAATTGTATTGCCCTTATTCAAGACCCTCTCTTTCAAGAAGCAAAGGCGACCTTCTTTTGGCTTTAAAAAAATTGCTGAACAAGGTAAAAGATGTCCTCAGTTTCCTCGGGACGAGCATGGGTGCAGTGCTTATCCTCTTGGAGCTTCCTGGGTGGATTTACACAATATAGACTCATTGGCTACTCTTGATACAAGCATCAAACAGTTGGAGCTCACTTCAGAATCATTGTACCAAGCCCTAAGTGATCCTACTATGCTCAAAGTACTTCAGTCTTGGGCAGTCAAGGACTTTAGCGTTGAAAATGTTCTGTTTTACGATCATTACCTTCATCTTGTACGAGGCGTAAAGCAGCGACAATTAGCGAAATCAGAAAAAAAACATCAGTTACAAGAGGATAACCACATGCTAAATCAAGATAAAGAATTGCTAAAGGCACACAGTGATCCAAGTCAAAGTAGCAGTTCAGCATCCTTTCGTTCTACTTTTAGTTTAGCAAGGCCAAGCGTTGACATTCTTAATACGCCTTTGGCGGCAGATCAGATACCCGAGTTGCTTGATTTCTACATGACGTTCTTTGCTGATCAAGCACCATTACAAGTCAACATTTCTTATCGTGCTCGCCGAGCCATTGATACCATGTTCAGCCCAATATTTGGCAAAAAGCTGATACAAGGCGGCAAAAAACGCTACGGTTATTCCTTCTTCGTTGAGTACATGTACAGCAGCAACAGAAATAGCATATTTTGATCCAATTCAACAATATCAGTCCGGTTTTTTATCATCAGCTCCAATTTCCGAATGTACTTCGCCTGAAACTCCAAAAATCTCGCCTACTATCAGCGAAAGCAACCTGCATATCACTTTACAAGTGTTTGAACAAACGCGAAAAGAAGTCTTTTGGAATATCTTTTCGGGTTTGTTTCCCAAGGTTGTTGAGGCTTATAACAAAGAAAAGTAATAAAAACACTATTTGTTGGTATATTATAGTTGGTTGAAGTTGTATGCATGATTGTAGGGTAACCATATGTGATCTAAAGAGTAAAGCGCTTTCATATCTCTTCTTCCGTTAATGTATCATGAGTATAAAAGTTTGACCAGGGCGTGCCAAGTTGTTGTGCGTTGCCGATTTCTCTACCATCTGTCGTTTAAAAAAGTGCAGCTAACAAACCAAACTCTTTAACAAAGATCCTAGTAGATACACAGCACATTCTACACTTGATTTACTGTTTAAATGCGATTTTAGAACGAAATTGACTGAAATATTATAGGTCTATTATTCCAGTCAATGAGAAATGTATAGTGTGTTCCTTATCCTTCTATTAAACAATGATTATAGTAGATGTGATCATTCGTCATAGATATGTACTGACAATTGAATGTAATATGAATAAACCAAGTTTAGATAAGGGGCTGTTAATCATTGTATCTATCTTATTTAAGTACTTTTATTGTAATTATAGTACCCAAATAAAACAACACTTCTGGTAGATGGAGTAATTCGTTTTAGACATAAACTTGTCAATAAATGAGACATTTGATCAGAGTTGGATGTATCGAAACGATGCTTTTTATTTTTGCGAAGCACAAGTCAATGTTTTAGATGCATAAATTTGATTTCCTAGAGTATATTATAGTATTTTTTTTATCGCATTTAATTATATACATGAAATATTCGAGTTATAATTGCATTATTAAAAGATAAAAACCTGACTTTTATCAGCGAGAGCTTCTTCAGTAAAAGGAAACAAGCAACAACTTTTTTACAATAGATGTTTTGTTCAATTCTTTATATATATATATATTGAATATCAACAATTTGCTGGTATAAAAAGTGGATTAAAAGCGCAAGTAAGCGGGCAATAAAATTGACTTATTTCATTAATTTTTTTGTGCTTTTTCTCGACAATATTTTGACCCTGTCCCCGCACTTTACCTGTTTATTATCACACCATGTTACGCATACTACGTCCCATAGCTACCACCAATGTAAAGTATGTTCGGTTCTATAGCGCCATACAAAAAGAACCTCTGTCACCTTTAGGAAAGCATTTGCATGATTCGATCAAAGTAAAACGAAAAAGACGATCTTGAAAAAAAAAAAAAAAAATTAATGAAGCATTGCCATTATTCACTATAGGTGACTGGTCCTTTGACAGTTTCACACTTTATGAGACAAGTACTTGTAAATCCTTTGAGTGGCTATTATATGCTTGGCGATGTATTTGGCAAACAAGGTGATTTCATTACTTCACCCGAAATCAGTCAAGTGTTTGGCGAGGTTAGCGTTGATCAAAATAGAAAACAAAAAAAAAGCAAAAAAAAAAAAAAAAAAAAAAAAAATACTAATCTGCATGTTAGCTTTGTGGTATTACTATTTAACAGAGTGGATGCGACTTGGTCAGCCTTCAAAGACGCAGATTATAGAATTTGGTCCAGGCAGAGGCACTTTAATGAGCGATATGCTTAGAGTAAGTCACATCAAAGTTAGGCTTTTTTCCTTGTCATACTGAAATCAGAAAATTTCGCCATATCTGTTCATTATTAGACATTGGCTCAGTTTCCATACTTTTATAAAACACTTACCGATGTACACTTTATTGAAGCAAGTCCTGGTCTTCGTAAAATGCAAAGAGCCGCGTTGGTCCAAGGATCAGAAGAGAAGGATGTCACTCGCGTAGAAGGAAATCAAAATGAATCGCCTATTGAGACAATCACAAGACAGGATGGCATAAAAATATCGTGGCATGATGGCATTGAAGTAGTTCCAGGTAATAACAGTTAGGTTTTGTATATACAGATTATTTATACCTTATTAGATCAATGGTCCTTTATTATGGCACATGAATTCTTTGATGCGCTTCCTATCCATAGTTTCGAAGTAAGGATATATATATATAAAAAACCCCCCATAGAATTTTACTAATAGTATGATAGAAAATCGATTCAAAAGAATGGAGAGAATTACTAGTTGATCTGGATGATACAGACGAAAGGTTTTGTGATAGAATGATTACTTGAAATGGACTTTATTGACGAGAAAGGAATATCAAATTATAGTGAGTATAATTTTAGACTCGTGCGATCACCTAACGCGACAGCAATGACCAAGGCCTATCTAAGTGATGAAAAGTTCAAAGATTACAAGCCAGGAGATCGAGTAGAAGTCTCGCCTGATTGCTGGGGAATTATGGACAAAATTGCTAAGTATATGGAGCGTAATGGTGGTTCTGGTTTAGCTATCGACTATGGACAAGATTATATTCAAGGCGATACACTTCGAGTAATACTAGTGACACACTATCGGAGCCGACTGTTTTTTTTCTAACAAGCTCAATTGGTAGGCTATCAAGAATCATAGAATCATACATCCAATGTCCGATCCAGGAAGTGCGGATTTGAGCGCTGATGTAGATTTCGCCTTCCTGAAACAAGCGATTACCAAAGGATCAAGTAAAACAAAAACAAAAAAAAAAACAAAACAAAAAAATAACTAACGAGAGTGATCATTATATATCTGATATTTGGTAATAGGTGTTTCAGCCTATGGTCCAATTACGCAAAAGGATTTTTTGCAAGCTTTAGGCATCCAAGCTAGAATTGAACAGTTATTTAAAGCTGCAAAGACTTCAGCTGATAGAAAGACATTATTGGATGGTGCTGAAAGATTGATGGATCCTGAAGCTATGGGCAGAATCTACAAAGTATTGGCCTTTGCCAATGATTCTACTAGCAAGGGCGACCCGGTTGGTTTTGAGAACAAGAAACTAGTACCTACTGCTTGATATAGTGTATATATCCTAAAATAGGACACTATACTGTTTTGTATAAATACTTTCTAATCATGCATTAATTACAGTGGTTTGCATCATTCGAGCTTTTTTCAAATCCTGATAGAATAAAACGTCTCTTCCATTAATCTGTTTCCAAAATGTGTTATACAAATGTTGAACAGATGGCGCGCAAATGCGACTGACATTCATTGAGATTAAATTATGGTTTGTACGCATCTAGATCTATCAGTAGCTTTTAGCAAGAATCATTAGAGATAGCATCATATACGCTCTTCATTATTGAATTACCTGATCACTAATTAATGCAAAGACATATATAAGCAGTTTTTGTTAAACTAATTCTTTTTTTTTTGTTATAATTTTGTTTCTTTATAATAGTTACCTGTTGAATAACTATTGCTTATATTAAGAATCATGACTGGCGCAGACACTCTCAAAGATGAAAGCGTCGTCTACTCTGAAAAAGTCATTACAGAAAATGAAAAGCGCCTAGATGAAAAGCATGCTGAAGATAGCTTTGAAGAACCTTGGATCTCACAGCCAAAAGGCCTAGATGAACTTGAAAATCAACCCAAGAAAAAGTTTCATTTATCTGATGAAACCGAGTTGGATATTGCTATTATTAATGATATTACAGTTACTGAAGATGACCCATCGCTCAAATCAGTTACCTTTCGCTCAGTCCTGATCGGTGTAGTATGTACTGTTATGTTTATTCTGGTTAAATACTAATAGTATCTATATAGATTCTCTCCTGTCTCAGTTCTTCTGTTCAGCAGCTGATGATCTTCAAGCCTGTTGGTATTCCATTGACGGATACATTTATGCTTATCCTCGCTTATGTATTTTGCACTACCTGGGCTCGTGTTCTTCCAAAGGGTGGCTGGCTCAACCCTGGGCCATTCAATGTCAAAGAACACACGTGTATCTATATCATGGTTTCATCCGCCAACACAAGTGCCTACGGTACTTGGATTCTCTCTGCTCAAGAACTATTCTACACAGACACGCCTGGTGCAGCCGGCTCTATTTTTTTGCTATTCGCCACTCAACTCGTAGGTTATGGTATTGCTGGCCAATTAAGACCTTATCTTGTATATCCCTCCAACATGATCTGGCCTACTTCTTTACCTACTGTTTCCCTTCTCAAAACATTCAACACTGAAAGAGATGAAGCCAAATGGCGTACACGCTTCTTCTTTATTATTTTTGCCTCCATATTTGTATACGAGTTCATTCCTCAATACATGTTCCCCATGATTGGTGGTATTTCTATCATTTGCCTTGCTAAGAACGACAGTGCTTGGGTACAACGTATCTTCGGGGGTTTAGGTGTTAACGAGGGCATGGTAACTTGTATACTTCCTTAATTGAGAATTATTATCTAACATATTGACCTCCATAGGGTATCTTTCAATTCAGCTTTGATTGGAATCTTTTGTCCTCTCTGAGTCCCATGACTGTGCCTCTCTGGGTCCAACTGAACGTCTACTTTGGTATTATGATCCTTTGGGTTGTCGGTCCTCTTCTCTACTACTATGATGTGTGGAATGCACAAAGTTTCCCTTTCATGTCTAATGGTATCTTTCAGCTTCATGAAAATGGTACTGTCAATGTTTATCCTCAAGAAAAAGTCCTAAACGCTGACAATACGCTCAACCAAACTCTATTGGAGCAAGTGGGTCAGCCTCAATTCTCCACACTCTACGCTATGAACTACGTGCTTATTAACTTTGGCGTCACTGCTGCCATTTCGCATGTTTTCCTCTTCTATGGTGGGTCTATCTGGAAGAACTTCCGTGCCAGTAGATCAAAGAAGGATGCTGATGGTGAAGATGATATTCACGTCAGGTTAATGAAGTCTTATCCTGAGGTAAATAGTACACTTTCAGTACTATTTTTACATAAAACTAATACTTTATTGACTAGGTACCCAATTGGTGGTACTATACCATTTTTGTTCTTGGCATTGGTCTGAATGTTGGAGTCGCGTATGCCAACAAGAGTCAGTTGCCATGGTGGGGCGTTATTTTTGCCATTTTCTTATCTACTTGTCTTTCGTTACCTCTTAACCTCATTTCTGCTGTTACAGGTCAAACATTTGGCTTGAATGTCCTTACTGAGCTCATCTGTGGCCTTATCCTGCCAGGACTTCCCATTGCCAACATGTATTTCAAAACCCTTGGTTTTAATACTATGCATCAAGCCGGTATCATGGCCAAAGACTTGAAGATTGGTCATTACCTCAAGGTCCCCCCTCGCATGACATTTATCCATCAAATAGTTGGCACTGTTATTGGCTGTATCTTTAATTATATTGTCAACTACTCCATCACTCATTCCAAACGCGAGGTCTTGCTTGATCCCATTGGCAACCAGTTCTGGAATGGTGCTTCGCCTCAGACCATCAACTCGGCTGCCATCACCTGGGGAGCCATTGGCCCCATTGCTATGTTTGGTCCTGACACACAGTACTATATCTTCTTGTGGGCGTTCGTTATTGGTCTCGTGTTACCTGTGCCTGGTTATCTCTTACACAGAAAGTTTCCCAACGCCGGCTTTCACTTGTTTAACGTCCCTATGGTCTTGATGGGCGTATCCTTGCTGCCCGGTACTAACAGCTCATGGATCACAGGAACATTTATTGTTATCTTGGTATTTCAAGGATATATTAAACAGCGCCACAGTGTCTGGTTTGCTAGACACAACTATTTGATTTCAGCTGCTTTGGATTCTGGTACCTCATTGATGGTTTTCTTTGTTTCCATGGCTCTGTATGGTGGAGCAAGTGGTGTCTCATACGAATTTCCTACTTGGTGGGGTAACCGTGCTGATGCTAGATACATGGATCAATGTTGTTTGAATTGTGAATAAGAGACTATCATAGTTGATCTATGATCTCTTTATTATAACTACTTTTTCTCTTCTAATATCGCTGTAACAAAATATAATTTTCTTTCTTCCATTTTATACGTATACTATGTACACTTTCTATCATTTATTCTATTCTTTTGTCTAATAGCAGCGGTATTTTCATCGATTAATTTCCCTTTATAAATATCAAAAAACCTTTATCAATTTCATGCATTTGTAATGTTTGAGTAGTTTTAATATAGGTTTTGAATAAGACAATAATAAAGTTTGTGATAAATCTACTAGGGGTGCCTACTCGGTAATATATAGGTAGTTACAATATCATAAAAGTATAGGTTGATTCTCATCTGTAACCATTGCTTCTGAATGGTATTTATATATAATTGGCTGAAACTTTGTATCTGTTCTCTTGCTGGACAATACTATTTGCTATTGTATAAATTTTATTGTAATTTTATGGTATAATTACTATGATATTATATTATTCTATGTAAAAGATCATGTATGAAACTCACAGCATTACAGAGGTGGTTTTAACATTGGATCTGCAGATGAAATGATTAGCATAATTGTTTTTTTCCAGCCAATTATGAATTCGATAAGTCCATTCACTATAACCTCGCGATCGAGAAAAGTAAAAAAAGTTGAAAACAAGATGGCCTTTTTGTTTTCCTTGTCGCACATATTAAAAGGACAATACTGATAACAAGAAGTACTCTACAATTAAACTATATGTAGAGACAATAAATTAAAAGAGTGTAAGATAAACTATAGAAGAGGAACAAGATAAATATGACTGAACTTGTCTTTGGTTTTCTGTCGTTCAAGAGAGTAAATTGTCCTCGGAAGGGCAGTACCAGGAAAGAAGAGCTTGTTATCGCATACAGACTGCCAGTAAGCTTTCTAAAATTTGGGCAGTGCAATAATAATTATAACACCAGTTTTGGCTGAACATATAAGCAAGCACGAAAGACAAGTGGCTGACACAAGAGATAACTGCGATGATTGTATCTGGTTCCAAAAACTCGTGAATCAAAAGATTTCCTCTAAAGTACATTTCAAAGGAAAATCAGTCAAAGAAGTGAGATCTGGATTCCAGAGCAGAATATTCACCAGAAAAAAATCTATCGGGAAACATGTGAAATAGAAGCAAATCAGCAGAAGCCTTATTATAAATGAATCAATTTACAACGCTTTTTTTTTTGCGCGAAAAACAATCAAATATACCACAACCTAGACCATCATGCAATAGTAGAATCAGTCTGAGCTTGGTGAAGGCGCGCTGTAAAATGAGCTTGGATAACAATAGTACAAAAGAGTTTTGTTGATCACTTGTATTCAAATATATCAGAGATAAAAACTTTGATTTGAATATCTGATTCAAGGAAACGAAATACATTTGGGACTGTATTCACTCCACATCGGTATTGCCAACATGTTCAAACTAGTGGAAGTCAGACATCTTTGGAAGTATAGTGCCACATCTTCCATCAGAAACGGCTTTAAACATCTTTCTAGCCCTAAAACAAATGTCATATTCTATAATACATGTTGCTTCGAGTTTGAAAAATTATCCAATCGGGCGATACTCTAAAGATCATAGACAGTTTGGTGGAAACGGTGTACTCGGTTCATAGCTGCGATTGACCTCAGCCAATGAAAGGATCCCATCCGAACAAGAAGTCTTTAAAGTCTGTCCAATCAATTAACTTTATTATATCTACATACGTATGATTTTTACAACGTTCTATTAAATCTAAAAAAAAAAAAAAAAAAAACTGGAATTTATGTATAGTTAGTCGTTGCTCAAGGGCTTATTATTTAAAGAGAATATTCTTCGAAGATATTAGCGTTCCCAATCTGGATCTACTAAGTGGAGATTCAAACATGAAATCCTTTGATCTCTTGTTCAATCATCCTTGACACAGAACAAATCAGTAACAGATAAAGATATACTAGTGAGAAGTAGCAAAATATGAAGGATATATTAGATTATTCCTAATGACTAGCTTTTTATAGCAATCTAATTCAAGTATCCCTGTGCTGGATAGTTTAAACAACATAATTTACTTCACATATAAATCGAAATCTTTTACTTTATTTTTTCATAACAATTATATCATTTGAAAGACACTTTAGTTTTTTACAAATTATGCCTAGTAGGAAAGCTATTGATTTATATCAGGGTTATTAAAATTATATTTTAATTTAAGATTGATTTTTTGAATTTTCAGAATTATACTATAAATCAAAGCTACACGGCGTATCAAAAAGTTATGCTATGAAGTCAATCTTCTGTCTAATCTTCAAGTTTTTGAAATAGTTCAGAACAGACAAAAATAAAGATCTCTGGGTTTTCTTTTTAAAAGATTGCTCTTTAAGTTATTATTGACATACGTTATGGGGTACGATGTTATATATGTTATGCTACTTTTCGTTATAAAACCTTAAATTTAGTTGACATTTCTAGAGCTTAAATTTTTAAATATTTGCAGCATTTTAGAACAGCCAAAAAATAAAGAAATTCAAGTTTGTCCTTTAAGAAACTTGTCTTTTTTTTTTTTCATGAAACCATCACCGGAAAAAGAAAACTATTTGGATACACCATAACTATGGCTATAGAGCTCAAATGTGATACTTTCCGATATCTGTCTTAGACTACTTTTCACCACCATTTATTTTGTAGGCTGCGAAACCGAAACTTTCAAAGAAAAGCTCATAGATAATTTAGATTAAGCAAAGAAATGGGTAATTAGGGCTTTCCCTTCTGGACCAGTTTTTTTTTTTTTTTTGCATATGGATAGGTCTCATTCTTAAAAATTAACGTTAAAAGCTCTGTCAAAAGATAATTTCAGAGGTTATTTTAAAAGCAAGGCAAAAAGTCATGATGTGAAACTTGGGAAGCTACAGGGACGCTCAAGATCAAGCTCTTCTCAGTCAGGTTTTGTTATGTTTTAATAAGCGTACATGAACGTAAAAGATCGCAAGCAACAATCAAATGCTAAGTTTTTATTATATATACAAATAAACACGTCATTACAATAAAACTCGAAAATATATATAGAAGTATGAGGCATTTACTATTTTATTACTTTACTATGTACAACTCAACCAAAAGAAATGGTAATACACTGTTCAAACTATTTACACTTGTGTGTTGGAAAGGCTGCTCATTCTGGAGCATGTTTAGGTATTTCAGTACTGTATTTCTGACGAGGAGGAAATATATCTATATCACATGCAATTTAGTTTACGAATCATTTGTCAGTAATCAATCATCATACCTCGTATTTGGAACGTTTGAATGCGTCCAAAAATCTTGTCAGGATCTAGCTCTGCTTGTTTTTGAAGATGTAATGTTAAATCAGGACTTTTTGCCCAGTCTGGTATTTTAAACGGATTCTCTTCTTCTTTTGGCTCGTCTTCAGCTTTTTGTTGGCAATTATCAGCACTGATTGAGGTTGGTATATTGTTAGATGCATTCTATAGTATCAAAGTTAGCCATATATACACACTTATTTGTTACTAGGCACTTACTTTTACTGGTAATGGCATGAGCTTTACTTTCTTCAACCGTGGCCCACTTGCAGGCATTAGCTCACTCACTGCAATATCCTGCGATGGATAATCTTCAATTGGAATCTCTCTACTCTCACTTTTCACTGAATCTAGACTTGGTCTCTTGGTTGTGATCTTGTCTATTGGCGAAGGCAGATTCTTTATATTATCGATCGAAGGTCTTCCCATTTTAAACAATCGACTCATGAACGAGCTTTGGTGTCTGGCTACTGCAGGAACAGAAGGCATAGATGGCGAAGGCGGCTTAATAGGTGAAGGTGTTTTGCTTGCTATCTTCTTATTTTGCTGTTGTTGCTGTCGTATTTCTGCTTCATAGTTTCGAGTTGAAACTACCAACTGAATTTCGTCTTCGTGTTCGTCATACTCATGATAGCTTAGGGAAATATCATGTTCTTTTGAGGTGGATAGCCCTTTTGAGCCATCACAGTTTCCAATATTAGCAAAGGCAGGCACTTTTGAATCAAGTTGAACATTGTTAAGGGCTGTTTCAAAAGGAATAGAGTATGGTAGCGGCGTATTAATTGTTATGGTTTCTTCATCAGATTTCGTATTTGCATTGTCGTATTTTATAGCATCTAAAGAAAATGAGGTTTTGAATAATTCAACTTGAGTTTGTTGGATTGTATTTTGAGAAGAATTTGAATTATTCATGAAACTTGTTGCGGCTGGATCAATCGCTGTAGTATCATGTTGCGCTTCTTCAGTAATTGATTCAGTTTGGTGTATATGAGTCTTGACATCAAGTTCCAGATTTGAGTCTTGGGTGCATAGCTCATTGTTTTGTGAATTCGTTTTATAATATGAGGAATCTGCTGAATAGGCCCTGTTAGTCACTTTTGAATTTAATAAAGGCCTTTTCCATGTTATTAATTCGCTATCATTATCATGTGAATGTAAATATACAAGTCGATATGGAAAAGAGAGATAGTTTACCTCACAGTCGAATGCTTCTTAAACCAATCAAGATGGGAGTTAGTAACATCATCTAATTGAGCTGTTTTCTCCATTAAAATATCATCCCATTTATCTTGTTGATCAAAAACCCAGAGATATCCTTTCTTCGTTCTTGCCGACATTTGATTCGTATAATAAAAATGGAAGCAGTGAAAAAGAAGGCAAATGGCCTATTGAACCAAAACATAATTAAACCCTTGACATTTAAGCAATGAATAAACTAATATATTATTGGATGACTGTGATTAAAATACATGATAACACTATGGGAAAAATTCGAGTGAATTTCGAGTGAATTTCAAGTTAACTCGGTTTGCAGGAGAATCGTTGCCGTTTCGAGTGAATTCAAGTTAACTTGCAATTCACCTGCAATTCACTTGAAAATCAGGTTAACCCGAAATTCACCTTAAATTAACTCGAAAAACATGTTAACTCGCAATTCACTTGCAATTCACTCGAAAAACATGTTAACTTGCAATTCACTTGCAATTCACTCGAAAAACATGTTAACTTGCAATTCACTTGCAATTCACTCGAAAAACATGTTAACTTGCAATTCACTTGCAATTCACTCGAAAAGCATGTTAACCTTCCTATGATTTCAACCACTTATATTTCAACCTTTTTTGCATGTATTAACCATGTATAGATAATGAAACAACATATGTGTAATGATGACTCTTTATTCAATAAGATAAACGATACAAAATGGGTATATAATATTAAGCTAATTATATTTACTGATATATTACTGCAGTCCTTGATTTCTTGCATTTCTTAACTGCGCACCTTCCGCTTGAAGCCTACAAATGGGTGTTCATTTTTCTCTCCTTTTGATTCAATATGCAATAGTTATAGAATGTACACTTACACTTTCTTCCTGTTATATTTGCTTCTGTTAGTCCATTTTTCTTGCACAAGAAACTCGCAAGGCCAAAATCTTACACACTTGTTGATGATAGCAAGCCGTTCATCTGATGCTATCGACTGTTGTAGTGCCGACTGTATCATGGAGAGCTTATTAAGAGAAGAAAGCAGCCTCCAGCTTTTACATGCAGCTTCTGGGTTCTGCTGCGCAAAAGTTAGTACTGAAGAGAAAGCTTCTTGATCAAGTATTCCCATCAGGCTGCTGATATCTTCATCATTAGGCACTGGCTCCTTTAGGTGTTCTTTTAAAAAGCATTGGATATAGACTTTAGAATTTACTCTCCTTTGCTTCTTTGGCACTGGGATAGTTTTTGAGCTTCCTATGTTTAAAGAGGGTTGAAGCTTTTCATCGAAATAGTTTACGAGATCTTGTTTAAAATCTTCCATCCAAGGTGGAGGTAGATTTATTTGACTGTTAAGATCTCTGTCGTTTTCTCTGCTGCTGGATTGACTGGATTGGCTGGTCTGTCTAATTTGTCTTCTGTTAGCTGGCATGATTCTAATGATTTTATAAAATTTATGGAAAGAAATGAGTGCAAAAGAAATGCATGTAGTGGAACCATCTTTATATCATAAGCCCTGCAGTTAAAAATGGCTTTAACTTAATAGGTATAGCCTGTGTCGGGAGAATCTTACCAGGAAGTGCTAGGTATCATATACAAAAATCAGAACCTATTAGAGCTAATGTAACGTAATTATGCGTAATAAACAAACCTTGCTCGAATATTGATATCTCTCTTGTGGTGAAACGCACATATGGCACTCTGCATATATATATTAAGGAATGGGTTTCATCTAACCATCCATCTAAAGAGGGAAGTTTGGATCACCGCTGAAAGGACAATTAATGCAGAGTGAACATATATTAAAAAAGACCTTTGATTGTTACCAAGAGACTATTTTCTTTGAAATCTAAATACAAGACATACGTGCTAGATAGGATAGCTAAACTTACTTTAGATCAATAAAACCTCATAAAACGGTTTTAATTCATTTATTCGCTTTTTATTCAATTTTTACCGCATCTCTAAAACTGTGCATATAATACGTGCAGAGTCCCAACGCTTTTACCTTTATTTTACTCTTTCGCCTATTTCAACAAGAATAATGCCTGGTGAAAACTGCCCAGTGTGTCAACAGTACTTTACTAAAAAAGAAATAAGAAGGCATATTATCAATTGCAGAATGCGACGTGCTTTCAATATATATAGTCAAGTAAAGCAGAAACTTACACTATCTCAGCAAGGTCATTTCGCCAGTAACCCTTATGTATCAGATGATCTTTTAAACCATGAAACGCAACATCAATCAAGCACTGATATTGTAAATAACAATCCTGCTGATATTTTACGAACAAGCCACTGTGATTTCAGTAACTCTGTAGATATGAACAGCTTGGATGAATGCGACTCTATAGCGAATGAAGAAGAAAATTCAGAAAAAACTAAGGTAATACAAGAAGGTTGGCGAACAGTTGGCGCTATAGAAGAAGACGCAATAAAAAAAACCACAGTGGAAGAAATATACTCTAGATTAAGCAAATTCAAAGATACTATTACCCATCCTATTCAGCTTAAAATCAAGGACGATGGTAAACAGTACATGGATATTTTAAGTCCTCCAGAGAGGAAAAGTCTAGAACTGAAGTATCTCTTAAAAGAAAACAATGTATCAAAAAGTACGACCGAAAAAATATTCAACTTCTTCAATGAGTACTTAATTGAGATGAATAGTGGTATAGTTATTATTTCCATCTTGCTGCTTTACTACTACCAGTGTGCTCACTGCTATTCTTATTTTCTTTTATAGAACATCTAAAATTCATCAGCCCGTATAAATGCGAAAGCATTAATAATAATCATATAATCCAACTTCAAGCTGATAAATATGACATGTGTCCTGAAGGGTGCTACATGTATTACCCTGGTGACAGTCAAACTGCTTGCCCTAGGTTAAGTTGCAAGAGACATCGTTATGAAGAGACATCGTCCACATCAACTATCATGGAAGCTAAAGCCAAGCATTACCAACTATCACTTAGTAAGCAGTTGGCCTATTTTATGCTGTCTGAAAAGAATAGGAAGAAGTTGAAATATAAAGCTACGCGTAGCTCTGTGTATAGTTCAACCGATGAGCTTGATGGCTGCGAGAGAGATATATTGGATGGATTCGCTTTTAAAAGTAGAAATAGTGACGCCGAAGAAGACTATAACCTCTCGCTCTCGTTCCATTACGATGGATTCCATCCTTTTGACACAGGTGATAATAGTATGGCAATTATCATGTTTACTATTAATGATATACCACCAGAACAAAGGTACAAAACAAAATAACTTGGCGCTGAAACTTTAATGGATAAATTAAATGCTCTATTATAGATTTGATCCAGAAAACAGACTGATCGTTGCCGTCATACCTGGTCCGAGAAAACCCTATGATATCTTTAGTTTCCTTTATCCTACCATCCAGGAGCTTCTCGTTTTGGAAACAGAAGGCATTATTGTCGAAACAGGAACCTCTTCCATCCGTATAAAGGCCCACTTATTAAACATAATTGGTGATATTCCTGGACTATCAGAGCTATGTTTACATGCTGGCCATAATTCTTACCATGGATGCCGCATTTGCAAGATCAAAGGCATTTATTCCAAATCAAAAAGGACTATAGTTTTTCCTGGAACAAATGAAGCACAAGAGCCCATTGAATACCCATTAAGGACTTCTGAGGATTATCAAAACGGTGACTTGGTAAGAAGCTTAATAAATTAAACAATAGTAACTGTATCAGTGTCTAATGCAGTATGATTTGATTAACTATCTAGGCTACTTCACTCAAAGGGAAATTGCCATTTGCATTATTAAAAAGCTTTCATGGATGTTCATTTTTTGGATTAGATGAGATGCACTTATGGGGAATGAATATAGCCAAGCACATATGGTCCATGATGAAGGATGACTCTCAGAGATTCGGATACTATAACCCTTTGTTCCTTCGGAACGCCTATAGAGAAGAAATTGGCAGAGCAATGGTTCAAATACAACGAATGCTTCCAAATGGAGCCATTGATGGTCAATTTATAGGTATTAGAGATTAACTCAAGAAACTTAATGCTAATTATTCCAATGAATTAATATCCTTGCTTTTTTCTTCACTTAGATATTTCTTCCAAATCAGGCCAATCTCGTAGCGTTGACTGGATTGATTTTTTAATGTACATAGTACCCACTTTGGTAGTGGAGGCGTTACGAAAACAACATGCTGATATTTACCAAACCGAAAGAAATAGAAAAAAGAAGAGAAAGGTAGCTTCTCCTGTACTGGAAGCTGTTGATGATGCGTGCAATGCTTTGAAATCAATATCCATGGTCTGCACTTTGACCCAAAAATTCAACATATATCCAAGTGATCTGTTACGGATTGATGAGTAAGTTTTTTTTTTGAGAGACTACTACGTGCAGCTATGCTAAGTTTTCGATAATTTATATCGTCTTTTCATTCTAGATTAGTAAAAAGATGGCATGCGTTCTTACTGCAGAAGATGGGAAAAGATACATTTACCATTAACCAGCATTATCTAAAACATTTGTCCTATATTATTTTTCAGCTTGGTCCACTTAGATTGATAAGCGCCCGAACTCTTGAAAGAAGTATTCAAGATGTAAAAAGACATATCAAGTCTAAACAAAATCCTCAAAAAAACTCTGTCACTGTTCTAATGGATCACTACACAAAAGCGTATAAAAACTGGCAGATTGGAATTGAAAGCCATAGTGTTGATGAAGATATGGTATTTAAACCTTCTTCTGCTGACTTAATCAACCAATTATTTCCAACGTGTGATATTAAGCATCTAATCCAGCAATATCTAGCCGATCATAATGGTTCCAGTTCAACAGAAGAGGAGTACTCTGTTTCTACTTCTAATACTTACGGTAAAACGAGGAATGGCCAAACCGTTGATATTTCTTCAAGAAAACAAAACCAAAAGATAGTTGCATACATATCAGATGATACTATGTCCTTACAATATAATATAGGCCAAGTAAAGCAGTTTATTAGATGGAAAGATCAAATACTTGCCTTATTACAACATCAAACGACTTTAGTGTTTGATGGTCAAACATGCTGCTATTATACGCAACCCTATGAAGAAAGGCTCCTATGGAAAATAATCAAAGCCAAGGACATAATAGGATATGCTATACTTATACCTTCTTTATTAAATAAAGACAAAACATATGTTGCTTGGAGACCTTATTAAACCAAGTACATATATAAATTTATTCTATACTATCAATGCTGTCTTATATTCGTTGAAACCAGAGCTCTGCTTCACTGTTTAGTTTAACATACAATTTACTCGAACTAGCTCCATATTCACTCCAATTGGGAAACATGGAAATTCATGGAAAAATAATGGAAATAAAAGTTAAGGTGCATTAACCTGGTTTCCAAGTTGCCATGAAATTCACTTTATTTCACTTTAAATTCAGGTGAAAGCACTAATTCACTTGAAATTCACTTGATTTTGCCATGAATTCACTTTATTTCACTTTTTTTTTCCCATAGTGTAATAATAATAACACTAGGGAAAAGCGAAATAAAATGAACTCATGGCAAAATCAAGTAAATTTCAAGTAAATTGGTGCTTTCACCTGAATTTAAAATGAAATAAACTGAATTACATGGCAACTTGGAAATCAGGCTAATGCACTTTAACTTTTATTTCCATGAGTTTTCCATGAATTTCCATGTTTCCCAATTGGAGTAAATATGGGATTAGTTCGAGTGGATTGCATGTTAATCTAAGTAGTAAAGTAGAACACGGTTTCAACGAATACAAGATAACTTCATACAAAAAAAAACGAATACAAGATAACATTGATAACATAGAATGGCTTTGTACATATATACTTGTTCTAATAAGTTCTCCAACAAGCAACATATATATTTTATCTTCATTTAATAGAAAAGGTATTGGTATAGCATACTCTACTATGCCTTGTTCTGATTATTTCCATAAGAACTATCCTTCATTGGATTGCGTATAATAGTAGCATATTTCACCATCAAGCACTAAAGTGGTTTGCTGTTGAAATAATCAAGTATTTTTTGGTTGTGGTAAATATAGACCATCTATCTACACGGACATAAGAATAGTAGTCTATTATATGTCCTGTATGACACCTAGATTGGGCACATAATTGGATAATTAGGCATAAAAATAAAAAATATGAAATATAATTGCTAATCCAGAGAAATATATAACTAAATATTAAACTAAGGAAAGGCTATGTTATCACCTGTAGCATCAAAGAAAATATCTTCCTCATTTCCGCCACCAATTATAAAAGTGTTGGTGAAATCAAAACTTGATAAATGTTCTCGACGGTAATAATTTTCAAAAGTAGTTGATGAGGCCCAATTACGCATTGTAACAATATCTTCTTTTGTGATGCCTGATTGAAGAGCCAGTGAAGAAGCTATCTAACGTAAAGATACTCGCTTTTCATCAGTGGATATGCGAATAAGTTTTGAGATCCAAGATTGAATTGTACGAGCGCTAATTGTCTCGTTTATTTGTAGAGAATTGATGAACAAGCTTTCGGCTTGGCAAGAGGGTCGACGGTGAGAAAAAAGCTGGAATGTATGTACTGGGCAAAGTCGTTGATCTAAATCGGCCTTTACCAGAAAGGACTTAATTATTCTTCGTCGCTGTCGTTTTTCTTTTGGACAGTGTACCTCAAAGGAAAGAGTAGTATTTGCAGATACTGTTGGAAGCACAATACAGTGATAAACATTTACAACTACTTAATATTTTTAACTTTCCTAAAAAATCAAGGCATAAATATAATGTTGCCTTTTTATCCATAAATAAAATGTTGGTTACTTGTTCTATTTTAGAATAAAATTTATTTATATTATTATTTGTATTCAAAAAAATCTATTATTTCCTAATTTTTTTATATATTGTACTATTTTGAACATATTTCTGTAATACTAAATGTTCTTCTGTGTAAAGAGAAAAAGGTTAATTTATAAAACATTGAAACCCTTTTTTCGCATACAGTGTAGCTATTTACAAATTTGATTGTGATACCCCTATAAGCCTTTAAGTTTGTTTGTTTACGTCATTTCAACGTCATAACTGATAATTAGATTTTTAAGTTAGGCAAAAATATCAAAGTTTCCGACAATAGCAATGTAGTCGAAATTCTACATATTATAGCTTCATTTTTTCCATGATTATGATAATTTATGACGTTAGTGATGTCAAAGCTATAAAAAGAACGACATTATTTCGATCCTTTTTTACCATTTTATCAACCTCTTTAAGGGACTTCATATATTTGAAGATGCCCTATCAAATTCCTTCTGACAAGTTTTAAACTCCATTAGAGCACTCATTTTTTAAGGCGCAGTCACTAATGAAGTTGTTGTAAACATGACTTGTTCAGTGTCCGTCACCAATCAGGTTAATGTTCGACAATGCTTATACTCAGCTTGTGCTTTGACAGCTTTGTAACGTCGGTTAAGAGATATATATGGAAATCAATGCTTAGTGCAACTAACCTTCATAAACTATCTATCACCGAATATAAAGTCGTACTAGAATGGATTACTATAAATCCTTGTTAACTCCATGAGCACAGTCTTTGACTAACTCAATCGTCTATAATATCAAGTTAAATCCGAACTTCAATTTTGTATAAATAGCTCATCATTTTAATGCTTTAATAAATCAATTCGTTTTATCAGTCTGGTTATTTTTACAGTCTTTATTATATTCGATATAACAAAGCTGTCTAGCAAACTGGAGTTTCCAAATGGACAATCAATCGAATGTAAGCACAGTTGAACCCTGATTACGAGTGACCTCCCTGTAGAAGACCTTCTCCCATAAGCAATACTGCTAAGATAGTTCTTCGGTTCAAAGTCCGATGTGGTAGCTTACGCACTTTGCGAGATGCTCGATGATGATTGTTGAGCTTAGGCTGTTTTATTGGCAAGCGACAACTACGAAATCTAATGAGACAGCTTAATTTAGTTTCAGCTATTAAGAAAAAACGACCATTTATGTCGGACACTCACGTGTTTATTTTGGTTTCATCAGAGAATATAACCTTCTTCCAGTCGTCTACTGTCCAGTTACGGTGTTGTTTTTCCCATTTTAACCGATCCATGGGGTGATTTCGCTTGTAAAATGGTCTTTTTTTTTAATAAATGAAACTAAATTAAGCTGTCTCATCAGATTTCGTACTTGTCGCTCGCCAATAAAATAACCTAAGCTCAACAACCATCGTCGAGCATCTCGCGAAGAGCGTAAGCTACCACACCGGACTTTACATCGAAGAACTATCTTAGTAGTATTACTTAGGGGAGAAGGTCTTTCACCACGAGGTTGCTCGTAATCAGGGTTCAACTGTGCTTTCATCCGATTAATTGTCCATTTAGAAACTCCAGTTCGTTGGACAGCCTCATTAGTGGCAGCGCCTTGCAAAATGAGTGCTTTGACGGAGTTTAGCTTGTCAGAAGGAATTTGATAGGGCATCTTCAAATTAATAAAGTCTTTTAAAGAGGTTGATAAAATGGTAAAAAAGCATTGAAATAATGTGGTTGTTTTTATAGCTTTGACATCATTAACGTCATAAATTATCATAACTACGGAAAAAATGAAGCAATAATATGTAATATTTCGACTACATCGCTATTATCGGAAACTTTCATATTTTCGCATAACTTAAAAATTTAATTATCAGCTATGACGTTGGAGTGACGTAAATAAACAAACTTAAAAGCTTATAGGAATATTATAATCAATTTTGTGAATAGTTATAAAGTTATTTGAAAAGGTTAGCGTCATTTTCCATGAAGATATCCCCGAATAAAGTTTTGTGCACCAGTTATTTCCACCACTGTATAAATTTACCAAAATAGACATGGAGTCGTACTATAAAACAGTTTACCTAAAAGAATAGAGCAAGTCCTTAGAGCTAAAGGTGGCTATACTCGATATTAAAAGACCGCACCTTTAAATTTCTCAGCCAAAAAGCTCCAAAAAATAATTTTAGCAAGTTACCAAGTGTAGTTACTCCACAGTGGGCGGAAAAATGGTTGGGGGGTGTTTTCAAAAATTTTATATAATTTGGAATAAAACAAGAACTACTAACCTGATCGATGTAAAACTAACTTTACCAGAAAGCTGGAGCCAATATCGATTATATGTCAGAATATGAAACTCATATAAAAGCGGAGGTTTATTTAAATTGAGATTAAAAAAGTAGTACACACCCGAACTATTTTTCCACCCAACTGTATATGTTTTATAGTCGATTCCAATAAACGTGTACAAAGGATTATATATGAGATAGAAGATACTCCATATTATTCAAAGATACATTTGATATTTATACTAATTAAAAAGGTTGCACAACAAGACCGTGTGTACCTGCCATTATTTTGTCGTGAGCAGAGATGTATAGTGTAGATTTATATAAAAGTGTAATTAAGAGATAAAAGATGATCTTTATTCATTTAGCGTTCTATTTGATATTTATACTAATTAAAAGGTTACGCACAAATCTGTGTGTACCTGACAATAGCACTGCGCACGACAAAATGAAGCAAGAAACGTCTCACATAAATAGTAAAAGTTTTTAAAAAGCGCCTCATAGGGGGCTCGAACCCCTGACATTGAGATTAAAAGTCTCACGCTCTACCAACTGAGCTAACAAGGCCTTGATGTTTTGATATGTGTCTAGTTTGTTGGTTCGCTGATCTCGCTCGTTCAGTGACAGTTTTCTAGGGTTTCTACTATAAAAAATGTTAAAGAAAGAAGTTGAATGCTTAGACGAGGGTAAAAGAAGTTGTGTCGTTTTTGTTTGGAGTTCTGGTGACGCTTGGTTCCCAAGATACAATGGAAACAAGTTTAGCCAATCAGCATTTTTGTTCGGAGTATATAGGTCGAGCTCTCTTTAACCAATCGGATGGTCTGTGTTCGGGGTGAGAATAGGGGTCAATTTTGACATAACATTTTTTTAGTTATGTCTAGTTTGGACTTTCCCGCTCTGGGCCCTTTCCCTACAAAAGTCCGATGGATCAAGGTTAAAGAAGAGTATCAACAGTAATCAGTAGAAAAGATATAAATGTTGATAGTTTAAGGAAGAATAAAAAAAAGGAAGAACTTTCTTACATTAAGATTTTTTTGATATCTTTTTTTACACACTTTTATCAAGTTTTCTGATATACATCCTTCACTGTCTTTTGAAGCTTACACCTAATTTTTATTACACTTTTGTTCTATATATTCAATTGATATATCTTTCAGTCTAGTATCATTATTGTTTATATACGTGTTTATCCTTTCATTTATTTTTCATACAAGGTAAACATAAAGAGCAAAACCCCACATTATCAGTTTTGTTGCATGTTGCATTTGGTTATTATCGCTTTTTCATTCACAATTTCTTCGAAATGCCAAGTAACAAGTATAGTCAAGAATTTGATACATATTGAAGAAAATTACAAGGAATTGCTCCATTTTTGTTTGAAGTCTCTAGCATATCTCTAGCCCGAGATTTTTGCATTTTAGTTTTCAGCCAATGAAGGACGTTCGTTATCTCCGCTCTCAGCCAATGAAATTGCGTTCGCTCCTTTGGCTGTAAACTCAAGATCTCTCTGGAATAAGCAAGGTTTCAAGTTACTATCTCTCTTGGCCTGGTCTCAAACCATTGTATTTTTCTGACACATTTTCCTTCTTATATATATTTTCTTATTATATTTGTTATTCCCTTTACTTTTAGTATTATATTCCCTTCATTCAGTTTTCTTTTGTACATTTCACTCATTTCACTCATTTCATTCACATTGTGAATCTTTATTTTCCCTTTTCTTTTATTCGATGTCCTTTTTCCATTTTTCCCGTCTTTTCCTTTTTCCCCTTTTGTATATATTATCGTAGATCCATTCAATGTCTCGGTCCCTCGAATTTGACATTTGATCTAGTGTTACACCTAGATTCTTATTGTTCTCGAGTGATCGCAGATCAAATGCATTGACTCTGGATAGTTACTCGGTGCTCTGCTGCAGAAGATGAATGTTTTACGCTGGTTATGTTTCTGATGCTTCAGTATTCACAATCTAATGGTCTTTAGATTGGTGATTGTATATGTTGTGATTAGAAGCCAGTTATTGAAGTTGCTGATGGTTTATCCGGTTGTACTTGTAGAATGTTAAGTTATGTAGTAGAAGTAGAAGGCAGATTGATGTCTATATAAGATAGATCAATCGTGCCTGTCAATAAACGATAATTCAATTTTTGGGTCTTTCTTCCCTTACTTTATCACTTTTTCTTTTACTTGCTTTATTGTCTTTTAAAGCGAACACACCTAAAGCCCTTTCTGGATCTGTTCGATATATATAATAATAGTCTTTACAGTCTTCTATTACGCAATTATATATATATTGTTTACTCTCTCTATTCAAGGTAAACATAAAAGAACATAGCCACAATATCAGTTTTGACACGGTGTGTGGAGAAGTTTAGGCTGCTAAACACTATTTAATCCACTGCAAATAATTTGAATTCCAGCATGAAATTCGGGGTTGAGCCAGTAGAGAGTATCCCCGAACATGCTTCTGCCAAAACTGAGAAAACCGTTTTTTTCATATAATTCGTTACTTTGATTATAAACATTCTGTTTTTTTAAATAAATATTGTCTTTGGCTGTATTCAATTGTTTTTTATATAAAAAAAACAATATTTTTATGCCATATTTGACATTTTTTATATAAGTATCAATTTCAGGCATAATTTTTTACGTGAACCTTTCGCTTTCCGATCAGACTGATTTTCATAAAGAATTGCAAGTTCTTTAAAACATAAAAAAAAAAGCGCGTTTTTTAAATAATGCTTATTCAAACTACTAATCATTAAAATATAATAAGTTATAATAGTATATATATGTATATATAGATAATTGTAACAGTGAATAAACTAGTTATTCTTGTTGATGAAATATAGTTGGTGTAGTATAAGTATAAAAATGTAGCTTTAGTAAAAAAAAAAAAAAAAAAAAAAAAAAAAAAAAAAAAAAAAAAAAAAAAAAAAAAAGAGTGAAAAAAAAGAGAAACAAAGAGAAACAAAAAGAAACAAAAAGAAACATAAAGAAAAAAGCCTAATGACTGATTAAATGTAATGAGTTTTAATAGAGATGCCACAATTACTACAAGCTATACAATATTTGAGAAAAAAACAAGGTATAAAAATTAACATAAATTACCTCAAGGACTTTAAGAATATGGATATATATGCAAAAGAGCCTATTCATATATAGCTTTTAAAAAAGAGACACTATGATACAGCTGTTGCAATTGCATTCCCTTATTATAATGCTGTTTTACTGTAAAATATTACATTGTCAAGCAAGTATCGAGAATTCTTCAAGTATTATTAGCACTGAAGAATACATGTCTTGCTTAAAATGCGTTTGAATTGGTTAATTAACGTACAAAATAAATGCCATCTCAATGAATGTCAAATGGTTGATAGTCATCACTGAGTTTTTTTTAAAAAGCATGCACTTTTGCCATGTTAGTTACAATTCAACTTTTATGTACAAGGCATTTGACCAGACAAAAGCATTGGGGCTACAATTTTGAAATTCTTTTTCTCATTAAGAGTTCATTCTGAGGCTGATGTAGTAATTAAGTGCGAGATTTTACCGAAATCGTCTTTATACAAAACATGGCTGCGGATTTTTCAAGCGTTGTTGGACTAATTTTGAGTCTTAGTTGCCAAATTCTATTTAAATGTTGCATTCATGTCGAGTTTTAAAGCAGTTTATTGTAACTAAAAGAATAGATGACAAAGATAAAAAACTACACCAAATTCCGAATTAAAAATAAATAAAAAAAGGTCAGCGGTTTGAACGAATCATATCGTTTCCAATTGCTTTTAAAAGAGCTGCGGATTATTGAAGCGAAGGCTATAAATACGCAGCAGATCAGTGTAGAAAAATATTTAAATGCGATATTCTTCAATATTTTTTTTTTTGTACATGAAGTGTAACTTTATTTAACAATTAGTATTCTAATTTAATTCTAACAAACTAGGAGATTCAGTGGCAGTGGATGTACTAGCCATGAATTCCGAAATTATAAGTGAATGATCATGCTCGAATGCATTAATAGCATGAGCAGAGGACCAGGATTCATCATGAATCACGCATTTCCAATGCAAACGCCAAACTGTAGCCAAGCCGGCACCAAGGAGCACCAAAAGGTCATTCGAAAGAGGTACTGACTTGAGATCACACAAGGTGATTAAGCCAGACCAAACAGAAGCAAGATCGCAGAGAGGTTCTTGGAGACAGAGCAACTGGATCATATCCATCCAAAAGATAGCCTTCATCGGACAGTATACGAGCATATGGCCAAGTGTTTCCACTTCACCACAGAGGCCACAGAGAGGAGAGAGGTACACATTTGGATCCCACCGATGCAAGTGAGCACGATAACCAATGCGGTCATGCAAGAGACGCCAAAAGAAGGGCCGAAGCAGAGCATGAGCACCCATAGTAGCAGGAGGTTGAGGACGGTGCATCACAAGTGATGCATACTCCGGATGCCAAGAGCGACGCAGAACACCAAGAGGAACCTTTCGAATTGAGACTACCGTTTTACTGGTAACCTGGATAGTCCAGTGGGCAGTAGAAGGCAGCCAAGAAGAAGAAGCAAGAGAGCAGGGCAAAGCAGACAGTTCCGAAGAAGAGAAGCCAATCTTGGAGTGGATTACCTCAGGCAAAGTCAGAGTCGGAGGACCATTAAATGGTTGGAAACCAGACCAGACTAGACGAACTTGCCTTTTCATGTTGCTCTTGAGACCAGCAGAGACCACACCGAGACGAGGAATCCAGAAACACAAGTCCGAGAGCAAATACCTTGGGGGTGATTACCAAACGAGGTCTCAGATTTAATTTATACTAATAATACATAATATTTTATTTTACACTTCATAGGGAAATGCTTAACATTTTTGTTTTTTAAGCTTTTAATATGACCAATAAATATATCAAAAAGTATTTAAATAATTACAATTACTAATTTCTAAAATCATTCTTTTTTCATATTTTTATCATAAATTCTACTTTTTCCTTTATTTTCAATATTTTATTTTCTTTTCTATTAAAACTATTTAATTTTATATATCAAGTAATAGATAATAAAAATATTAATTAAAAATATATAATAACAATAAAATTATATTTAAAATGTTTCTCATATGATGAATATAATGAAAATTTATTAGAAATAGATATTGTGAAGGAAGAAATAAAAAACTTAGAAAATAAAAATTTAATTTAGATAATAATTATCAGCATGATATAAATGTTAAAATTAATGGAATAGATATTGAAAAATTTAATTTAGAAAATATATTTAAATTATAATTTAAGTTTTTTCATGATGGGTGCGATTTCATCAAGTATCATATTATTCTTATTATCTAATGTTTTTCTTTTATACCTTTGTTTTTATCTTTATTATATGTCTTAAATTCATATACTTTTCTTAATCTTTTATTTGAACCATTTTTTTTCATGTAGATTTCATAACACCCATCTTTTTGCTTTATTTTGTATTCTGCTAAATCATATTTTTTCATATCTTTTATAATTATACTTCGTTTAATATTGTATTTATATTTATCATCTACAATAATATTAAATATTTCATCCATTTCTTTTTTATATTATTACTTTTTCAATTTTTTTATTTTTTTATAATAGATATATTTAATCCCACTCATAATGTAATACCCAATTGTCTCTGATCTATTACATAATCATTGTGTCTTAAATAGACTAGTTTACTGACTTAGTCAGGTCCTTGTAATAAGAATAATGAATATCAAATATGCATTTCACATTTATAACTATCAATATATTTTCTATCATATTTTTAATAAATATAAAAATTCAATTTTTTGTATTTTTTATGTAAATTAAAATTAATCCTTTAAAAACTTTTTCCATACGTTATACTCTCTATTTTTCTTACGCCATTGATATTCTTTTAAATACAATACTATATCTTTTTTATTTCTATTTCGTGGTATTATACTTTGCTTTAAGCCATTCCATGTGCCTTCAATTGTATTTGTATGCACACCTGTATTTGGATCTTTAAAATGCTTTGAATGATTTACAGTTAAATGTTTGTATCCTATATTTTTCAAGTTATTATACCCTTTCCATAAATCCGTATATATTGTTGTACCTTTTTTTACATATCTTTTTATAATTAAATCAATATTATCAACATTTCTTTCTTCAATGGGTAATAAAAACATTTTTTTGTTTTCATTTTTTATTTTATTTTTAGCATACTTCTTTCGATACCACCAATTACCCAAGCACCTTCTACCTTATGCCCCTTATTATATTTTCTTTTTGCAATTTTACTTTCATCGATTTCTACAATTTTATTTCTACCTCCAATTTTAATATTTCTGTTACCTAACAATTGTTTATTTTTCAAGTATTTTCTGAATATTTTATTGTATGATGACACTGTATTTTTGCTAATTTGCAAACTTGATGCTATTGTTATATCCGGTGCTAAAGACGAAGGATATAATTTAAAATACAATAATAAAAGAATAGACAGTAAATGGAATCAGCTATCCTGATAGTAAAAGTTATTCTAATCTTTATTCACAATTCAAAATCAAGTCTTCTTTATATACATTTCATCAGAGCTTAATAGTGTAGCATTCAATATCTATCAGCACGCATGGCCGTACAACGGAGTCCAATCCCAGCAGCCACTAATAAGCCTTTCAACCACGCATTGTTGTAATTGTATAACCCACGCGTTATTCGATATTCAGGTCTTATCTTGAGATACACTCGATACTACTCGATAGTATGATGCCGCATGTTTCTTGTAAGGATTATTGGCTAATAGTTCTAAGGATGACACATCGCTTGTATTTATGCAGGCCTCGTTAATCTGATTGGGTTATCAGATAGAGTCCGTGTATGACATAAATGAACAGTTGATTCCTTACTATTATGTCGATGCAAAATAGTAGGTGGAATACAACAGCTATAAAGGAAGAAGGTGCTTTTCCAAGAAAAAGATATAATATGTGTAATTGAGTATTTAAAGGTAAAGTTAAATTATTAAAAATTGTTCCTTTCAATGGTGATATTGCTTTCCTACATTTATAATATCTACAAACATATAATTTTTTATTTAAGTTTAATTTAGTTTCATGTTCACATTTATTACACTTTATATGTTTATTAACGTAATCATTACTAATTAAATATAATAGTGCTTCTTTTTCATCGTCGAATATTTTTTTAAAGATTTATATGGTTCTATAAACATCTGCAATTTTATTAAATCCTTTTTATTTTTAATTTTAATTTGTAAAAAAAATTCAATTTTTTCATATAACAATAAAATTTGTGGTAGCAGGAGTTTCAATATGGACCTGAGAGTTCCTTTGGGATACATCCGAGAGTTAGCCACAAGGCTTTTACCACGGATTGACAGCTGTCGTTCCTTAAGCAGGTTGCTATGCCTTGTAACCTTGACCAAGATAGCATCCAGATAGTCCAACAGTTGAGCTTGTGTACTGTACAGAGGATAGCCCAAGTACCGCACCGCACCAGAAGAAGTAGCATCATGCCATTCGATACCAGAGGAATCTGCCAGAGACAACCATGAAGCATGAGAGACACCAGAGAGAGACACCAAGACCGTCTTGCTAAGATTGACTTTTGCATTGGAAGCGCGACCATAAAGATCCAAGAGAGAGAGTAGTAGAGACCATTCATCCGGAGAGGAAACACTTCAAGATCATCAGCATTAACTTAGGAGCTTCACCGCTGGAGGAGGGGTTGAGCCACCGACAAAGTTAAGAGGCCAATTGCCCGTACCATCCTTTGGATCCACATGCACCGAGAGAGGAGAAGGCTTGAACCGAGGAGACACCATCACCGAACCAAGAGAGACACCAGCCAAAGAAGACACCAGAAGAGAACGCAGCAGTGGCTCGAAAGCCAAGTTGAAGAGCAAAGGCGAGAGAGGATCACCTTGCCGTAAGCCTCGCTGTTGAGGTATTGGAGCCCCTAACCAACCATTGATGGACACCGAGATTTGGGTACCAAAAAAGAGAGAAGAGAGGGAACTCACCAACGAAGCGGGGAAGCCAAAACGAAGTAGGACCAGCCGAAGGTATTCAGGATGAACCCTATCATAGGCGTTTTCTTGATCCAAGAGCACAGCCACCTGCGGTAACTCTGGAGAGACCGAGCGCAAATGAGACATCAGGAGCTGGTTGAGCCAGCCATTATCAGAGATCAACCGCCGGGGCATAAAGCCAGTTTGGTACGGATTGATCAGACCAGGAAGCACCTCATTGAACCGATTGGCCAACAGTTTTGTGAACAGCTTGGCATCCGAATTGATCAAAGAAAGGGGTCGCCAGTTAGAGAGAAGCTGAGGATCACCCTTCTTGTACAGCAGAACCATTCGAGTTTGTTGCCAAGATTGCGGAAACACACCTGAGAAAGCATCACCAAGAACCGATACTAAGAGATCAAGGAAAGGACGGGAGTTTGTAGCCAAGTATTGATACACCTCAAATGGAAGACCATCCAGACCAGGACTACGAGACTTGGGAGCATGAGCAAGCACAGAAAGCACCAGAAGAGCATTGGGCAAAGACGTCAGCTTTTCCGCATCCGAAGATGAAAGCACCACCTCAGGAGGTATAGCCGCCAAAAGAGAATCTATAGCTTCCGCATCGACATCATCAGGAGTGTACAGCTTTTGGTAGAAACCTCGAGCTTCCTTCAGAATATCAGCCGCTTCCACCAAGACCTCACCAGTAGTAGAGCACTTTAAGGATTGGATAGTCATAGAAGACTGCCGCTCCTTGATGACCCGGTAGAAATACTTGTTGTTGCGTTCCCCAAGTTCATGCCAACGAGTGGCCGAGCGAAGCATATGTTGGCGAGTTTCTTTTTGAATCTGACCATCGATCAATTTCTCTAGTTCATGCACCACCTGAAGAGGAAGTGAATCACCACTAGGTTGAATTGATGGTGTAGCATCACTAGCCATAACACCTGAGACAGAAGAGGAAACAGCCTTCATACGTTCCTTTTGCAACGCAGCAACTTTGTTCTTGAACCGAGTCTTCATGCTTCGAGAGTACGTCTGTGCACAGCACTTCAGTAACATCTTGAAGGATTCCCAACGTTCCTGCACCGAAAGCGAAGGGTCTCCACCACTACCATGACTAGAATTGTCAGAATCACCATCACCACCATCAAAGAACAGAGCCACAGTCTTGTCCAGCAAAGCCAAGAACTCCGTGTCATCGAGGAGTGTGGGATTAAACCGCCAACAACCTGGACCAATAGAGGCACGAGCAGGAAGAAGATCAACCGTCAAAAGACAGTGATCTGTCCACTTTGGGGGTACATATTGGACCAGAGCATTCACCAGGCGCGTAGCCAAAGACCGATGACCAAAGATGTAGTCAATGGTTGTGCCAGCTTGAGGGAAGGTAGCAGCCCCATCCGGGAAGCAGTTGTCAAAATGAGTACATAGCCATTCATACCAAGGGAGCACGGCAGAATGACTAGTCTCGGCGGTAGTATGCAGGTGGATGTTGAAATCACCTACCAACATCCAAGGCGTGTTGGACACCTCAGACCACAAAGCAAGAGAGAGAAAAGATTATAGAAACTGTGGACGGTCCGAAGACTGTGCCGGTGCATAGATATTGGCCACACGACACAAGACATTATGCTGGGCATCCTTGACAGTAGCCACAACACAACGCTCATCCAGGAGAACTTGAGCAGCATCCAAAGAAAGACCAGGCTTGAGACAGACAATGGCACAATGTTTGGACACCACAAAGGGACAGCGAGGAAAGAAGAAAGAGAAAGAGCGGATTTGTTGATCAGAAAGAACGGATTGAGAGTGAAAGTGAGATACCTCTTGCAAGCAAAGGATATCCACACCGAGAGAACGAGCGCGTAGGTAAGAAGCGAACTCCTTTTGTATGTTTTTATTGGACTCCATAAAAATGCTACGCACATTTAAAGAGCCAATTCGAATGTGTGAACCTAACATTACGCCCTATGGGCAGAACCAGAGGACTTGGAAGGCTTGGGGGCCTTGATCGAAGAGCTACCAGAAGTCTTGGTTACGTTCGCAATGTTCTTTTTCAAAAAATCAATCTTGTTCTGAGTAGAAGAGTTGACCTTGGACAAATTCAACATCTCCTTAGGACTATCCACCTTCATTCCAACACCAGAAGCAAAAGGAGCATGCTTCGAAGCCAATGAACCGTACGGACTGTTGGGATTGTACTTTGAATTCACGCCGGAAGACAAAGGAGCACCCTCACCGGTTTCGGTCATCACCACATCTTGATCACCAGCATCATCACCAGCACCAACACCAGAGTCACCACCAGCACCAACACCAGAGTCACCACCAGCACCAACAAAAGACACACCAGAAGATTCCGGAACCTCGTCCTGATCAGCCAAATCAACTGTAGCTTCCTCAACAACTACGTTATCTTCAATTGACTTGGAATCAGAACCAGTTCTCATATCATCAGACAAAGCAACATATTCATCAAGTTCGACCTCAAACGGCTTCACCTTGGACTTCTTAACTTTACAGAAACGCGCAGTATGACCATGCTCTTGGCAAGAGAAACACCTGCGCTTGGCCAATTCAGGGCAGTCCTTGCGAACATGACCTGAACGGCGACAGAAGTGACACACAGGAGGAGCATTCTTGTACTGAGCGGGAGCAAAGTTGTCCCAGGCACTCATGTAGAGCATTCTTGAAAGCGGCTGAGGAGGAACCACCTCACCATCCTCATTTTTCATACCCACAGAAGTATCAAGCAACACCGACATCTTGCCCTCGAAATACCCTTTGCTGGTAAACTTTTTCAATTGGTACACCTTACCATAGAAAGCCAAAGAGTCAAGCAAGTCCACCAGGAAGGTATCCTCATTGGGAATAGCATTGAGCAGCGTAAACTGCACATGGGTTAAACTATTTCCCACGGAAGCACCAGAACCAGAAGAAGTTGAAACAGCCTTGTAGACAATACCATTCACCATAATACCAGAACCAACAGCCTTGAGAGCATCAGCCTTCAGCCTGAAAGTTGCTTCCACCAGAAGGTCACCACCAGCAGTTTTGCCCCAAGCACTAATAGGCCTAAACTGTACCTTACTATCGATTTGGTCTTGAATCGCCTTGTAAGCAGCAAAACGATCAGGAAACAACTTTCCAGGGAAAGAGAACAAAACAGAACCAGAAGAGAGAGCTTGCTCCACCAAAGCAGCAGCCTTGCGAACCAAGATTTCAGATTTAAGGTCATCATCTTCGAAAATGACCTCACCAACAAGAG
This sequence comes from Actinomucor elegans, assembly GCA_026027325.1. Lineage (NCBI taxonomy): Eukaryota > Fungi > Mucoromycota > Mucoromycetes > Mucorales > Mucoraceae > Actinomucor > Actinomucor elegans. The sequence goes on from JAMSLZ010000015.1 coordinate 44,815, forward strand.
GAATTGCGGAATTGTCGACATTACGTCGACCAGGAGTAACAAGTACCTTCTTAGAGGCACCACGGGCAACAATTGTTGTCCAGGACATGGCAGAATTTTCGGTCATGTACCAGAATTCTCAAAACTGAGGAGATTGAGCAAAAAAGTTTTTGAAATGTCGAAATTGGCGAATTGAGATGTCAAGATCGAGCGAAATGTAGAAGATGTTGGAGATTTGCAAAAATAATTATACCACCAGAAGCGCAGCGACGAGTAGAAGACGAATACGAAACAAGCGGAGATGGATGGATTGAATTGAGCGAGATATCGACAAAAAACCAGTTTTTTTTTTTTTTTTTTGTATTAAATGTAATTTATTGATCTTAAAGTGGTATTACAAAGCTAAGTTACAAATTACTAATCTAATGTTGTGCTAGTAGACTCATCAGGAGTTCTACTATCTAAGAAAGTGGTGATAACAAGGCTGTTATCTGTCTTGAAGGAATTGAGGACCCAAGCTGAGGACCAAGTATCATCATGAATAACACATCGCCAATGTGCAGCCCATAGGGTATAGAAGATCGAACCCAAAATGGAAAGCACATCCACATCAAGCGGCTTGCAATCTAGACTACATAGAGTGACCAGTGCAGCCCAGATGTTCGCGTCACAGGGAAAGTCTTCATCCAAGGAGAGGAAAACAAGAGCTTGACGCCAGTAGTCGGATTTATGAGGACAACCGACAGCAAAATGGTACAAGTCTTCATTGGCACCGCAGAGAACACAGAAAGGAGAAGGAAACTGCTGAGGAGACCAGCGATTCACCCGAGAGCGGTAACCAATCTTGTCATGGAGCAGCCTCCACCAGGGAGTGAAAGCCTTGGCTACCATAGGAAGAGACCAAAACAAACGCCAAAAGAAAGGACGCAAAAGCAAGTGAGACGCCACAGCCAAAGGAGGACCAGGACGAGCGGAAACAACAGAGTGATCAGCGTGCCAGAAGCGACGCAAGACACCAAGAGGGAGTTTGGCAACAGATACCACCGAAGAGGGACCAGAAGGGACAGTCCAATGACGGGTCGATGGCATCCAGGAAGAAGCACCAGTGCGAGAAACAGGAAGAGCACGCTGTTCATCGTAAGTGAAAGCAACTTTGGACCTAATCACCGGAGGGAGAGCCAGAGAAACAGGACCAAAAGGAGGACTTAAACCATAATAAACCGACTTGACATGGCTGGAACTTGGCAGAGCCTTATTGGAGAACAGGGTACCAGAGTGAATATTCCAGTGGAATATGTCAGACATGAGATACTTGGGAGCAACAGACGAAGGAACAAAACCAGGAGACAGATCATGAGCAACACCAGGAACAGAAGACACCACACAGCACAAAGGAAGATCCAGGAACCACCGAGAAGACCAAGAAGAATGCACCACCAAAGGAGGCAGCCGAACCAGAAGCTTGGTTAGATGATCCAGGGTTGGAATGCTATTCAACCGAGGCTTGAATCGAGATGGATACATCAACCAAGGGAGAACCGAAGAATGACCAGAATAGGCTTGAAAGCAGAACACCAACCAGGGAGACACAAAATCCGAAGACACCAGAGGACGAAGCAGACGTTGAACATACACAAGATGCAAAGCAAAGCTCTGATCTTGTATGTCCACACCAGACCAACACCACCATACTTGCGAGGAAAACACAAAGAAGACCAAGACGGCGCGGGCCAAAACGATGCCACATACTTGCGCACTACTGCCTTGATATCCAGAAGCCACTTGCCAGGCACAGGAACCACACGGAGAAGATGATACACCTTGGAGAGCAACAGAGAATTCGCCACCAGACCAGTACCACGAATAGACAGGTGTCGTTCACGAAGCATGTTTGCATGCCTCTCCAACTTGACTTTGACACCATCCAGGAAATGCAACAACTGAGCATCGGTATGATACAGTGGATAACCAAGGTAACGCACCGAGCCAATAGACGACGAATCATGCCACTCTACACCAGCAGCAGAAGCTATATCAACCCAAGGCTGATGAGCCACACCAGAAAGAGACACCAGAACAGTCTTGCTGAGATTCACCTTGGCGTTGGAGGCACGACCATAGACCTCAAGAAGAGACAGAAGCACCAACCATTCACCAGGCGAAGACAAGAACACCTCAAGATCATCGGCATAACTGAGAAGCTTGATAGGAGCCGGAGGAGAAGAACCACTGACAAAATCAAGCGGGTAGTTACCCGTATCATCACCCAAATCAAGATGGACCTTTTGAGGGTTAGGGAGCCAAGTCCGAGGAACCACCACAGGAGCCAGAGAAACACCAGACAGAGAAGAACAAGCCAAGACAGACCGCAACAGGGGTTCAAAGGCCAAGTTGAACAACAGAGGCGATAGTGGATCACCCTGCCTAAGGCCACGCAACTGAGGAACAGCTGCTCCTAACCACCCGTTAATGGACACGGAGATCTTGGTACCAAAGAACAAAGAAGAGAGACAACCAACCAGACCAGAAGGAAAACCAAAACGAAGCAACACACGCCGAAGATACTCAGGATGGACCCGATCATAAGCCTTCTCTTGATCAAGTAACACCGCAACTTGAGGAAGGTTTGGAGCCACCGACCGAAGATTAGCCATCAACGTTTGATTCAACCACCCATTATCCGAGATCAATCGATGAGGAAGGAACCCAGTTTGATAGGGGTTGATCAACTTGGGAAGAACACGGTTGAACCTATTGGCCAGCAACTTGGTAAACAACTTGGCATCCGAGTTGATCAGAGAGAGAGGACGCCAGTTAGCCAAGAGCAGAGGATCACCTTTCTTGAACAAAAGCACCATCCGAGTTTGTTGCCACGAAGGAGGAAACACACCAGAGAAAGCACCACCAAGGACTGCCACCAGCAAGTCCAGAAAAGGTCGCGAACGACCAGCCAAGTAATGATATACAGTGGTGGAAATAACTGGTGCACAAAACTTTATTCGGGGATATCTTCATGAAAAATGGTGCTAACCTTTTCAAATAACTTTATAGCTATTTACAAATTTGATTGTGATACCCCTATAAGCCTTTAAGTTTGTTTGTTTACGTCATTTCAACGTCATAACTGATAATTAGATTTTTAAGTTAGGCAAAAATATCAAAGTTTCCGACAATAGCAATGTAGTCGAAATTCTACATATTATAGCTTCATTTTTTCCATGATTATGATAATTTATGACGTTAGTGATGTCAAAGCTATAAAAAGAACGACATTATTTCGATCCTTTTTTACCATTTTATCAACCTCTTTGGAGGTCATACAGATACTCGCAATTGTTGTACAATTACTCGTACAGGTTCTGGGTTAGTGGATGACCTTAGGTATTTACTCATGGGCATATTTTTGGCTGCTGTGATGTTCTCTGGATATGTGTACCCATTTAAATGGCTATTTCCAATTTTTAAAACGGCTAGAAATATTTGGAATGCCGGAGACATATTGTATAACCACATTCTATTGCACCCGGTCATCCACTAACCCAGAACCTGTACGAGTAATTGTACAACAATTGCGAGTATCTGTATGACCTCCTTTAAAGGACTTCATATATTTGAAGATGCCCTATCAAATTCTTTCTGGCAAGTTTTAAACTCCATCAGAGCACTCATTTTTTAAGGCGCAGTCACTAATGAAGCGGTCTAGCAAACTGGAGTTTCCAAATGGACAATCAATCGAATGAAAGCACAGTTGAACCCTGATTACGAGTGACCTCCCTGTAGAAGACCTTCTCCCATAAGCAATACTGCTAAGATAGTTCTTCGGTTCAAAGTCCGATGTGGTAGCTTACGCTCTTTGTGAGATGCTCGATGATGATTATTGAGCTTAGGCTGTTTTATTGGCAAGCGACAAGTACGAAATCTAATGAGACAGCTTAATTTAGTTTCAGCTATTAAGAAAAAACGACCATTTCTGTCGGACACTCACGTGTTTATTTTGGTTTCATCAGAGAATATAACCTTCTTCCAGTCGTCTACTGTCCAGTCACGGTGTTGTTTTGCCCATTTTAACCGATCCATAGGGTGATTTCGCTTGTAAAATGGTCTTTTTTTTAATAAATGAAACTAAATTAAGCTGTCTCATTAGATTTCGTACTTGTCGCTCGTCAATAAAATAACCTAAGCTCAACAACCATCGTCGAGCATCTCGCGAAGAGCGTAAGCTACCATACCGGACTTTACATCGAAGAACTATCTTAGTAGTATTACTTAGGGGAGAAGGTCTTTCACCACGAGGTTGCTCGTAATCAGGGTTCAACTGTGCTTTCATCCGATTAATTGTCCATTTAGAAACTCCAGTTCGTTGGACAACCTCATTAGTGGCAGCGCCTTGCAAAATGAGTGCTTTGACGGAGTTTAGCTTGTCAGAAGGAATTTGATAGGGCATCTTCAAATTAATAAAGTGTTTTAAAGAGGTTGATAAAATGGTAAAAAAGCATTGAAATAATGTGGTTCTTTTTATAGCTTTGGCATCATTAACGTCATAAATTATCATAACTACCGAAAAAATGAAGCAATAATATGTAATATTTCGACTACATCGCTATTATCGGAAACTTTCATATTTTCGCTTAACTTAAAAATTTAATTATCAGCTATGACGTTGGAGTGACGTAAATAAACAAACTTAAAAGCTTATAGGGACATTATAATCAATTTTGTGAATAGTTATAAAGTTATTTGAAAAGGTTAGCATCATTTTCCATGAAGATATCCCCGAATAAAGTTTTGTGCACCAGTTATTTCCACCACTGTACCTCGAAAGGAATACCATCCATGCCAGGAGACCGAGACCTAGGGGCGTGAGCCAGTAGATCCAGCACCGTAACGGCATTAGGCAGAGCCATCAGATACTTGGCATCATCCGAAGACAACACCACTTCTTCAGGAATACCATTCAAAAGAGAATCCACGGCTTCGGCATCGATGTCGTCCGGGGTGTATAGCTTTTGGTAAAAACCGCGAGCCTCCCGAAGTATATCAGCCGCTTCCACCAAGACCTCACCAGTAGTAGAGCACTTCAAGGACTGGATTGTCTGTTGAGACTGGCGATCCTTGATGACACGATAGAAATACTTGTTGTTACGTTCACCCAGTTCATGCCAACGAGTGGCAGAGCGAAGCATATTCTGGCGTGTTTCTTTCTGAATCTGACCATCAATCAATTTCTCTAGCTCATGCACAACCTGAAGAGGAAGTGAATCATCACTAGGTTGAATTGATGGTGTAGCATCACTAGCCATAATACCTGAGACAGAAGAGGAAACAGCCTTCATACGTTCCTGTTGTAAAGCAGTAACCTTGTTCTTGAATCGAGCCTTAGCACCCCAAGCGTACTTTTGCGCACAGCACTTGAGTAACAACTTGAAGGATTCCCATTGAGATTGGACCCTCAAAGGTTCTCCCTTACCACCAGAGCTAGCATTGTCACCATCACCACCAGAAGATTCGAAAAAGAGAGACACCGTCTTGTCCAGCAATAGGAGAAACTCTGAATCCTCCAGCAGAGTGGGATTAAAGCGCCAACAGCCAGGACCAATACGAGCACAAGCAGGCTGCAGATCGATTGTCAAAAGACAGTGATCGGTCCACACACCAGGAACATAATGGACTTGACCATTCACCAACCGAGTCACCAGAGAAGTATGACCAAAGATATAATCAATAGTAGTACCAGCCCTAGGAAAAGTAATAGGACCGTCCGGGAAACAGTTGTTAAAGTGAAGACGAAGCCAATCATACAGCGGAGCCACAGAGGAAAGACTTGTCTCGGCAGAAGAGTGCAGATGAATGTTGAAGTCACCTACCAACATCCAAGGCGTGTTGGACACCTCAGACCACAAAGCAAGAGAGAGAAAAGATTGTAGAAACAGTGGACGGTCCGAAGACTGTGCCGGTGCATAGATATTGGCCACACGACACAAGACATTATGCTGGGCATCCTTGACAGTAGCCACAACACAACGCTCATCCAGGAGAACTTGAGTAGCATCCAAAGAAAGACCAGGCTTGAGGCAGACAATGGCACAATGTTTGGATACCACAAAGGGACAGCGAGGAAAGAAGAAAGAGAAAGAGCGGATTTGATGATCAGTGAGAGAAGATTGAGAATAGAAGTGAGATACCTCTTGCAAGCAAAGGATATCCACACCGAGAGAACGAGCGCGTAGGTAAGAAGCGAACTCCTTTTGTGTTGTTTTTTGGGATTCCATAAAAATGCTACGCACATTTAAGGAACCCAATCGAATGTTTTGACCTAGCATTATACCCTATGGGCAGAAGAAGAAGACTTGGAAGACTTGGACGTCTTGATAGCAGAAGCAGAAGCCTTGGTCTTCGCCACATCCACAATGTTCTTTTTAAGAAAGTCAATCTTGTTTTGTGTTTTAGCCTTGACTTTGCTCAAATCCATCATCTCTTGCACCGTATCAACCTTCATAGTTGAAGCAACCTCGTAGTCAGCAAACTTGGAAGCTCGAGCACCAGTAGGACTGTTGGGATCGTACTCTACTCTCTCGCCAGAGAGCAGAGGATCACCCTCACCATCGAGCTCCATGACTTCAATGATTGAGTCATCACCAGGAACACCACCAGAGACACCACCAGAGGCAACACCAGAGACACCACCAGAGGCAACACCAGAAACACCACCAGAGACACCACCAGACCCAGAAACAGAGCTACCCACAGACACCATAGACACCACAGAGGCTTGGTCTTCGTCATCATCAGCTGTAGCTTCCTCTTGTACTACAAAATCTTCTGAATCAGAGCTTGGACCAAGCTTCCTACCACCAGACAGAGCAACGTACTCACTTAGCTCCACCGCAAACGACTTGTCCTTATCCTGTTTGGTCTTGGACTTGACCTTACAGAAGCGAGCCGTGTGACCATGCTCTCGACACGAAAAGCACACGCGCTTGGCTAACTCGGGGCAATCCTTACGGACATGACCGGATAAACGGCAGAAATGACAAACCGGAGGGGCGTTCTTGAACTGAGCGGGTGCGAAACTATCCCAGGCATTCAGATACAGCATTCTTGATAGAGGCTGAGATGGAACCACCTCCCCATCTTCACCTTTCATGCCCACTGACGTATCTAACAGCACCGACATCTTGCCTTCAAAGTAACCCTTGCGACTGTACTTTTTAAGCTGGTACACCTTACCATAAAACGCCAAGGAGTCTAACATATCCACCAAAAATGTGTGTTCATCGGGGATAGCATTCAACATTGTAAATTGAACATGCGTCAAATTACCACCAACAGAAACACCCGAACCAGAACAAGTGGAGACAGCTTTGTATACCACACCATTGACAGTAACACCATCACTGACAGCCTTAGTGGCATCCACCTTTGCCTTGAAAGTGGCTTCCACCAATAGGTCACCACCAGCATTTTCACGCCATGTGCTAATGGGCCTGAACTGCACATTAGCACCTACTTGTTCTTGGATGACCTTGTACGCATCAACACGGTCACCAAACAATCTTCCGGGAAAAGAAAAGAGAACAGAACCAGAAGAGAGAGCTTGTTGCACAATAGCAGTAGCCTTGCGCACCAAAATTTCAGATTTGAGGTCATCATCTTCAAAGATGACCTCACCAACAAGAGGAATGGAGGAACTGTCGACATTGCGTCGAGCAGGAGTAATAGCACCTTCTTAGAGGCACCACGAGCGACAATAGTCGTCCAGGACACGGCAGAATTTTCGGTCATGTACCAGAATTCTCAAAATTGAGGATTTTTTTTTTTTTTTTGTATGAAGTGTAACTTTATTAACAATTAGTATTCTAATTTAATTCTAACAAACTAGGAGATTCAGTGGCAGTGGATGTACTAGCCATGAATTCCGAAATTATAAGTGAATGATCATGCTCGAATGCATTAATAGCATGAGCAGAGGACCAGGATTCATCATGAATCACGCATTTCCAATGCAAACGCCAAACTGTAGCCAAGCCGGCACCAAGGAGCACCAAAAGGTCATTCGAAAGAGGTACTGACTTGAGATCACACAAGGTGACCAAGCCAGACCAAACAGAAGCAAGATCGCAGAGAGGTTCTTGGAGACAGAGCAACTGGATCATATCCATCCAAAAGATAGCCTTCATGGGACAGTATACGAGCATATGGCCAAGTGTTTCCACTTCACCACAGAGGCCACAGAGAGGAGACAGGTACACATTTGGATCCCACCGATGCAAGCGAGCACGATAGCCAATGCGGTCATGCAAGAGACGCCACCAAGGAGTGAATGCTTTTGCAGGCATAGGCAAAGACCAAAAGAGACGCCAAAAGAAAGGCCGAAGCAGAGCATGAGCACCCATAGTAGCAGGAGGTTGAGGACGGTGCATCACAAGTGATGCATACTCCGGATGCCAAGAGCGACGCAGAACACCAAGAGGAACCTTTCGAATCGAGACTACCGTTTTACTGGTAACCTGGATAGTCCAGTGGGCAGTAGAAGGCAGCCAAGAAGAAGCAGCAGGAGAACAGGGCAGAGCAGACAGTTCCGAAGAAGAGAAGCCAATCTTGGAACGGATTACCTCAGGCAAAGTCAGAGTCGGAGGACCATTAAATGGTTGGAAACCAGACCAGACTAGACGAACTTGCCTTTTCATGTTGTTCTTGAGACCAGCAGAGACCACACCGAGATGAGGAATCCAGAAACACAAGTCCGAGAGCAAATACCTTGGAGCCAGGGCAGCAGGATCCAGAGGAGGAGGCTTACCCAGAGGATTCTCGCAAGGCGATACCACAGAACAAAGAGGAAGATCCAAAAACCAGCGAGGAGACCAACTTTCCGACACGACCAGAGGAGGCAACCGAGAAAGCAACTCCACCAAGTGAGAAACCACAGGCACACCCTTGAAAAGCGACTTGTACATGGCTGGATACATGAACCAGGGTAGGACCGAAGAGTGACCAGTATACACCTGAATACAATGCACCAACCAAGGAGAAACAAAGTCCACAGCAGAACGAGAAGGAAACAGCAATCGTTGGATATAAACCATATGAAGAGCGAGGCTTTGATCCTTGACATCAACAAGAGAGGCACCACCGAACTTCTTTGGTAGACACAAGGAAGACCAAGACACAGACGGATTGAAAGGAACCATGAATTCACGAATGACCCTTTTGAGCTGGTTCAGCCAGGAAGTAGGAGCAGGAATCACCCGAAGAATATGGTACACCTTAGAGAGCAGCAGAGAGTTAGCCACAAGGCTTTTACCACGGATTGACAGCTGTCGTTCCTTAAGCAGGTTGCTATGCCTTGTAACCTTGACCAAGATAGCATCCAGATAGTCCAACAGTTGAGCTTGTGTACTGTACAGAGTCTCAAAATTGAGGAGATTGAGCAAAAAAGTTTTTGAAATGTCGAAATTGGCGAATTGAGATGTCAAGATCGAGCGAAATGTGCAAAAAGTTGGAGATGTCAAGATCGAGCCCCCACCTTAAAAACGTTTTTTTTTTTTTTTTTTTTTTTTTTTTTTTTTTTTTGTATTAAATGTAATTTATTAATCTTAAAGTGGTTTTACAAAGCTAAATTACAATGGACTAATCTAATGTTGTGCTAGTAGACTCATCAGGAGTTCTACTATCTAAGAAAGTGGTGATAACAAGGCTGTTATCTGTCTTGAAGGAATTGAGGACCCAAGCTGAGGACCAAGTATCATCATGAATAACACATCGCCAATGTGCAGCCCATAGGGTATAGAAGATCGAACCCAAAATGGAAAGCACATCCACATCAAGCGGCTTGCAATCTAGACTACATAGAGTGACCAGTGCAGCCCAGATGTTCGCGTCACAGGGAAAGTCTTCATCCAAGGAGAGGAAAACAAGAGCTTGACGCCAGTAGTCGGACTTTTGCGGGCAACCGACAGCAAAATGGTACAAGTCTTCATTAGCACCGCAGAGAACACAGAAAGGAGAAGGAAACTGCTGAGGAGACCAGCGATTCACCCGAGAGCGATAGCCAATCTTGTCGTGAAGCAGGCGCCACCAGGGAGTGAAAGCCTTGGCCACCATGGGGAGAGACCAAAACAAACGCCAAAAGAAAGGACGCAGAAGCAAGTGAGAAGCCACAGCCAAAGGAGGACCAGGACGAGCAGAAACAACAGAGTGATCAGCGTGCCAGAAGCGACGCAAGACACCGAGAGGGAGTTTGGCAACAGATACCACCGAAGAGGGACCAGAAGGAACAGTCCAATGACGGGTCGATGGCATCCAGGAAGAAGCACCAGAACGAGACACAGGAAGAGCACGCTGTTCACCATAAGTGAAAGCAACTTTGGACCTAATCACCGGAGGGAGAGCCAGAGAAACAGGACCAAAAGGAGGACTTAAACCATAATAAACCGACTTGACATGGCTGGAACTTGGCAGAGCCTTATTGGAGAACAGGGTACCAGAGTGAATATTCCAGTGGAATATGTCAGACATGAGATACTTGGGAGCAACAGACGAAGGAACAAAACCAGGAGACAGATCATGAGCAACACCAGGAACAGAAGACACCACACAGCACAAAGGAAGATCCAGGAACCACCGAGAAGACCAAGAAAAATGCACCACCAGAGGAGGCAGCCGAACCAGAAGCTTGGTTAGATGATCCAGGGTTGGAATACTATTCAACCGAGGCTTGAATCGAGATGGATACATCAACCAAGGGAGAACCGAAGAATGACCAGAATAGGCTTGAAAGCAGAACACCAACCAGGGAGACACAAAATCCGAAGACACCAGAGGACGAAGCAGACGTTGAACATACACAAGATGCAAAGCAAAGCTCTGATCTTGGATGTCCACCAGACCAACACCACCATACTTGCGAGGAAGACACAAAGAAGACCAAGACGGCGCGGGCCAAAACGATGCCACATACTTGCGCACTACTGCCTTGATATCCAGAAGCCACTTGCCAGGCACAGGAACCACACGGAGAAGATGATACACCTTAGAAAGCAACAGCGAATTCGCCACCAGACCAGTACCACGAATTGACAGGTGTCGTTCACGAAGCATGTTTGCATGCCTCTCCAACTTGACTTTGACACCATCCAGGAAATGCAGTAACTGAGCATCGGTATGATACAGTGGATAACCAAGGTAACGCACCGAGCCAACAGACGACGAATCATGCCACTCTACACCAGCAGCAGAAGCTATATCAACCCAAGGCTGATGAGCCACACCAGAAAGAGACACCAGAACAGTCTTGCTGAGATTCACCTTGGCGTTGGAGGCACGACCATAGACCTCAAGAAGAGACAGAAGCACCAACCATTCACCAGGCGAAGATAAGAACACCTCGAGATCATCGGCATAACTGAGAAGCTTGATAGGAGCCGGAGGAGAAGAACCACTGACAAAATCAAGCGGGTAGTTACCCGTATCATCACCCAAATCAAGATGGACCTTTTGAGGGTTAGGGAGCCAAGTCCGAGGAACCACCACAGGAGCCAGAGAAACACCAGACAGAGAAGAACAAGCCAAGACAGACCGCAACAGGGGTTCAAAGGCCAAGTTGAACAACAGAGGCGATAGTGGATCACCCTGCCTAAGGCCACGCAACTGAGGAACAGCTGCTCCTAACCACCCGTTAATGGACACGGAGATCTTGGTACCAAAGAACAAAGAAGAGAGACAACCAACCAGACCAGAAGGAAAACCAAAACGAAGCAACACACGCCGAAGATACTCAGGATGGACCCGATCATAAGCCTTCTCTTGATCAAGTAACACCGCAACTTGAGGAAGGTTTGGAGCCACCGACCGAAGATTAGCCATCAACGTTTGATTCAACCACCCATTATCCGAGATCAATCGATGAGGAAGGAACCCAGTTTGATAGGGGTTGATCAGCTTGGGAAGAACACGGTTGAACCTATTGGCCAGCAACTTGGTAAACAACTTGGCATCCGAGTTGATCAGAGAGAGAGGACGCCAGTTAGCCAAGAGCAGAGGATCACCTTTCTTGAACAAAAGCACCATCCGAGTTTGTTGCCACGAAGGAGGGAACACACCAGAGAAAGCACCACCAAGGACTGCCACCAGCAAGTCCAGAAATGGTCGCGAACGACCAGCCAAGTAATGATATACCTCGAAAGGAATACCATCCATGCCAGGAGACCGAGATCTAGGGGCGTGAGCCAGTAGATCCAGCACCGTAACGGCATTAGGCAGAGCCATCAGATACTTGGCATCATCCGAAGACAACACCAAATCTTCAGGAATACCATTCAAAAGAGAGTCCACGGCTTCGGCATCGATGTCGTCCGGGGTGTATAGCTTTTGGTAAAAACCGCGAGCCTCCCGAAGTATATCAGCCGCTTCCACCAAGACCTCACCAGTAGTAGAGCACTTCAAGGACTGGATTGTCTGTTGAGACTGGCGATCCTTGATGACACGATAGAAATACTTGTTGTTACGTTCACCCAGTTCATGCCAACGAGTGGCAGAGCGAAGCATATTCTGGCGTGTTTCTTTCTGAATCTGACCATCAATCAATTTCTCTAGCTCATGCACAACCTGAAGAGGAAGTGAATCATCACTAGGTTGAATTGATGGTGTAGCATCACTAGCCATAATACCTGAGACAGAAGAGGAAACAGCCTTCATACGTTCCTGTTGTAAAGCAGTAACCTTGTTCTTGAATCGAGCCTTAGCACCCCAAGCGTACTTTTGCGCACAGCACTTGAGTAACAACTTGAAGGATTCCCATTGAGATTGGACCCTCAAAGGTTCTCCCTTACCACCAGAGCTAGCATTGTCACCATCACCACCAGAAGATTCGAAAAAGAGAGACACCGTCTTGTCCAGCAATAGGAGAAACTCTGAATCCTCCAGCAGAGTGGGATTAAAGCGCCAACAGCCAGGACCAATACGAGCACAAGCAGGCTGCAGATCGATTGTCAAAAGACAGTGATCGGTCCACACACCAGGAACATAATGGACTTGACCATTCACCAACCGAGTCACCAGCGAAGTATGACCAAAGATATAATCAATAGTAGTACCAGCCCTAGGAAAAGTAATAGGACCGTCCGGGAAACAGTTGTTAAAGTGGAGACGAAGCCAATCATACAGCGGAGCCACAGAGGAAAGACTTGTCTCGGCAGAAGAGTGTAGATGAATGTTGAAGTCACCTACCAACATCCAAGGCGTGTTGGACACCTCAGACCACAAAGCAAGAGAGAGAAAAGATTGTATAAACAGTGGACGGTCCGAAGACTGTGCCGGTGCATAGATATTGGCAACACGACACAAGACATTATGCTGGGCATCCTTGACAGTAGCCACAACACAACGCACATCCAGGAGAACTTGAGTAGCATCCAAAGAAAGACCAGGCTTGAGACAGACAATGGCACAATGTTTGGACACCACAAAGGGACAGCGAGGAAAGAAGAAAGAGAAAGAGCGGATTTGATGATCAGTGAGAGAAGATTGAGAATAGAAGTGAGATACCTCTTGCAAGCAAAGGATATCCACACCAAGAGAACGAGCGCGTAGGTAAGAAGCGAACTCCTTTTGTGTAGTTTTTTGGGACTCCATAAAAATGCTACGCACATTTAAGGAACCCAATCGAATGTTTTGATCTAGCATTATACCCTATGGGCAGAAGAAGAAGACTTGGAAGACTTGGACGTCTTGATAGCAGAAGCAGAAGCCTTGGTCTTCGCCACATTCACAATATTCTTCTTGAGAAAGTCAATCTTGTTTTGAGTTTTGACCTTGACTTTACTCAAATCCATCATCTCTTGCACCGTATCAACCTTCATAGTTGAGGCAACCTCGTAGTCAGCAAACTTGGAAGCTCGAGCACCAGTAGGACTGTTGGGATCGTACTCTACTCTCTCGCCAGAGAGCAGAGGATCACCCTCACCATCGAGCTCCATGACTTCAATGATTGAGTCATCACCAGGAACACCACCGGAGACACCACCAGAGACACCACCAGAGACACCAGAGACAACACCAGAGATACCACCAGAGACACCAACCAAGGGCTCAGAATCGCCATCCTGCTCAACCAGTTCAATGGGAGCCTCTTCAACAACTACAACATCATCTTTTGGCGTAGGATCAAGGCCAGATTTCTTTGCACCAGACAAAGCCGCATAATCGTCCAGTTCAGCCTCGAAAGACTTCACTGCTTGTTTCTTAACCTTGCAGAACCTAGCCGTATGGCCTTTCTCGCGACAAGAGAAACACGTACGCTTAGCCAACTCAGGACAGTCCTTACGAACATGTCCTGACAAACGACAAAAGTGACAAACAGGGGGCGCATTCTTGAACTGGGCTGGGGCAAACATGTCCCAAGCACTCAGGTACAGCATTCTTGTCAAAGGCTGAGGAGGAACCACCTCACCATCCTCACCTTCCATGCCTACCGACGTATCAATGAGCACCGACATCTTGCCCTCGAAATAGCCTTTGTGGGTATACTTCTTCAACTGGTATACCTTACCATAGAAGGCCAAAGAATCCAACATGTCCACCAAAAAGGTAGCTCTGTTCGGAGTACAACACACCAAATTAAACTGAACTTGGGTCAGATTACCACCCACAGAAGAGCCAGAGCCAGAACCAGTAGAAGTCGATACAGCCTTGTACACCACACCGTTGACAACAACACCATCATTAACGGCCTTGGCAGCATCATCCTTAGCGTCAAAATTGGCTTCAACAAGAAGGTCACCACCAGCATTTGCGCGCATGGAACTAATGTGTCTAAAATCCACATTAGTACCAATTTGTTCTTCTATGACCTTATAGGCACCAGTGCGGTCACCAAACAGCTTCCCAGGGAAGGAGAACAGAACAGAACTTGAGCAAAGCGCCTGCTCCACCAGAGCAGCGGCTTTGCGCACCAAAAGTTCGGACTTGAGGTCATCATCTTCAAAGATGACCTCACCAACAAGAGGAACAGCAGCATTGTCGACATTACGTCGACCAGGAGTCAATGGAACCTTCTTAGAGGCACCACGGGCAACAACAGTCGTCCAGGACACGGAAGAATTTTCAGTCATGTGCCAGATTTCTTGAAATTGGCGAGATTGAGAAAAAAGTTTTTGAAATGTCGAAATTGGCGAATTGAGATGTCAAGATCGAGCGAAATGTGCAAAAAGTTGGAGATGTGCAAAAATTACACCTTAAAAACGTTTTTTTTTTTTTTTTTTGTATTAAATGTAATTTATTGATCTTAAAGTGGTATTACAAAGCTAAGTTACAAATTACTAATCTAATGTTGTGCTAGTAGACTCATCAGGAGTTCTACTATCTAAGAAAGTGGTGATAACAAGGCTGTTATCTGTCTTGAAGGAATTGAGGACCCAAGCTGAGGACCAAGTATCATCATGAATAACACATCGCCAATGTGCAGCCCATAGGGTATAGAAGATCGAACCCAAAATGGAAAGCACATCCACATCAAGCGGTTTACAATCGAGGCCACTTAGTGAGACCAGAGCAGCCCAAACGTTTGCATCAGATGGAAAGTCTTTGTCTAAGGAGAGAAAAGCAAGAGCTTGACGCCAGAAATCAGATTTACGTGGACAACCGACCGCAAAGTGGTACAAATCTTCTGTGGCACCGCAGAGAACACAGAATGGAGAGGGAAATTGCTGAGGAGACCAGCGATTCACCCGAGAACGATAGCCAATCTTGTCGTGAAGCAGGCGCCACCAGGGAGTGAAAGCCTTGGCCACCATGGGAAGAGACCAAAACAAACGCCAAAAGAAAGGACGCAAAAGCAAGTGAGAAGCCACAGCCAAAGGAGGACCAGGACGAGTGGAAACAACAGAGTGATCAGCGTGCCAGAAGCGACGCAAGACACCAAGAGGGAGTTTGACCACAGATACCACCGAAGAGGGACCAGAAGGAACAGTCCAATGACGGGTCGATGGCATCCAGGAAGAAGCACCAGAACGAGACACAGGAAGAGCACGCTGTTCATCGTAAGTGAAAGCCACTTTTGACCTGATCACCGGAGGGAGAGCCAGAGAAACAGGACCAAAAGGAGGACTTAAACCATAATAGACCGACTTGACATGGCTGGAACTTGGCAGAGCCTTATTGGAGAACAGGGTACCAGAGTGAATATTCCAGTGGAATATGTCAGACATGAGATACTTGGGAGCAACAGACGAAGGAACAAAACCAGGAGACAGATCATGATCAACACCAGGAACAGAAGACACCACACAGCACAAAGGAAGATCCAGGAACCACCGAGAAGACCAAGAAGAATGCACCACCAGAGGAGGCAGCCGAACCAGAAGCTTGGTTAGATGATCCAGGGTTGGAATACTATTCAACCGAGGCTTGAATTGAGATGGATACATCAACCAAGGGAGAACCGAAGAATGACCAGAATAGGCTTGAAAGCAGAACACCAACCAGGGAGACACAAAATCCGAAGACACCAGAGGACGAAGCAGACGTTGAACATACACAAGATGCAAAGCAAAGCTCTGATCTTGGATGTCCACCAGACCAACACCACCATACTTGCGAGGAAGACACAAAGAAGACCAAGACGGCGCGGGCCAAAACGATGCCACATACTTGCGCACTACTGCCTTGATATCCAGAAGCCACTTGCCAGGCACAGGAACCACACGGAGAAGATGATACACCTTGGAGAGCAACAGAGAATTCGCCACCAGACCAGTACCACGAATAGATAGGTGTCGTTCACGAAGCATGTTTGCATGCCTCTCCAACTTGACTTTGACACCATCCAGGAAATGCAGCAACTGAGCATCGGTATGATACAGCGGATAACCAAGGTAACGCACCGAGCCAACAGACGACGAATCATGCCACTCTACACCAGCAGCTGAAGCTATATCAACCCAAGGCTGATGAGCAACACCAGAAAGAGACACCAGAACAGTCTTGCTGAGATTCACCTTGGCGTTGGAGGCACGACCATAGACCTCAAGAAGAGACAGAAGCACCAACCATTCACCAGGCGAAGACAAAAACACCTCAAGATCATCGGCATAACTGAGAAGCTTGATAGGAGCCGGAGGAGAAGAACCACTGACGAAATCAAGCGGGTAGTTACCCGTATCATCACCCAAATCAAGATGGACCTTTTGAGGGTTAGGGAGCCAAGTCCGAGGAACCACCACAGGAGCCAGAGAAACACCAGACAGAGAAGAACAAGCCAAGACAGACCGCAACAGGGGTTCAAAGGCCAAGTTGAACAACAGAGGCGATAGTGGATCACCCTGCCTTAGGCCACGCAACTGAGGAACAGCTGCTCCTAACCACCCGTTAATGGACACGGAGATCTTGGTACCAAAGAACAAAGAAGAGAGACAACCAACCAGACCAGAAGGAAAACCAAAACGAAGCAACACACGCCGAAGATACTCAGGATGGACCCGATCATAAGCCTTCTCTTGATCAAGTAACACCGCAACTTGAGGAAGGTTTGGAGCCACCGACCGAAGATTAGCCATCAACGTTTGATTCAACCACCCATTATCCGAGATCAATCGATGAGGAAGGAACCCAGTTTGATAGGGGTTGATCAGCTTTGGAAGGACACGGTTGAACCTATTGGCCAGCAACTTGGTAAACAACTTGGCATCCGAGTTGATCAGAGAGAGAGGACGCCAGTTAGCCAAGAGCAGAGGATCACCTTTCTTGAACAAAAGCACCATCCGAGTTTGTTGCCACGAAGGAGGAAACACACCAGAGAAAGCACCACCAAGGACTGCCACCAGCAAGTCCAGAAAAGGTCGCGAACGACCAGCCAAGTAATGATATACCTCGAAAGGGATACCATCCATGCCAGGAGACCGAGACCTAGGGGCGTGAGCCAGTAGATCCAGCACCGTAACGGCATTAGGCAGAGCCATCAGATACTTGGCATCATCCGAAGACAACACCACTTCTTCAGGAATACCATTCAAAAGAGAGTCCACGGCTTCGGCATCGATGTCGTCCGGGGTGTATAGCTTTTGGTAAAAACCGCGAGCCTCCCGAAGTATATCAGCCGCTTCCACCAAGACCTCACCAGTAGTAGAGCACTTCAAGGACTGGATTGTCTGTTGAGACTGGCGATCCTTGATGACACGATAGAAATACTTGTTGTTACGTTCACCCAGTTCATGCCAACGAGTGGCAGAGCGAAGCATATTCTGGCGTGTTTCTTTCTGAATCTGACCATCAATCAATTTCTCTAGCTCATGCACCACCTGAAGAGGAAGTGAATCATCACTAGGTTGAATTGATGGTGTAGCATCACTAGCCATAATACCTGAGACAGAAGAGGAAACAGCCTTCATACGTTCCTGTTGTAAAGCAGTAACCTTGTTCTTGAATCGAGCCTTAGCACCCCAAGCGTACTTTTGCGCACAGCACTTGAGTAACAACTTGAAGGATTCCCATTGAGATTGGACCCTCAAAGGTTCTCCCTTACCACCAGAGCTAGCATTGTCACCATCACCACCAGAAGATTCGAAAAAGAGAGACACCGTCTTGTCCAGCAATAGGAGAAACTCTGAATCCTCCAGCAGAGTGGGATTAAAGCGCCAACAGCCAGGACCAATACGAGCACAAGCAGGCTGCAGATCGATTGTCAAAAGACAGTGATCGGTCCACACACCAGGAACATAATGGACTTGACCATTCACCAACCGAGTCACCAGCGAAGTATGACCAAAGATATAATCAATAGTAGTACCAGCCCTAGGAAAAGTAATAGGACCGTCCGGGAAACAGTTGTTAAAGTGGAGACGAAGCCAATCATACAGCGGAGCCACAGAGGAAAGACTTGTCTCGGCAGAAGAGTGTAGATGAATGTTGAAGTCACCTACCAACATCCAAGGCGTGTTGGACACCTCAGACCACAAAGCAAGAGAGAGAAAAGATTGTATAAACAGTGGACGGTCCGAAGACTGTGCCGGTGCATAGATATTGGCCACACGACACAAGACATTATGCTGGGCATCCTTGACAGTAGCCACAACACAACGCTCATCCAGGAGAACTTGAGCAGCATCCAAAGAAAGACCAGGCTTGAGACAGACAATGGCACAATGTTTGGACACCACAAAGGGACAGCGAGGAAAGAAGAAAGAGAAAGAGCGGATTTGATGATCAGTGAGAGAAGATTGAGAATAGAAGTGAGATACCTCTTGCAAGCAAAGGATATCCACACCGAGAGAACGAGCGCGTAGGTAAGAAGCGAACTCCTTTTGTGTTGTTTTTTGGGACTCCATAAAAATGCTACGCACATTTAAGGAACCCAATCGAATGTTTTGACCTAGCATTATACCCTATGGGCAGAAGAAGAAGACTTGGAAGACTTGGACGTCTTGATAGCAGTACCAGAAGCCTTGGTCTTCGCCACATTCACAATATTCTTCTTGAGAAAATCAATCTTGTTTTGTGTTTTAGCCTTGACTTTGCTCAAATCCATCATCTCTTGCACCGTATCAACCTTCATGGTTGAAGCAACCTCGTAGTCAGCAAACTTGGAAGCTCGAGCACCAGTAGGACTGTTGGGATCGTACTCTACTCGCTCGCCAGAGAGCAGAGGATCACCCTCACCATCGAGCTCCATGACTTCAATGATTGAGTCATCACCAGGAACACCACCAGAGATACCACCAGCAACACCAGAGGCAACACCAGAGACACCAGAGACACCACCAGCAACACCAGAGGCAACACCAGAGACACCAGAGACACCACCAGCGGTCTGGTTTTTTGTCAATATCTCGCTCAATTCAATCCATCCATCTCCGCTTGTTTCGTATTCGTCTTCTACTCGTCGCTGCGCTTCTGGTGGTATAATTATTTTTGCAAATCTCCAACATCTTCTACATTTCGCTCGATCTTGACATCTCAATTCGCAGCTCGATCTTGACATCTCAATTCGCCAATTTCGACATTTCAAAAACTTTTTTCTCAATCTCGCCAATTTCAAGAAATCTGGCACATGACTGAAAATTCTTCCGTGTCCTGGACGACTGTTGTTGCCCGTGGTGCCTCTAAGAAGGTTCCATTGACTCCTGGTCGACGTAATGTCGACAATGCTGCTGTTCCTCTTGTTGGTGAGGTCATCTTTGAAGATGATGACCTCAAGTCCGAACTTTTGGTGCGCAAAGCCGCTGCTCTGGTGGAGCAGGCGCTTTGTTCAAGTTCTGTTCTGTTCTCCTTCCCTGGGAAGCTGTTTGGTGACCGTACTGACGCATATAAGGTCATTGAAGAACAAGTTGGTGCTAATGTGGACTTCCGACACATTAGTTCTATGCGTGCAAGTGCTGGTGGTGATCTTCTGGTCGAAGCTAATTTCGATAGCAAGGCGGACGCTACCAAAGCTGTCAATGATGGTGTTACTGCGAATGGTGTTGTGTACAAGGCTGTTTCTACTAGCTCTGGCTCTGGCTCTTCTGTTGGTGGTAATCTGACCCATGTTCAGTTTAATTTGGTGTGTTGTACTCCCAACAGAGCTACCTTTTTGGTTGACATGCTGGATTCGTTGGCTTTCTATGGTAAGGTGTACCAGTTGAAGAAGTACACACGCAAGGGCTATTTTGAGGGCAAGATGTCGGTGTTGATTGATACCTCGGTGGGCATGGAAGGTGAGGATGGTGAGGTGGTTCCTCCTCAGCCTTTAACAAGAATGCTGTACTTGAGTGCCTGGGACATGTTTGCCCCTGCTCAATTCAAGAATGCTCCTCCAGTTTGCCACTTTTGTCGCTTGTCGGGTCATGTCCGTAAGGACTGCCCTGAGTTGGCTAAGCGTACGTGTTTCTCTTGTCGTGAGAAAGGCCATACCGCAAGGTTTTGTAAGGACAAGAAACAACAGGTGAAGTCTTTCGAGGCAGAGCTCGATGATTATGTGGCTTTGTCTGCTGCAAAGAAATCTGGTCCTGACACTACGTCAAACGATGTTGATATCGTTGTTGAAGAACCTATTGTGCTGGTTGAGCAGGATGTGGCTTCTGAGCCCTTGGTTGGTGTTTGTGATGGTGTTGCTGGTGTCTCTGGTGTTGCTGGTGGTGTCTCTGGTGTTGCTGGTGGTGTCTCTGGTGTCTCTGGTGTTGCCTCTGGTGTTGCTGGTGGTGTCTCTGGTGGTGTTCCTGGTGATGACTCAATCATTGAAGTCATGGAGCTCGATGGTGAGGGTGATCCTCTGCTCTCTGGCGAGAGAGTAGAGTACGATCCCAACAGTCCTACTGGTGCTCGAGCTTCCAAGTTTGCTGACTACGAGGTTGCTTCAACCATGAAGGTTGATACGGTGCAAGAGATGATGGATTTGAGCAAAGTCAAGGCTAAAACACAAAACAAGATTGACTTTCTCAAGAAGAATATTGTGAATGTGGCGAAGACCAAGGCTTCTGCTTCTGCTATCAAGACGTCCAAGTCTTCCAAGTCTTCTTCTTCTGCCCATAGGGTATAATGCTAGGTCACAACATTCGATTGGGTTCCTTAAATGTGCGTAGCATTTTTATGGAGTCCCAAAAAACTACACAAAAGGAGTTCGCTTCTTACCTACGCGCTCGTTCTCTTGGTGTGGATATCCTTTGCTTGCAAGAGGTATCTCACTTCTATTCTCAATCTTCTCTCACTGATCATCAAATCCGCTCTTTCTCTTTCTTCTTTCCTCGCTGTCCCTTTGTGGTGTCCAAACATTGTGCCATTGTCTGCCTCAAGCCTGGTCTTTCTTTGGATGCTACTCAAGTTCTCCTGGATGAGCGTTGTGTTGTGGCTACTGTCAAGGATGCCCAGCATAATGTCTTGTGTCGTGTTGCCAATATCTATGCACCGGCACAGTCTTCGGACCGTCCACTGTTTATACAATCTTTTCTCTCTCTTGCTTTGTGGTCTGAGGTGTCCAACACGCCTTGGATGTTGGTAGGTGACTTCAACATTCATCTGCACTCTTCTGCCGAGACAAGTCTTTCCTCTGTGGCTCCGCTGTATGATTGGCTTCGTCTCCACTTTAACAACTGTTTCCCGGACGGTCCTATTACTTTTCCTAGGGCTGGTACTACTATTGATTATATCTTTGGTCATACTTCGCTGGTGACTCGGTTGGTGAATGGTCAAGTCCATTATGTTCCTGGTGTGTGGACCGATCACTGTCTTTTGACAATCGATCTGCAGCCTGCTTGTGCTCGTATTGGTCCTGGCTGTTGGCGCTTTAATCCCACTCTGCTGGAGGATTCAGAGTTTCTCCTATTGCTGGACAAGACGGTGTCTCTCTTTTTCGAATCTTCTGGTGGTGATGGTGACAATGCTAGCTCTGGTGGTAAGGGTGAACCGTTGAGGGTCCAATCTCAATGGGAATCTTTCAAGTTGTTGCTCAAGTGCTGTGCGCAAAAGTACGCTTGGGGTGCTAAGGCTCGATTCAAGAACAAGGTTGCTGCTTTACAACAGGAACGTATGAAGGCTGTTTCCTCTTCTGTCTCAAGTATTATGGCTAGTGATGCTACACCGTCAATTCAACCTAGTGATGATTCACTTCCTCTTCAGGTGGTGCATGAGCTAGAGAAATTGATTGATGGTCAGATTCAGAAAGAAACACGCCAGAATATGCTTCGCTCTGCCACTCGTTGGCATGAACTGGGTGAACGTAACAACAAGTATTTCTATCGTGTCATCAAGGATCGCCAGTCTCAACAGACAATCCAGTCCTTGAAGTGCTCTACTACTGGTGAGGTCTTGGTGGAAGCGGCTGCTATACTTCGGGAGGCTCGCGGTTTTTACCAAAAGCTATACACCCCGGACGACATCGATGCCGAAGCCGTGGACTCTCTTTTGAATGGTATTCCTGAAGAAGTGGTGTTGTCTTCGGATGATGCCAAGTATCTGATGGCTCTGCCTAATGCCGTTACGGTGCTGAATCTACTGGCTCACGCCCCTAGGTCTCGGTCTCCTGGCATGGATGGTATTCCTTTCGAGGTACTGTATGCGAAAAAAGGGTTTCAATGTTTTATAAATTAACCTTTTTCTCTTTACACAGCTGTCTGAAATAAAATTATGCGGTTGATGTTAGTATCAATAGAGGGCTAAAACTTTGGCCTTTTTTCCTATAGGTTTTCCTTTATTGCGAACTCTATTTAACACTACGGAGCTAAGGCGAATTTGAGAAATTTTGATTTTTTGATTTTTCAAAATTCGTCATTACTTAGCGTCGCATAAAATTATTTTAAATTGAGCTATCGAAGAAATTTAAAACATGTTCCAAAACAATGGGACGTTCTTTATGAATAGGAAAATTAAAATAAAGAATAAAAGAAGCTGGCTCGTCCTGTCCAAATTGAATATTTTCATCACTTTTTTTTTATAAAAAAATTAACATCATAATTCGTTCTATTACTAAAGATAAGCAAGACACTCTCAAGTCACTGTTGTCAACAAACACTCCATACTCAAGAATCCAGAAACAACTACCAAATATTTCTCTAGCCACTATTAGTAGATATAAAGCAAAGTTTTTTCCTACTACGAAGCCTGCTATCACTGGAAGGCCATGTTCAATAAGCAATACAACAAAGAAATACATTCGAAATAAGATGAAAGCTGGTCAATTCAAATCACCACAAGATATAAAGGCTTATCTTATTTCAGTTGGAATTAATATGACAATCAGGAACATTTAGTTAATGCTTCATTCTATGGGCTTCAAAGCAAAAAGAAAGCAAGAGTCTGATTTCATCTCCGAAAGCAATAGAAAAAAGCGACTTGCGTGGGCTAAACAACATAGGGTGTTAGCCAAGGACGACTGGCGTAAGTGGATATTTTCAGACGAAACAAAGGTTAACATTTGGGCTTCAGACGGTATTAAGTACTATTGGTCTCAGCTAAATGATGTTGTTCGCCCTCACTATTTAGATCTCCAAATTCAGTAGGAAGGGGGGTAGTGTCATGTTTTGGACTTGTATAACAGCGAAAGGCCCTGGTTATGGTACTACAATCATTGAAGGCTCGATAAATTCATCTTTGTACGTTGAAATACTTCAGTCATCACTTAAAGATACCTTAGACTATTATGAGTTGGATTCAAAACATGTTTGTTTTCAACGAGACAAGGCCACTCCTCATAGATCAACTATTGCTAAAAAGATGTTTCCCAAAAACAAGTTCAATGTGGACCAAATTTATAACTGGCCACCGCAAAGCCCGGATTTGAACCCAATTGAACATATGTGGCACCAATTGAAAAACCGTTTGGGACAGTACCCAACTAAACCTCATACTGTAGAAGAACTAGAAAAGAGGATCAATATGGAGTGGTATAAATTTACTAAGGAGGACTGCCTGAAATAGATTGATAGCATGCCTGGTAGAATTGAAACTGTTATAAAAAGTAAAGGTCAACAAACAAATTATTAATTTTTTTTCCGTACTTTTTAGCAAGCTTAATTTTTTACTTTTTAACTTTATACTTATATAAGTACTAATAAACTTTTGTTTGTTAAGAACAAAGCATATATCATCTGAAAGCCCTTCATTTCTTCTACAACTTTCTCTAAGTAACATGTTTGTTTTATAGAGTTATAAGCTGCTTATATGATGAAATATTCAAAATTGGAAAACATTGAAACCCTTTTTTCGCATACAGTATATCATTACTTGGCTGGTCGTTCGCGACCTTTTCTGGACTTGCTGGTGGCAGTCCTTGGTGGTGCTTTCTCTGGTGTGTTTCCTCCTTCGTGGCAACAAACTCGGATGGTGCTTTTGTTCAAGAAAGGTGATCCTCTGCTCTTGGCTAACTGGCGTCCTCTGTCTCTGATCAACTCTGATGCCAAGTTGTTTACCAAGTTGCTGGCCAATAGGTTCAACCGTGTCCTTCCAAAACTGATCAACCCCTATCAAACTGGGTTCCTTCCTCATCGATTGATCTCGGATAATGGGTGGTTGAATCAAACGTTGATGGCTAATCTTCGGTCGGTGGCTCCAAACCTTCCTCAAGTTGCGGTGTTACTTGATCAAGAGAAGGCTTATGATCGGGTCCATCCTGAGTATCTTCGTCGTGTGTTGCTTCGTTTTGGTTTTCCTTCTGGTCTGGTTGGTTGTCTCTCTTCTTTGTTCTTTGGTACCAAGATCTCCGTGTCCATTAACGGGTGGTTAGGAGCAGCTGTTCCTCAGTTGCGTGGCCTTAGGCAGGGTGATCCACTATCACCTCTGTTGTTCAACTTGGCTTTTGAACCCCTGTTGCGGTCTGTCTTGGCTTGTTCTTCTCTGTCTGGTGTTTCTCTGGCTCCTGTGGTGGTTCCTCGGACTTGGCTCCCTAACCCTCAAAAGGTCCATCTTGATTTGGGTGATGATACGGGTAACTACCCGCTTGATTTTGTCAGTGGTTCTTCTCCTCCGGCTCCTATCAAGCTTCTCAGTTATGCCGATGATCTTGAGGTGTTCTTGTCTTCGCCTGGTGAATGGTTGGTGCTTCTGTCTCTTCTTGAGGTCTATGGTCGTGCCTCCAACGCCAAGGTGAATCTCAGCAAGACTGTTCTGGTGTCTCTTTCGGGTGTGGCTCATCAGCCTTGGGTTGATATAGCTTCTGCTGCTGGTGTAGAGTGGCATGATTCGTCGTCTGTTGGCTCGGTGCGTTACCTTGGTTATCCACTGTATCATACCGATGCTCAGTTGCTGCATTTCCTGGATGGTGTCAAAGTCAAGTTGGAGAGGCATGCAAACATGCTTCGTGAACGACACCTGTCTATACGTGGTACTGGTCTGGTGGCGAATTCTCTGTTGCTCTCCAAGGTGTATCATCTTCTCCGTGTGGTTCCTGTGCCTGGCAAGTGGCTTCTGGATATCAAGGCAGTAGTGCGCAAGTATGTGGCATCGTTTTGGCCCGCGCCGTCTTGGTCTTCTTTGTGTCTTCCTCGCAAGTATGGTGGTGTTGGTCTGGTGGACATCCAAGATCAGAGCTTTGCTTTGCATCTTGTGTATGTTCAACGTCTGCTTCGTCCTCTGGTGTCTTCGGATTTTGTGTCTCCCTGGTTGGTGTTCTGCTTTCAAGCCTATTCTGGTCATTCTTCGGTTCTCCCTTGGTTGATGTATCCATCTCGATTCAAGCCTCGGTTGAATAGTATTCCAACCCTGGATCATCTAACCAAGCTTCTGGTTCGGCTGCCTCCTCTGGTGGTGCATTCTTCTTGGTCTTCTCGGTGGTTTCTGGATCTTCCTTTGTGCTGTGTGGTGTCTTCTGTTCCTGGTGTTGATCATGATCTGTCTCCTGGTTTTGTTCCTTCGTCTGTTGCTCCCAAGTATCTCATGTCTGACATATTCCACTGGAATATTCACTCTGGTACCCTGTTCTCCAATAAGGCTCTGCCAAGTTCCAGCCATGTCAAGTCGGTCTATTATGGTTTAAGTCCTCCTTTTGGTCCTGTTTCTCTGGCTCTCCCTCCGGTGATCAGGTCAAAAGTGGCTTTCACTTACGATGAACAGCGTGCTCTTCCTGTATCTCGTTCTGGTGCTTCTTCCTGGATGCCATCGACCCGTCATTGGACTGTTCCTTCTGGTCCCTCTTCGGTGGTATCTGTGGTCAAACTCCCTCTTGGTGTCTTGCGTCGCTTCTGGCACGCTGATCACTCTGTTGTTTCCACTCGTCCTGGTCCTCCTTTGGCTGTGGCTTCTCACTTGCTTTTGCGTCCTTTCTTTTGGCGTTTGTTTTGGTCTCTTCCCATGGTGGCCAAGGCTTTCACTCCCTGGTGGCGCCTGCTTCACGACAAGATTGGCTATCGTTCTCGGGTGAATCGCTGGTCTCCTCAGCAATTTCCCTCTCCATTCTGTGTTCTCTGCGGTGCCACGGAAGATTTGTACCACTTTGCGGTCGGTTGTCCACGTAAATCTGATTTCTGGCGTCAAGCTCTTGCTTTTCTCTCCTTAGACAAAGACTTTCCATCTGATGCAAACGTTTGGGCTGCTCTGGTCTCACTAAGTGGCCTCGATTGTAAACCGCTTGATGTGGATGTGCTTTCCATTTTGGGTTCGATCTTCTATACCCTATGGGCTGCACATTGGCGATGTGTTATTCATGATGATACTTGGTCCTCAGCTTGGGTCCTCAATTCCTTCAAGACAGATAACAGCCTTGTTATCACCACTTTCTTAGATAGTAGAACTCCTGATGAGTCTACTAGCACAACATTAGATTAGTAATTTGTAACTTAGCTTTGTAATACCACTTTAAGATCAATAAATTACATTTAATACAAAAAAAAAAAAAGAGACACCACCAGCAACACCACCAGCAACACCAGAGACACCAGGAACACCATCACAAACACCAACCAAGGGCTCAGAAGCCACATCCTGCTCAACCAGCACAATAGATTCTTCAACAACTATATCAACATCGTTTGACATAGTGTCAGGACCAGATTTCTTTGCAGCAGACAAAGCCACATAATCATCGAGCTCTGCCTCGAAAGACTTCATCTGTTGTTTCCTGGCCTTACAAAACCTTGCGGTATGGCCTTTCTCACGACAAGAGAAACACGTACGCTTAGCCAACTCAGGGCAATCCTTACGGACATGACCCGACAAGCGACAAAAGTGACAAACTGGAGGAGCATTCTTGAATTGAGCAGGAGCAAACATGTCCCAGGCACTCAAGTACAGCATTCTTGTTAAAGGCTGAGGAGGAACCACCTCACGATCCTCACCTTCCATGCCCACCGAGGTATCAATCAACACCGACATCTTGCCCTCAAAATAACCTTTGCGTGTGTACTTCTTCAACTGGTACACCTTACCATAGAAAGCCAACGAATCCAGCATGTCAACCAAAAAGGTAGCTCTGTTGGGAGTACAACACACCAAATTAAACTGAACATGGGTCAGATTACCACCAACAGAAGAGCCAGAGCCAGAGCTAGTAGAAACAGCCTTGTACACAACACCATTCACAGTAACACCATCATTGATAGCTTTGGTAGCGTCCGCCTTGCTATCGAAATTAGCTTCGACCAGAAGATCTCCACCAGCACTTGCACGCATAGAACTAATGTGTCGGAAGTCCACATTAGCACCAACTTGTTCTTCAATGACCTTATACGCGTCAGTACGGTCACCAAACAGCTTCCCAGGGAAGGAGAACAAAACAGAACTTGAGCAAAGCGCCTGCTCCACCAGAGCAGCGGCTTTGCGCACCAACAGTTCGGACTTGAGGTCATCATCTTCAAAGATGACCTCACCAACAAGAGGAACAGCAGCATTGTCGACATTACGTCGACCAGGAGTCAATGGAACCTTCTTGGAGGCACCACGGGCAACAACAGTCGTCCAGGACACGGCAGAATTTTCAGTCATGTGCCAGATTTCTTGAAATTGGCGAGATTGAGAAAAAGTTTTTTTTTGAGATGTCGAAATTGGCGAATTGAGATGTCAAGATCGAGCGAAATGTGCAAAAAGTTGGAGATGTGCAAAAATAATTATACCACCAGAAGCGCAGCGACGAGTAGAAGACGAATACGAAACAAGCGGAGATGGATGGATTGAATTGAGCGAGATATTGACAAAAAACCAGACTTTTTTTTTTTTTTTTTGTATTAAATGTAATTTATTAATCTTAAAGTGGTTTTACAAAGCTAAATTACAAATTACTAATCTAATGTTGTGCTAGTAGACTCATCAGGAGTTCTACTATCTAAGAAAGTGGTGATAACAAGGCTGTTATCTGTCTTGAAGGAATTGAGGACCCAAGCTGAGGACCAAGTATCATTTAAATATGAAGATAAGTCTCATAAAATTTCAAACTCAATTAAAAAAAATGTTAGAAAAAAAAAATTGAATTTTTTTATAGTAATAAAATTATGTTCAAAATATATTATAAAAATGTTAGTAGAGCCATATAAAAAATTAAAAGAAATATTTGATGACGATAGAAAGGCTTTGTTATACTTAATAAATAATGACTATGTGAATGGATATAAAAATTGTAGTAATTGTGGAAAAGATATGACTTTAAATTTAAATAAAAAATTATACGTATGTAGAAATTATAAATGTAGAAAAACTATATCACCATTAAATGGTACAATTTTTAATAAAATGAAATTACCAATAAACATACAATTACATTTATTACATTTGTTTCTTGGTAAAGTCACCGGAACTTATATTTCATCAGCATTAAATATTGATAAAAATACAGTTGTAAAATATAAAAAAATATTTAGAAAATATATAAAAAATAAACAATTAATTACACCAGATAAAAAAATAGGAGGAAAAGATAAAATAGTAGAAATGGATGAAAGTAAAATTGCTAAAAGAAAATACCATAAAGGTAGGAAAATTGATGGTGCTTGGATTATTGGAGGTATTGAAAGAAGTAATGATAATAAAGATAAAAAATTATTTATGCTACCTATAAAACATAGAAATAGTATAAATATAGATTATATTGTTAATAAATATATAAATGAAGGAACAACAATATATACTGACTGCTGGAAAGGATATAATAATTTAAATAATATTGGATATAATCATAAAACTGTAAACCATTCTAAGCATTTTGTAGATCCTATAACTAAAGTTCATACACAATCAATTGAAGCTACTTGGGGAGCATTTAAAAGAAATTTAATGCCTATACATAGAAATAAAAAGAACATAATGTTACATATAAAAGAATATCAATGGAGAAGAAATAATAAAAATAAAAACATTTGGATGGAATTTTTAAAAGATTAAAATTTATTAAAATAAAAAAAAATTGAATTTGGGCATAAAAATAAATAAATTAATTGATATATATTATCATGTCCGAAAATAATCCGTTTTTGAATAAAAAGTTTATAAAAGATTTGAAATGTTCATTTATACCACAACAAATTTTTAAAAATAAAAAATATAATTTTGATATAATAGATATAAATTTTAAATTAAAAAAAAATGATGTTGTTTTAATCACCATGAAATTAATTAATGGAAAAAAATATGAATATGCATACATATTAAAGACTAATAATATAACAGAAAATACAATTAATGAAAATGATATGATAATAGATAATGATTAAATTAAAACATATATATATGAGAAATGTTTTACTGTATATGTTATACGTATTTTACAAGGTTGTTAATAATTACATAATTTGTTTTCTAACCATATTTATTTTAATATTTTATTTCTTATTTATTACACTTTTAAAGAATATACATTTATACCATATTTTACAAACTTATTTATATTACAAAAATTAACATTATTTAAAAATTTTCTATTAATTACAATGTTACCTTTTTATTACTTTTATTACTACTTTTCAATTATATAAATATTTTAAAATCTACATAAAATTTATTTAGTTTGAAACATTTCTCTATATAATGTCCTTTATATGACAATAAACTGTTGGAGGTGGATGGAATAAAAAAATAAGGATCATTATCAAAATAATGTACAGAAATATTAAATATAAATGTTTTACATTTATTTTTAATTATTTCTAAAAAGTAAATATAAAAAAGACGAAAAAAATAAAATCACTCAGATTTTAATTTGAATTTTTTAATATTTATGTTTTTGAGATTTAAATAAAAGTTGTAAAACAACATTTATTAAATCTGTACATTATATTTTGACCTATCCCAAAATAAATATCAAAAATAATTACCATATTTAGTATATGAGAGTTATAATCATATCACACCGAACCGAAGAATGACCAGAATAGGCTTGAAAGCAGAACACCAACCAGGGAGACACAAAATCCGAAGACACCAGAGGACGAAGCAGACGTTGAACATACACAAGATGCAAAGCAAAGCTCTGATCTTGGATGTCCACCAGACCAACACCACCATACTTGCGAGGAAGACACAAAGAAGACCAAGACGGCGCGGGCCAAAACGATGCCACATACTTGCGCACTACTGCCTTGATATCCAGAAGCCACTTGCCAGGCACAGGAACCACACGGAGAAGATGATACACCTTGGAGAGCAACAGAGAATTCGCCACCAGACCAGTACCACGAATAGATAGGTGTCGTTCACGAAGCATGTTTGCATGCCTCTCCAACTTGACTTTGACACCATCCAGGAAATGCAGCAACTGAGCATCGGTATGATACAGTGGATAACCAAGGTAACGCACCGAGCCAACAGACGACGAATCATGCCACTCTACACCAGCAGCAGAAGCTATATCAACCCAAGGCTGATGAGCCACACCCGAAAGAGACACCAGAACAGTCTTGCTGAGATTCACCTTGGCGTTGGAGGCACGACCATAGACCTCAAGAAGAGACAGAAGCACCAACCATTCACCAGGCGAAGACAAGAACACCTCGAGATCATCGGCATAACTAAGCAGCTTGATAGGAGCCGGAGGAGAAGAACCACTGACGAAATCAAGCGGGTAGTTACCCGTATCATCACCCAAATCAAGATGGACCTTTTGAGGGTTAGGGAGCCAAGTCCGAGGAACCACCACAGGAGCCAGAGAAACACCAGACAGAGAAGAACAAGCCAAGACAGACCGCAACAGGGGTTCAAAGGCCAAGTTGAACAACAGAGGCGATAGTGGATCACCCTGCCTAAGGCCACGCAACTGAGGAACAGCTGCTCCTAACCACCCGTTAATGGACACGGAGATCTTGGTACCAAAGAACAAAGAAGAGAGACAACCAACCAGACCAGAAGGAAAACCAAAACGAAGCAACACACGCCGAAGATACTCAGGATGGACCCGATCATAAGCCTTCTCTTGATCAAGTAACACCGCAACTTGAGGAAGGTTTGGAGCCACCGACCGAAGATTAGCCATCAACGTTTGATTCAACCACCCATTATCCGAGATCAATCGATGAGGAAGGAACCCAGTTTGATAGGGGTTGATCAGCTTGGGAAGAACACGGTTGAACCTATTGGCCAGCAACTTGGTAAACAACTTGGCATCCGAGTTGATCAGAGAGAGAGGACGCCAGTTAGCCAAGAGCAGAGGATCACCTTTCTTGAACAAAAGCACCATCCGAGTTTGTTGCCACGAAGGAGGAAACACACCAGAGAAAGCACCACCAAGGACTGCCACCAGCAAGTCCAGAAAAGGTCGCGAACGACCAGCCAAGTAATGATATACCTCGAAAGGAATACCATCCATGCCAGGAGACCGAGACCTAGGGGCGTGAGCCAGTAGATCCAGCACCGTAACGGCATTAGGCAGAGCCATCAGATACTTGGCATCATCCGAAGACAACACCACTTCTTCAGGAATACCATTCAAAAGAGAGTCCACGGCTTCGGCATCGATGTCGTCCGGGGTGTATAGCTTTTGGTAAAAACCGCGAGCCTCCCGAAGTATATCAGCCGCTTCCACCAAGACCTCACCAGTAGTAGAGCACTTCAAGGACTGGATAGTCTGTTGAGACTGGCGATCCTTGATGACACGATAGAAATACTTGTTGTTACGTTCACCCAGTTCATGCCAACGAGTGGCAGAGCGAAGCATATTCTGGCGTGTTTCTTTCTGAATCTGACCATCAATCAATTTCTCTAGCTCATGCACCACCTGAAGAGGAAGTGAATCATCACTAGGTTGAATTGACGGTGTAGCATCACTAGCCATAACACCTGAGACAGAAGAGGAAACAGCCTTCATACGTTCCTGTTGTAAAGCAGCAACCTTGTTCTTGAATCGAGCCTTAGCACCCCAAGCGTACTTTTGCGCACAGCACTTGAGCAACAACTTCAAAGATTCCCATTGAGATTGGACCCTCAACGGTTCACCCTTACCACCAGGGCTAGCATTGTCACCATCACCACCAGAAGATTCGAAAAAGAGAGACACTGTCTTGTCCAGCAATAGGAGAAACTCTGAATCCTCCAGCAGAGTGGGATTAAAGCGCCAACAGCCAGGACCAATACGAGCACAAGCAGGCTGCAGATCGATTGTCAAAAGACAGTGATCGGTCCACACACCAGGAACATAATGGACTTGACCATTCACCAACCGAGTCACCAGCGAAGTATGACCAAAGATATAATCAATAGTAGTACCAGCCCTAGGAAAAGTAATAGGACCGTCCGGGAAACAGTTGTTAAAGTGGAGACGAAGCCAATCATACAGCGGAGCCACAGAGGAAAGACTTGTCTCGGCAGAAGAGTGCAGATGAATGTTGAAGTCACCTACCAACATCCAAGGCGTGTTGGACACCTCAGACCACAAAGCAAGAGAGAGAAAAGATTGTATAAACAGTGGACGGTCCGAAGACTGTGCCGGTGCATAGATATTGGCCACACGACACAAGACATTATGCTGGGCATCCTTGACAGTAGCCACAACACAACGCTCATCCAGGAGAACTTGAGCAGCATCCAAAGAAAGACCAGGCTTGAGACAGACAATGGCACAATGTTTGGATACCACAAAGGGACAGCGAGGGAAGAAGAAAGAGAAAGAGCGGATTTGATGATCAGTGAGAGAAGATTGAGAATAGAAGTGAGATACCTCTTGCAAGCAAAGGATATCCACACCGAGAGAACGAGCGCGTAGGTAAGAAGCGAACTCCTTTTGTGTTGTTTTTTGGGACTCCATAAAAATGCTACGCACATTTAAGGAACCCAATCGAATGTTTTGACCTAGCATTACGCCCTATGGGCAGAAGAAGAAGACTTGGAAGACTTGGACGTCTTGATAGCAGAAGCAGAAGCCTTGGTCTTCGCCACATTCACAATATTCTTCTTGAGAAAGTCAATCTTGTTTTGTGTTTTAGCCTTGACTTTGCTCAAATCCATCATCTCTTGCACCGTATCAACCTTCATGGTTGAAGCAACCTCGTAGTCAGCAAACTTGGAAGCTCGAGCACCAGTAGGACTGTTGGGATCGTACTCTACTCTCTCGCCAGAGAGCAGAGGATCACCCTCACCATCGAGCTCCATGACTTCAATGATTGAGTCATCACCAGGAACATCACCAGAGACACCACCAGTAACACCAGAGACACCACCAGTTGCACCAGAGACACCACCAGTTGCACCAGAGACACCACCAGCAACACCAGAGACACCAGGTACACCATCACAAACATCAACCAAGGGCTCAGAAGCCACATCCTGCTCAACCAGCACAATGGGAGCCTCTTCAACAACTACATCACCGTCGTTTGACGTAGTGACAGGACCAGATTTCTTCACCCCAGACAAAGCCACATAATCATCGAGCTCAGCCTCGAAAGACTTCACAGCTTGCTTCTTAGCCTTACAGAATCTTGCAGTGTGGCCTTTCTCGCGACAAGAGAAACACATACGCTTAGCCAACTCAGGGCAGTCCTTACGGACATGACCCGACAAGCGACAAAAGTGGCAAACAGGAGGAGCATTTTTAAACTGAGCAGGAGCAAACATGTCCCAAGCACTCAAGTACAGCATTCTTGTTAAAGGCTGAGGAGGAACCACCTCACCATCCTCACCTTCCATGCCAACCGAGGTATCAATCAACACCGACATCTTGCCCTCAAAGTAGCCCTTACGAGTGTATTTCTTCAGCTGGTACACCTTACCATAAAAAGCTAATGAATCCAACATGTCAACCAGAAAAGTAGCTCTGTTGGGAGTACAACACACCAAATTAAACTGAACATGGGTCAGATTACCACCAACAGAAGAGCCAGAGCCAGAGCTAGTAGAAACGGCCTTGTACACAACACCATTCACAGTAACACCATCATTGACAGCTTTGGTAGCGTCCGCCTTGCTATCGAAATTAGCTTCGACCAGAAGATCACCACCAGCACTTGCACGCATAGAACTAATGTGTCGGAAGTCCACATTAGCACCAACTTGTTCTTCAATGACCTTATACGCGTCAGTACGGTCACCAAACAGCTTTCCAGGGAAGGAGAACAGAACAGAACTTGAACAAAGCGCCTGCTCCACCAGAGCAGCGGCTTTGCGCACCAACAGTTCGGACTTGAGGTCATCATCTTCAAAGATGACCTCACCAACAAGAGGAACGGCAGAATTGTCGATATTACGTCGACCAGGAGTCAATGGAACCTTCTTGGAGGCACCACGGGCAACAACAGTTGTCCAGGACACGGCAGAATTTTCAGTCATGTGCCAGATTTCTAGAAAATGGCGAGATTACGAAAAAAAGTTTTTGAGATGTCGAAATTGGCGAATTGAGATGTCAAGATCGAGCGAAATGTGCAAAAAGTTGGAGATTTGCAAAAATAATTATACCACCAGAAGCGCAGCGACGAGTAGAATACGAATACGAAACAAGCGGAGATGGATGGATTGAATTGAGCGAGATATCGACAAAAAACCAGACGGATGCAAAATTTTTTGTAAAAAGTGATCTTTAAGCGTACGAGTAGAAGACGAATACGAAACAAGCGGAGATGGATGGATTGAATTGAGCGAGATATCGACAAAAAACCAGACGGATGCAAAATTTTTTGTAAAAAGTGATCTTTAAGCCGACAAAAAACCAGACGGATGCAAATTTTTTTGTAAAAAGTGATCTTTACACCTTAAAAACGTTTAGGTTACTCCTAGGCTCTTTCGCTTAAAGATCACTTTTTACAAAAAATTTTGCATCCGTCTGGTTTTTTGTCGATATCTCGCTCAATTCAATCCATCCATCTCCGCTTGTTTCGTATTCGTATTCTACTCGTCGCTGCGCTTCTGGTGGTATAATTATTTTTGCACATTTCGCTCGATCTTGACATCTCAATTCGCCAATTTCGACATTTCAAAAACTTTTTTCTCAATCTCGCCAATTTCAAGAAATCTGGCACATGACTGAAAATTCTTCCGTGTCCTGGACGACTGTTGTTGCCCGTGGTGCCTCTAAGAAGGTTCCATTGACTCCTGGTCGACGTAATGTCGACAATGCTGCTGTTCCTCTTATTGGTGAGGTCATCTTTGAAGATGATGACCTCAAGTCCGAACTTTTGGTGCGCAAAGCCGCTGCTCTGGTGGAGCAGGCGCTTTGCTCAAGTTCTGTTCTGTTCTCCTTCCCTGGGAAGCTGTTTGGTGACCGCACTGGTGCCTATAAGGTCATAGAAGAACAAATTGGTACTAATGTGGATTTTAGACACATTAGTTCCATGCGCGCAAATGCTGGTGGTGACCTTCTTGTTGAAGCCAATTTTGACGCTAAGGATGATGCTACCAAGGCCGTTAATGATGGTGTTGTTGTCAACGGTGTGGTGTACAAGGCTGTATCGACTTCTACTGGTTCTGGCTCTGGCTCTTCTGTGGGTGGTAATCTGACCCAAGTTCAGTTTAATTTGGTGTGTTGTACTCCGAACAGAGCTACCTTTTTGGTGGACATGTTGGATTCTTTGGCCTTCTATGGTAAGGTATACCAGTTGAAGAAGTATACCCACAAAGGCTATTTCGAGGGCAAGATGTCGGTGCTCATTGATACGTCGGTAGGCATGGAAGGTGAGGATGGTGAGGTGGTTCCTCCTCAGCCTTTGACAAGAATGCTGTACCTGAGTGCTTGGGACATGTTTGCCCCTGCTCAGTTCAAGAATGCGCCCCCTGTTTGTCACTTTTGTCGTTTGTCAGGACATGTTCGTAAGGACTGTCCTGAGTTGGCTAAGCGTACGTGTTTCTCTTGTCGCGAGAAAGGCCATACGGCTAGGTTCTGCAAGGTTAAGAAACAAGCAGTGAAGTCTTTCGAGGCTGAACTGGACGATTATGTGGCTTTGTCTGGTGCAAAGAAATCTGGCCTTGATCCTACGCCAAAAGATGATGTTGTAGTTGTTGAAGAGGCTCCCATTGAACTGGTTGAGCAGGATGGCGATTCTGAGCCCTTGGTTGGTGTCTCTGGTGGTATCTCTGGTGTTGTCTCTGGTGTCTCTGGTGGTGTCTCTGGTGGTGTCTCCGGTGGTGTTCCTGGTGATGACTCAATCATTGAAGTCATGGAGCTCGATGGTGAGGGTGATCCTCTGCTCTCTGGCGAGAGAGTAGAGTACGATCCCAACAGTCCTACTGGTGCTCGAGCTTCCAAGTTTGCTGACTACGAGGTTGCCTCAACTATGAAGGTTGATACGGTGCAAGAGATGATGGATTTGAGTAAAGTCAAGGTCAAAACTCAAAACAAGATTGACTTTCTCAAGAAGAATATTGTGAATGTGGCGAAGACCAAGGCTTCTGCTTCTGCTATCAAGACGTCCAAGTCTTCCAAGTCTTCTTCTTCTGCCCATAGGGTATAATGCTAGGTCAAAACATTCGATTGGGTTCCTTAAATGTGCGTAGCATTTTTATGGAGTCCCAAAAAACTACACAAAAGGAGTTCGCTTCTTACCTACGCGCTCGTTCTCTTGGTGTGGATATCCTTTGCTTGCAAGAGGTATCTCACTTCTATTCTCAATCTTCTCTCACTGATCATCAAATCCGCTCTTTCTCTTTCTTCTTTCCTCGCTGTCCCTTTGTGGTGTCCAAACATTGTGCCATTGTCTGTCTCAAGCCTGGTCTTTCTTTGGATGCTACTCAAGTTCTCCTGGATGAGCGTTGTGTTGTGGCTACTGTCAAGGATGCCCAGCATAATGTCTTGTGTCGTGTGGCCAATATCTATGCACCGGCACAGTCTTCGGACCGTCCACTGTTTATACAATCTTTTCTCTCTCTTGCTTTGTGGTCTGAGGTGTCCAACACGCCTTGGATGTTGGTAGGTGACTTCAACATTCATCTGCACTCTTCTGCCGAGACAAGTCTTTCCTCTGTGGCTCCGCTGTATGATTGGCTTCGTCTCCACTTTAACAACTGTTTCCCGGACGGTCCTATTACTTTTCCTAGGGCTGGTACTACTATTGATTATATCTTTGGTCATACTTCGCTGGTGACTCGGTTGGTGAATGGTCAAGTCCATTATGTTCCTGGTGTGTGGACCGATCACTGTCTTTTGACAATCGATCTGCAGCCTGCTTGTGCTCGTATTGGTCCTGGCTGTTGGCGCTTTAATCCCACTCTGCTGGAGGATTCAGAGTTTCTCCTATTGCTGGACAAGACGGTGTCTCTCTTTTTCGAATCTTCTGGTGGTGATGGTGACAATGCTAGCCCTGGTGGTAAGGGTGAACCTTTGAGGGTCCAATCTCAATGGGAATCCTTCAAGTTGTTGCTCAAGTGCTGTGCGCAAAAGTACGCTTGGGGTGCTAAGGCTCGATTCAAGAACAAGGTTGCTGCTTTACAACAGGAACGTATGAAGGCTGTTTCCTCTTCTGTCTCAGGTATTATGGCTAGTGATGCTACACCGTCAATTCAACCTAGTGATGATTCACTTCCTCTTCAGGTGGTGCATGAGCTAGAGAAATTGATTGATGGTCAGATTCAGAAAGAAACACGCCAGAATATGCTTCGCTCTGCCACTCGTTGGCATGAACTGGGTGAACGTAACAACAAGTATTTCTATCGTGTCATCAAGGATCGCCAGTCTCAACAGACAATCCAGTCCTTGAAGTGCTCTACTACTGGTGAGGTCTTGGTGGAAGCGGCTGATATACTTCGGGAGGCTCGCGGTTTTTACCAAAAGCTATACACCCCGGACGACATCGATGCCGAAGCCGTGGACTCTCTTTTGAATGGTATTCCTGAAGATTTGGTGTTGTCTTCGGATGATGCCAAGTATCTGATGGCTCTGCCTAATGCCGTTACGGTGCTGGATCTACTGGCTCACGCCCCTAGATCTCGGTCTCCTGGCATGGATGGTATTCCTTTCGAGGTATATCATTACTTGGCTGGTCGTTCGCGACCATTTCTGGACTTGCTGGTGGCAGTCCTTGGTGGTGCTTTCTCTGGTGTGTTCCCTCCTTCGTGGCAACAAACTCGGATGGT
This sequence comes from Actinomucor elegans, assembly GCA_026027325.1. Taxonomy (NCBI): domain Eukaryota; kingdom Fungi; phylum Mucoromycota; class Mucoromycetes; order Mucorales; family Mucoraceae; genus Actinomucor; species Actinomucor elegans. Next base: position 83,659 of record JAMSLZ010000015.1, read on the forward strand.
GCTTTTGTTCAAGAAAGGTGATCCTCTGCTCTTGGCTAACTGGCGTCCTCTCTCTCTGATCAACTCGGATGCCAAGTTGTTTACCAAGTTGCTGGCCAATAGGTTCAACCGTGTTCTTCCCAAGCTGATCAACCCCTATCAAACTGGGTTCCTTCCTCATCGATTGATCTCGGATAATGGGTGGTTGAATCAAACGTTGATGGCTAATCTTCGGTCGGTGGCTCCAAACCTTCCTCAAGTTGCGGTGTTACTTGATCAAGAGAAGGCTTATGATCGGGTCCATCCTGAGTATCTTCGGCGTGTGTTGCTTCGTTTTGGTTTTCCTTCTGGTCTGGTTGGTTGTCTCTCTTCTTTGTTCTTTGGTACCAAGATCTCCGTGTCCATTAACGGGTGGTTAGGAGCAGCTGTTCCTCAGTTGCGTGGCCTTAGGCAGGGTGATCCACTATCACCTCTGTTGTTCAACTTGGCCTTTGAACCCCTGTTGCGGTCTGTCTTGGCTTGTTCTTCTCTGTCTGGTGTTTCTCTGGCTCCTGTGGTGGTTCCTCGGACTTGGCTCCCTAACCCTCAAAAGGTCCATCTTGATTTGGGTGATGATACGGGTAACTACCCGCTTGATTTTGTCAGTGGTTCTTCTCCTCCGGCTCCTATCAAGCTTCTCAGTTATGCCGATGATCTCGAGGTGTTCTTGTCTTCGCCTGGTGAATGGTTGGTGCTTCTGTCTCTTCTTGAGGTCTATGGTCGTGCCTCCAACGCCAAGGTGAATCTCAGCAAGACTGTTCTGGTGTCTCTTTCTGGTGTGGCTCATCAGCCTTGGGTTGATATAGCTTCTGCTGCTGGTGTAGAGTGGCATGATTCGTCGTCTGTTGGCTCGGTGCGTTACCTTGGTTATCCACTGTATCATACCGATGCTCAGTTACTGCATTTCCTGGATGGTGTCAAAGTCAAGTTGGAGAGGCATGCAAACATGCTTCGTGAACGACACCTGTCAATTCGTGGTACTGGTCTGGTGGCGAATTCGCTGTTGCTTTCTAAGGTGTATCATCTTCTCCGTGTGGTTCCTGTGCCTGGCAAGTGGCTTCTGGATATCAAGGCAGTAGTGCGCAAGTATGTGGCATCGTTTTGGCCCGCGCCGTCTTGGTCTTCTTTGTGTCTTCCTCGCAAGTATGGTGGTGTTGGTCTGGTGGACATCCAAGATCAGAGCTTTGCTTTGCATCTTGTGTATGTTCAACGTCTGCTTCGTCCTCTGGTGTCTTCGGATTTTGTGTCTCCCTGGTTGGTGTTCTGCTTTCAAGCCTATTCTGGTCATTCTTCGGTTCTCCCTTGGTTGATGTATCCATCTCGATTCAAGCCTCGGTTGAATAGCATTCCAACCCTGGATCATCTAACCAAGCTTCTGGTTCGGCTGCCTCCTTTGGTGGTGCATTCTTCTTGGTCTTCTCGGTGGTTTCTGGATCTTCCTTTGTGCTGTGTGGTGTCTTCTGTTCCTGGTGTTGCTCATGATCTGTCTCCTGGTTTTGTTCCTTCGTCTGTTGCTCCCAAGTATCTCATGTCTGACATATTCCACTGGAATATTCACTCTGGTACCCTGTTCTCCAATAAGGCTCTGCCAAGTTCCAGCCATGTCAAGTCGGTTTATTATGGTTTAAGTCCTCCTTTTGGTCCTGTTTCTCTGGCTCTCCCTCCGGTGATTAGGTCCAAAGTTGCTTTCACTTATGATGAACAGCGTGCTCTTCCTGTGTCTCGTTCTGGTGCTTCTTCCTGGATGCCATCGACCCGTCATTGGACTGTTCCTTCTGGTCCCTCTTCGGTGGTATCTGTTGCCAAACTCCCTCTTGGTGTCTTGCGTCGCTTCTGGCACGCTGATCACTCTGTTGTTTCTGCTCGTCCTGGTCCTCCTTTGGCTGTGGCTTCTCACTTGCTTTTGCGTCCTTTCTTTTGGCGTTTGTTTTGGTCCCTCCCCATGGTGGCCAAGGCTTTCACTCCCTGGTGGCGCCTGCTTCACGACAAGATTGGCTATCGCTCTCGGGTGAATCGCTGGTCTCCTCAGCAGTTTCCTTCTCCTTTCTGTGTTCTCTGCGGTGCTAATGAAGACTTGTACCATTTTGCTGTCGGTTGCCCGCAAAAGTCCGACTACTGGCGTCAAGCTCTTGTTTTCCTCTCCTTGGATGAAGACTTTCCCTGTGACGCGAACATCTGGGCTGCACTGGTCACTCTATGTAGTCTAGATTGCAAGCCGCTTGATGTGGATGTGCTTTCCATTTTGGGTTCGATCTTCTATACCCTATGGGCTGCACATTGGCGATGTGTTATTCATGATGATACTTGGTCCTCAGCTTGGGTCCTCAATTCCTTCAAGACAGATAACAGCCTTGTTATCACCACTTTCTTAGATAGTAGAACTCCTGATGAGTCTACTAGCACAACATTAGATTAGTAATTTGTAATTTAGCTTTGTAAAACCACTTTAAGATCAATAAATTACATTTAATACAAAAAAAAAAAAAACCTTAAAAACGTTTATACTCCGAAGCTCATACAAAAAAAAAAAAAAAAAAAGTTTATACTCCGAAGTGCAAACACTCTCGACACACCTACCTTTCCCATTTTACCTTTCCCTCATACTACCTTTCCCCTACACATCAATAAAGCAGAAAGTGAAAAAATTAAAAAAAAACATATAACAATAACTTTACAACATATGTAGTGAAAGTGTTGTTAGAAAGCTTATATAGATATATGATAAGCCATAATTCAGAGTATTATTTTGTATTGTATAAAAGGTTTATAATCAAAAATATTTTTATATGCGAACGCTATAACTGTACTGCGTAACAAATATTTAACGCTAATAATTATATTATAGTGAAGTTATGGTTTTCTTGTAAATATTCAACTAATGACAAAAAAAACAATGGCACTTTCGCTTAAAGATCACTTTTTACAAAAAATTTTGCATCCGTCTGGTTTTTTGTCAATATCTCGCTCAATTCAATCCATCCATCTCCGCTTGTTTCGTATTCGTATTCTACTCGTCGCTGCGCTTCTGGTGGTATAATTATTTTTGCAAATCTCCAACTTTTTGCACATTTCGCTCGATCTTGACATCTCAATTCGCCAATTTCGACATCTCAAAAACTTTTTTTCGTAATCTCGCCATTTTCTAGAAATCTGGCACATGACTGAAAATTCTGCCGTGTCCTGGACAACTGTTGTTGCCCGTGGTGCCTCCAAGAAGGTTCCATTGACTCCTGGTCGACGTAATATCGACAATTCTGCCGTTCCTCTTGTTGGTGAGGTCATCTTTGAAGATGATGACCTCAAGTCCGAACTGTTGGTGCGCAAAGCCGCTGCTCTGGTGGAGCAGGCGCTTTGTTCAAGTTCTGTTCTGTTCTCCTTCCCTGGAAAGCTGTTTGGTGACCGTACTGACGCGTATAAGGTCATTGAAGAACAAGTTGGTGCTAATGTGGACTTCCGACACATTAGTTCTATGCGTGCAAGTGCTGGTGGTGATCTTCTGGTCGAAGCTAATTTCGATAGCAAGGCGGACGCTACCAAAGCTGTCAATGATGGTGTTACTGTGAATGGTGTTGTGTACAAGGCCGTTTCTACTAGCTCTGGCTCTGGCTCTTCTGTTGGTGGTAATCTGACCCATGTTCAGTTTAATTTGGTGTGTTGTACTCCCAACAGAGCTACTTTTCTGGTTGACATGTTGGATTCATTAGCTTTTTATGGTAAGGTGTACCAGCTGAAGAAATACACTCGTAAGGGCTACTTTGAGGGCAAGATGTCGGTGTTGATTGATACCTCGGTTGGCATGGAAGGTGAGGATGGTGAGGTGGTTCCTCCTCAGCCTTTAACAAGAATGCTGTACTTGAGTGCTTGGGACATGTTTGCTCCTGCTCAGTTTAAAAATGCTCCTCCTGTTTGCCACTTTTGTCGCTTGTCGGGTCATGTCCGTAAGGACTGCCCTGAGTTGGCTAAGCGTATGTGTTTCTCTTGTCGCGAGAAAGGCCACACTGCAAGATTCTGTAAGGCTAAGAAGCAAGCTGTGAAGTCTTTCGAGGCTGAGCTCGATGATTATGTGGCTTTGTCTGGGGTGAAGAAATCTGGTCCTGTCACTACGTCAAACGACGGTGATGTAGTTGTTGAAGAGGCTCCCATTGTGCTGGTTGAGCAGGATGTGGCTTCTGAGCCCTTGGTTGATGTTTGTGATGGTGTACCTGGTGTCTCTGGTGTTGCTGGTGGTGTCTCTGGTGCAACTGGTGGTGTCTCTGGTGCAACTGGTGGTGTCTCTGGTGTTACTGGTGGTGTCTCTGGTGATGTTCCTGGTGATGACTCAATCATTGAAGTCATGGAGCTCGATGGTGAGGGTGATCCTCTGCTCTCTGGCGAGAGAGTAGAGTACGATCCCAACAGTCCTACTGGTGCTCGAGCTTCCAAGTTTGCTGACTACGAGGTTGCTTCAACCATGAAGGTTGATACGGTGCAAGAGATGATGGATTTGAGCAAAGTCAAGGCTAAAACACAAAACAAGATTGACTTTCTCAAGAAGAATATTGTGAATGTGGCGAAGACCAAGGCTTCTGCTTCTGCTATCAAGACGTCCAAGTCTTCCAAGTCTTCTTCTTCTGCCCATAGGGCGTAATGCTAGGTCAAAACATTCGATTGGGTTCCTTAAATGTGCGTAGCATTTTTATGGAGTCCCAAAAAACAACACAAAAGGAGTTCGCTTCTTACCTACGCGCTCGTTCTCTCGGTGTGGATATCCTTTGCTTGCAAGAGGTATCTCACTTCTATTCTCAATCTTCTCTCACTGATCATCAAATCCGCTCTTTCTCTTTCTTCTTTCCTCGCTGTCCCTTTGTGGTATCCAAACATTGTGCCATTGTCTGTCTCAAGCCTGGTCTTTCTTTGGATGCTGCTCAAGTTCTCCTGGATGAGCGTTGTGTTGTGGCTACTGTCAAGGATGCCCAGCATAATGTCTTGTGTCGTGTGGCCAATATCTATGCACCGGCACAGTCTTCGGACCGTCCACTGTTTATTCAATCTTTTCTCTCTCTTGCTTTGTGGTCTGAGGTGTCCAACACGCCTTGGATGTTGGTAGGTGACTTCAACATTCATCTACACTCTTCTGCCGAGACAAGTCTTTCCTCTGTGGCTCCGCTGTATGATTGGCTTCGTCTCCACTTTAACAACTGTTTCCCGGACGGTCCTATTACTTTTCCTAGGGCTGGTACTACTATTGATTATATCTTTGGTCATACTTCGCTGGTGACTCGGTTGGTGAATGGTCAAGTCCATTATGTTCCTGGTGTGTGGACCGATCACTGTCTTTTGACAATCGATCTACAGCCTGCTTGTGCTCGTATTGGCCCTGGCTGTTGGCGCTTTAATCCCACTCTGCTGGAGGATTCAGAGTTTCTCCTATTGCTGGACAAGACGGTGTCTCTCTTTTTCGAATCTTCTGGTGGTGATGGTGACAATGCTAGCCCTGGTGGTAAGGGTGAACCGTTGAGGGTCCAATCTCAATGGGAATCTTTCAAGTTGTTGCTCAAGTGCTGTGCGCAAAAGTACGCTTGGGGTGCTAAGGCTCGATTCAAGAACAAGGTTGCTGCTTTACAACAGGAACGTATGAAGGCTGTTTCCTCTTCTGTCTCAGGTGTTATGGCTAGTGATGCTACACCGTCAATTCAACCTAGTGATGATTCACTTCCTCTTCAGGTGGTGCATGAGCTAGAGAAATTGATTGATGGTCAGATTCAGAAAGAAACACGCCAGAATATGCTTCGCTCTGCCACTCGTTGGCATGAACTGGGTGAACGTAACAACAAGTATTTCTATCGTGTCATCAAGGATCGCCAGTCTCAACAGACAATCCAGTCCTTGAAGTGCTCTACTACTGGTGAGGTCTTGGTGGAAGCGGCTGATATACTTCGGGAGGCTCGCGGTTTTTACCAAAAGCTATACACCCCGGACGACATCGATGCCGAAGCCGTGGACTCTCTTTTGAATGGTATTCCTGAAGAAGTGGTGTTGTCTTCGGATGATGCCAAGTATCTGATGGCTCTGCCTAATGCCGTTACGGTGCTGGATCTACTGGCTCACGCCCCTAGGTCTCGGTCTCCTGGCATGGATGGTATTCCTTTCGAGGTATATCATTACTTGGCTGGTCGTTCGCGACCTTTTCTGGACTTGCTGGTGGCAGTCCTTGGTGGTGCTTTCTCTGGTGTGTTTCCTCCTTCGTGGCAACAAACTCGGATGGTGCTTTTGTTCAAGAAAGGTGATCCTCTGCTCTTGGCTAACTGGCGTCCTCTCTCTCTGATCAACTCGGATGCCAAGTTGTTTACCAAGTTGCTGGCCAATAGGTTCAACCGTGTTCTTCCCAAGCTGATCAACCCCTATCAAACTGGGTTCCTTCCTCATCGATTGATCTCGGATAATGGGTGGTTGAATCAAACGTTGATGGCTAATCTTCGGTCGGTGGCTCCAAACCTTCCTCAAGTTGCGGTGTTACTTGATCAAGAGAAGGCTTATGATCGAGTCCATCCTGAGTATCTTCGGCGTGTGTTGCTTCGTTTTGGTTTTCCTTCTGGTCTGGTTGGTTGTCTCTCTTCTTTGTTCTTTGGTACCAAGATCTCCGTGTCCATTAACGGGTGGTTAGGAGCAGCTGTTCCTCAGTTGCGTGGCCTTAGGCAGGGTGATCCACTATCACCTCTGTTGTTCAACTTGGCCTTTGAACCCCTGTTGCGGTCTGTCTTGGCTTGTTCTTCTCTGTCTGGTGTTTCTCTGGCTCCTGTGGTGGTTCCTCGGACTTGGCTCCCTAACCCTCAAAAGGTCCATCTTGATTTGGGTGATGATACGGGTAACTACCCGCTTGATTTCGTCAGTGGTTCTTCTCCTCCGGCTCCTATCAAGCTGCTTAGTTATGCCGATGATCTCGAGGTGTTCTTGTCTTCGCCTGGTGAATGGTTGGTGCTTCTGTCTCTTCTTGAGGTCTATGGTCGTGCCTCCAACGCCAAGGTGAATCTCAGCAAGACTGTTCTGGTGTCTCTTTCTGGTGTGGCTCATCAGCCTTGGGTTGATATAGCTTCTGCTGCTGGTGTAGAGTGGCATGATTCGTCGTCTGTTGGCTCGGTGCGTTACCTTGGTTATCCACTGTATCATACCGATGCTCAGTTGCTGCATTTCCTGGATGGTGTCAAAGTCAAGTTGGAGAGGCATGCAAACATGCTTCGTGAACGGCACCTGTCTATTCGTGGTACTGGTCTGGTGGCGAATTCTCTGTTGCTCTCCAAGGTGTATCATCTTCTCCGTGTGGTTCCTGTGCCTGGCAAGTGGCTTCTGGATATCAAGGCAGTAGTGCGCAAGTATGTGGCATCGTTTTGGCCCGCGCCGTCTTGGTCTTCTTTGTGTCTTCCTCGCAAGTATGGTGGTGTTGGTCTGGTGGACATCCAAGATCAGAGCTTTGCTTTGCATCTTGTGTATGTTCAACGTCTGCTTCGTCCTCTGGTGTCTTCGGATTTTGTGTCTCCCTGGTTGGTGTTCTGCTTTCAAGCCTATTCTGGTCATTCTTCGGTTCTCCCTTGGTTGATGTATCCATCTCGATTCAAGCCTCGGTTGAATAGTATTCCAACCCTGGATCATCTAACCAAGCTTCTGGTTCGGCTGCCTCCTCTGGTGGTGCATTCTTCTTGGTCTTCTCGGTGGTTCCTGGATCTTCCTTTGTGCTGTGTGGTGTCTTCTGTTCCTGGTGTTGCTCATGATCTGTCTCCTGGTTTTGTTCCTTCGTCTGTTGCTCCCAAGTATCTCATGTCTGACATATTCCACTGGAATATTCACTCTGGTACCCTATTCTCCAATAAGGCTCTGCCGAGTTCCAGCCATGTCAAGTCGGTCTATTATGGTTTAAGTCCTCCTTTTGGTCCTGTTTCTCTGGCTCTCCCTCCGGTGATCAGGTCAAAAGTGGCTTTCACTTACGATGAACAGCGTGCTCTTCCTGTGTCTCGCACTGGTGCTTCTTCCTGGATGCCATCGACCCGTCATTGGACTGTTCCTTCTGGTCCCTCTTCGGTGGTATCTGTGGTCAAACTCCCTCTTGGTGTCTTGCGTCGCTTCTGGCACGCTGATCACTCTGTTGTTTCCGCTCGTCCTGGTCCTCCTTTGGCTGTGGCGTCTCACTTGCTTTTGCGTCCTTTCTTTTGGCGTTTGTTTTGGTCTCTTCCCATGGTGGCCAAGGCCTTCACTCCCTGGTGGCGCCTGCTTCACGACAAGATTGGCTATCGCTCTCGGGTGAATCGCTGGTCTCCTCAGCAGTTTCCTTCTCCTTTCTGTGTTCTCTGCGGTGCTAATGAAGACTTGTACCATTTTGCTGTCGGTTGCCCGCAAAAGTCCGACTACTGGCGCCAAGCTCTTGCCTTTCTCTCTTTGGGTGAAGACTTTCCGTCTGATGCGAACATCTGGGCTGCTCTTGTCTCTCTAAGTGGCCTCGATTGTAAACCGCTTGACGCGGATGTGCTTTCCATTTTGGGTTCGCTCTTCTATACCCTATGGGCTGCACATTGGCGATGTGTTATTCATGATGATACTTGGTCCTCAGCTTGGGTCCTCAATTCCTTCAAGACAGATAACAGCCTTGTTATCACCACTTTCTTAGATAGTAGAACTCCTGATGAGTCTACTAGCACAACATTAGATTAGTAATTTGTAATTTAGCTTTGTAAAACCACTTTAAGATTAATAAATTACATTTAATACAAAAAAAAAAAAAAAGGATGTACTAGCCATGAATTCCGAAATTATAAGTGAATGATCATGCTCGAATGCATTAATAGCATGAGCAGAGGACCAGGATTCATCATGAATCACGCATTTCCAATGCAAACGCCAAACTGTAGCCAAGCCGGCACCAAGGAGCACCAAAAGGTCATTCGAAAGAGGTACTGACTTGAGATCACACAAGGTGATTAAGCCAGACCAAACAGAAGCAAGATCGCAGAGAGGTTCTTGGAGACAGAGCAACTGGATCATATCCATCCAAAAGATAGCCTTCATCGGACAGTATACGAGCATATGGCCAAGTGTTTCCACTTCACCACAGAGGCCACAGAGAGGAGACAGGTACACATTTGGATCCCACCGATACAAGCGAGCACGATAACCAATGCGGTCATGCAAGAGACGCCACCAAGGAGTGAATGCTTTTGCAGGCATAGGCAAAGACCAAAAGAGACGCCAAAAGAAGGGCCGAAGCAGAGCATGAGCACCCATAGTAGCAGGAGGTTGAGGACGGTGCATCACAAGTGATGCATACTCCGGATGCCAAGAGCGACGCAGAACACCAAGAGGAACCTTTCGAATTGAGACTACCGTTTTACTGGTAACCTGGATAGTCCAGTGGGCAGTAGAAGGCAGCCAAGAAGAAGCAGCAGGAGAACAGGGCAGAGCAGACAGTTCCGAAGAAGAGAAGCCAATCTTGGAGCGGATTACCTCAGGCAAAGTCAGAGTCGGAGGACCATTAAATGGTTGGAAACCAGACCAGACTAGACGAACTTGCCTTTTCATGTTGTTCTTGAGACCAGCAGAGACCACACCGAGATGAGGAATCCAGAAACACAAGTCCGAGAGCAAATACCTTGGAGCCAGGGCAGCAGGATCCAGAGGAGGAGGCTTATCCAGAGGATTCTCGCAAGGCGATACCACAGAACAAAGAGGAAGATCCAAAAACCAGCGAGGAGACCAACTTTCCGACACGACCAGAGGAGGCAACCGAGAAAGCAACTCCACCAAGTGAGAAACCACAGGCACACCCTTGAAAAGCGACTTGTACATGGCTGGATACATGAACCAGGGTAGGACCGAAGAGTGACCAGTATACACCTGAATACAATGCACCAACCAAGGAGAAACAAAGTCCACAGCAGAACGAGAAGGAAACAGCAATCGTTGGATGTACACCATATGGAGAGCCAGGCTTTGATCTTTGACATCAACAAGAGAGGCACCACCGAACTTCTTTGGTAGACACAAGGAAGACCAAGACACAGACGGATTGAAAGGAACCATGAATTCACGAATGACCCTTTTGAGCTGGTCCAGCCAGGAAGTAGGAGCAGGAATCACCCGAAGAATATGGTACACCTTAGAGAGCAGCAGAGAGTTAGCCACAAGGCTTTTACCACGGATTGACAGCTGTCGTTCCTTAAGCAGGTTGCTATGCCTTGTAACCTTGACCAAGATAGCATCCAGGTAGTCCAACAGTTGAGCTTGTGTACTGTACAGAGGATAGCCCAAGTACCGCACCGCACCAGAAGAAGAAGCATCATGCCATTCGATACCAGAAGAATCTGCCAGAGACACCCATGAAGCATGAGAGACACCAGAGAGAGACACCAAGACCGTCTTGCTAAGATTGACTTTTGCATTGGAAGCGCGACCATAAAGATCCAAGAGAGAGAGTAGTAAAGACCATTCATCCGGAGAGGAGAGAAACACTTCAAGATCATCAGCATAACTTAGGAGCTTCACCGCTGGAGGAGGGGTTGAGCCACTGACAAAGTCAAGAGGCCAATTGCCCGTACCATCCTTTGGATCCACATGCACCGAGAGAGGAGAAGGCTTGAACCGAGGAGACACCATCACCGAACCAAGAGAGACACCAGCCAAAGAAGACACCAGAAGAGAACGCAGCAGTGGCTCGAAAGCCAAGTTGAAGAGCAAAGGCGAGAGAGGATCACCTTGCCGTAAGCCTCGCTGTTGAGGTATTGGAGCCCCTAACCAACCATTGATGGACACCGAGATTTGGGTACCAAAAAAGAGAGAAGAGAGAGAACTCACCAACGAAGCGGGAAAGCCAAAACGAAGTAGGACCAGCCGAAGATATTCAGGATGAACCCTATCATAGGCCTTTTCTTGATCCAAGAGCACAGCCACCTGCGGTAACTCTGGAGAGACCGAGCGCAAATGAGACATCAGGAGCTGGTTGAGCCAGCCATTATCAGAGATCAACCGACGGGGCATAAAGCCAGTTTGGTACGGATTGATCAGACCAGGAAGCACCTCATTGAACCGATTGGCCAACAGTTTTGTGAACAGCTTGGCATCCGAATTGATCAAAGAAAGGGGTCGCCAGTTAGAGAGCAGCTGAGGATCACCCTTCTTGTACAGCAGAACCATTCGAGTTTGTTGCCAAGATTGCGGAAACACACCTGAGAAAGCATCACCAAGAACCGATACTAAGAGATCAAGGAAAGGACGGGAGTTTGTAGCCAAGTATTGATACACCTCAAATGGAAGACCATCCAGACCAGGACTACGAGACTTGGGAGCATGAGCAAGCACAGAAAGCACCAGAAGAGCATTGGGCAAAGCCGTCAGCTTTTCCGCATCCGAAGATGAAAGCACCACCTCAGGAGGTATAGCCGCCAAAAGAGAATCTATAGCTTCCGCATCGACATCATCAGGAGTGTACAGCTTTTGGTAGAAACCTCGAGCTTCCTTCAGAATATCAGCCGCTTCCACCAAGACCTCACCAGTAGTAGAGCACTTTAAGGATTGGATAGTCATAGAAGACTGCCGCTCCTTGATGACCCGGTAGAAATACTTGTTGTTGCGTTCCCCAAGTTCATGCCAACGAGTGGCCGAGCGAAGCATATGTTGGCGAGTTTCTTTTTGAATCTGACCATCGATCAATTTCTCTAGTTCATGCACCACCTGAAGAGGAAGTGAATCACCACTAGGTTGAATCGACGGTGTAGCATCACTAGTCCTAACACCTGACTCAACAGAGGAAACAGCCTTCATACGTTCCTTTTGCAACGCAGCAACTTTGTTCTTGAACCGAGTCTTCATGCTTCGAGAGTACGTCTGTGCACAGCACTTCAGTAACATCTTGAAGGATTCCCAACGTTCCTGCACCGAAAGCGAAGGGTCTCCACCACTACCATGACTAGAATTGTCAGAATCACCATCACCACCATCAAAGAACAGAGCCACCGTCTTGTCCAGCAAAGCCAAGAACTCCGTGTCATCGAGGAGTGTGGGATTAAACCGCCAACAACCTGGACCAATAGAGGCACGAGCAGGAAGAAGATCAACCGTCAAAAGACAGTGATCTGTCCACTTTGGGGGTACATATTGGACCAGAGCATTCACCAGGCGCGTAGCCAAAGACCGATGACCAAAGATGTAGTCAATGGTTGTGCCAGCTTGAGGGAAGGTAGCAGCCCCATCCGGGAAGCAGTTGTCAAAATGAGTACATAGCCATTCATACCAAGGGAGCACGGCAGAATGACTAGTCTCGGCGGTAGTATGTAGGTGGATGTTGAAATCACCTACCAACATCCAAGGCGTGTTGGACACCTCAGACCACAAAGCAAGAGAGAGAAAAGATTGTAGAAACTGTGGACGGTCCGAAGACTGTGCCGGTGCATAGATATTGGCCACACGACACAAGACATTATGCTGGGCATCCTTGACAGTAGCCACAACACAACGCTCATCCAGGAGAACTTGAGTAGCATCCAAAGAAAGACCAGGCTTGAGACAGACAATGGCACAATGTTTGGACACCACAAAGGGACAGCGAGGAAAGAAGAAAGAGAAAGAGCGGATTTGTTGATCAGAAAGAACGGATTGAGAGTGAAAGTGAGATACCTCTTGCAAGCAAAGGATATCCACACCGAGAGAACGAGCGCGTAGGTAAGAAGCGAACTCCTTTTGTATGTTTTTATTGGACTCCATAAAAATGCTACGCACATTTAAGGAGCCAATTCGAATGTGTGAACCTAACATTACGCCCTATGGGCAGAACCAGATGACTTGGAAGGCTTGGGGGCCTTGATCGAAGAGCTACCAGAAGTCTTGGTTACGTTCGCAATGTTCTTTTTCAAAAAATCAATCTTGTTCTGAGTAGAAGAGTTGACCTTGGACAAATTCAACATCTCCTTAGGACTATCCACCTTCATTCCAACACCAGAAGCAAAAGGAGCATGCTTCGAAGCCAATGAACCGTACGGACTGTTGGGATTGTACTTTGAATTCACGCCGGAAGACAAAGGAGCACCCTCACCGGTTTCGGTCATCACCACATCTTGATCACCAGCACCAACACCAGCACCAACACCAGCACCAACACCAGAGTCACCACCAGCACCAACAAAAGATACACCAGAAGATTCCGGAACCTCGTCCTGATCAGCCAAATCAACTGTAGCTTCCTCAACCACTACGTTATCTTCCATTGACTTGGAATCAGAACCAGTTCTCATATCACCAGACAGAGCAACATATTCATCAAGTTCGACCTCAAACGGCTTCACCTTGGACTTCTTCACTTTACAAAAACGCGCAGTATGGCCATGCTCTTGGCAAGAGAAACACCTGCGCTTGGCCAATTCAGGGCAGTCCTTGCGAACATGACCTGAACGGCGACAGAAGTGACACACAGGAGGAGCATTCTTGTACTGAGCGGGAGCAAAGTTGTCCCACGCACTCATGTAGAGCATTCTTGACAAAGGTTGAGGAGGAACCACCTCACCATCCTCATTCTTCATACCCACAGAAGTATCAAGCAACACCGACATCTTGCCCTCGAAATACCCTTTGCTAGTAAACTTTTTCAATTGGTACACCTTACCATAAAAAGCCAAAGAGTCAAGCAAGTCCACCAGGAAGGTATCCTCATTGGGAATAGCATTGAGCAGTGTAAACTGCACATGGGTCAAACTATTTCCCACGGAAGCACCAGAACCAGAAGAAGTTGAAACGGCCTTGTAGACAATACCATTTACCATAATACCAGAACCAACAGCCTTGAGAGCATCAGCCTTCAGCCTGAAAGTTGCTTCCACCAGAAGGTCACCACCAGCAGTTTTGCCCCAAGCACTAATAGGCCTAAACTGCACCTTACTATCGATTTGGTCTTGAATCGCCTTGTAAGCAGCAAAACGATCAGGAAACAACTTTCCAGGGAAAGAGAACAAAACAGAACCAGAAGAGAGAGCTTGCTCCACCAAAGCAGCAGCCTTGCGAACCAAGATTTCAGATTTAAGGTCATCATCTTCGAAAATGACCTCACCAACAAGAGGAATTGCAGAATTGTCGACATTACGTCGACCAGGAGTAACAAGTACCTTCTTAGAGGCACCACGAGCAACAATAGTTGTCCAGGACACGGCAGAATTTTCGGTCATGTACCAGAATTCTCAAAATTGAGGAGATTGAGCAAAAAAGTTTTTGAAATGTCGAAATTGGCGAATTGAGATGTCAAGATCGAGCAAAATGTGCAAAAAGTTGGAGATGTGCAAAAATAATTATACCACCAGAAGCGCAGCGACGAGTAGAATACGAATACGAAAACGTCGCTGCGCTTCTGGTGGTATAATTATTTTTGCACATCTCCAACTTTTTGCACATTTCGCTCGATCTTGACATCTCAATTCGCCAATTTCGACATCTAAGGCTCTTTCGCTTAAAGATCACTTTTTACAAAAAATTTTGCATCCGTCTGGTTTTTTGTCAATATCTCGCTCAATTCAATCCATCCATCTCCGCTTGTTTCGTATTCGTCTTCTACTCGTCGCTGCGCTTCTGGTGGTATAATTATTTTTGCAAATCTCCAACATCTTCTACATTTCGCTCGATCTTGACATCTCAATTCGCAGCTCGATCTTGACATCTCAATTCGCCAATTTCGACATTTCAAAAACTTTTTTCTCAATCTCGCCAATTTCAAGAAATCTGGCACATGACTGAAAATTCTTCCGTGTCCTGGACGACTGTTGTTGCCCGTGGTGCTTCTAAGAAGGTTCCATTGACTCCTGGTCGACGTAATGTCGACAATGCTGCTGTTCCTCTTGTTGGTGAGGTCATCTTTGAAGATGATGACCTCAAGTCCGAACTTTTGGTGCGCAAAGCCGCTGCTCTGGTGGAGCAGGCGCTTTGTTCAAGTTCTGTTCTGTTCTCCTTCCCTGGGAAGCTGTTTGGTGACCGTACTGACGCATATAAGGTCATTGAAGAACAAGTTGGTGCTAATGTGGACTTCCGACACATTAGTTCTATGCGTGCAAGTGCTGGTGGTGATCTTCTGGTCGAAGCTAATTTCGATAGCAAGGCGGACGCTACCAAAGCTGTCAATGATGGTGTTACTGCGAATGGTGTTGTGTACAAGGCTGTTTCTACTAGCTCTGGCTCTGGCTCTTCTGTTGGTGGTAATCTGACCCATGTTCAGTTTAATTTGGTGTGTTGTACTCCCAACAGAGCTACCTTTTTGGTTGACATGCTGGATTCGTTGGCTTTCTATGGTAAGGTGTACCAGTTGAAGAAGTACACACGCAAGGGCTATTTTGAGGGCAAGATGTCGGTGTTGATTGATACCTCGGTGGGCATGGAAGGTGAGGATGGTGAGGTGGTTCCTCCTCAGCCTTTAACAAGAATGCTGTACTTGAGTGCCTGGGACATGTTTGCCCCTGCTCAATTCAAGAATGCTCCTCCAGTTTGCCACTTTTGTCGCTTGTCGGGTCATGTCCGTAAGGACTGCCCTGAGTTGGCTAAGCGTACGTGTTTCTCTTGTCGTGAGAAAGGCCATACCGCAAGGTTTTGTAAGGACAAGAAACAACAGGTGAAGTCTTTCGAGGCAGAGCTCGATGATTATGTGGCTTTGTCTGCTGCAAAGAAATCTGGTCCTGACACTACGTCAAACGATGTTGATATCGTTGTTGAAGAACCTATTGTGCTGGTTGAGCAGGATGTGGCTTCTGAGCCCTTGGTTGGTGTTTGTGATGGTGTTGCTGGTGTCTCTGGTGTTGCTGGTGGTGTCTCTGGTGTTGCTGGTGGTGTCTCTGGTGTCTCTGGTGTTGCCTCTGGTGTTGCTGGTGGTGTCTCTGGTGGTGTTCCTGGTGATGACTCAATCATTGAAGTCATGGAGCTCGATGGTGAGGGTGATCCTCTGCTCTCTGGCGAGAGAGTAGAGTACGATCCCAACAGTCCTACTGGTGCTCGAGCTTCCAAGTTTGCTGACTACGAGGTTGCTTCAACCATGAAGGTTGATACGGTGCAAGAGATGATGGATTTGAGCAAAGTCAAGGCTAAAACACAAAACAAGATTGACTTTCTCAAGAAGAATATTGTGAATGTGGCGAAGACCAAGACTTCTGCTTCTGCTATCAAGACGTCCAAGTCTTCCAAGTCTTCTTCTTCTGCCCATAGGGTATAATGCTAGGTCACAACATTCGATTGGGTTCCTTAAATGTGCGTAGCATTTTTATGGAGTCCCAAAAAACTACACAAAAGGAGTTCGCTTCTTACCTACGCGCTCGTTCTCTTGGTGTGGATATCCTTTGCTTGCAAGAGGTATCTCACTTCTATTCTCAATCTTCTCTCACTGATCATCAAATCCGCTCTTTCTCTTTCTTCTTTCCTCGCTGTCCCTTTGTGGTGTCCAAACATTGTGCCATTGTCTGCCTCAAGCCTGGTCTTTCTTTGGATGCTACTCAAGTTCTCCTGGATGAGCGTTGTGTTGTGGCTACTGTCAAGGATGCCCAGCATAATGTCTTGTGTCGTGTTGCCAATATCTATGCACCGGCACAGTCTTCGGACCGTCCACTGTTTATACAATCTTTTCTCTCTCTTGCTTTGTGGTCTGAGGTGTCCAACACGCCTTGGATGTTGGTAGGTGACTTCAACATTCATCTGCACTCTTCTGCCGAGACAAGTCTTTCCTCTGTGGCTCCGCTGTATGATTGGCTTCGTCTCCACTTTAACAACTGTTTCCCGGACGGTCCTATTACTTTTCCTAGGGCTGGTACTACTATTGATTATATCTTTGGTCATACTTCGCTGGTGACTCGGTTGGTGAATGGTCAAGTCCATTATGTTCCTGGTGTGTGGACCGATCACTGTCTTTTGACAATCGATCTGCAGCCTGCTTGTGCTCGTATTGGTCCTGGCTGTTGGCGCTTTAATCCCACTCTGCTGGAGGATTCAGAGTTTCTCCTATTGCTGGACAAGACGGTGTCTCTCTTTTTCGAATCTTCTGGTGGTGATGGTGACAATGCTAGCTCTGGTGGTAAGGGTGAACCGTTGAGGGTCCAATCTCAATGGGAATCTTTCAAGTTGTTGCTCAAGTGCTGTGCGCAAAAGTACGCTTGGGGTGCTAAGGCTCGATTCAAGAACAAGGTTGCTGCTTTACAACAGGAACGTATGAAGGCTGTTTCCTCTTCTGTCTCAAGTATTATGGCTAGTGATGCTACACCGTCAATTCAACCTAGTGATGATTCACTTCCTCTTCAGGTGGTGCATGAGCTAGAGAAATTGATTGATGGTCAGATTCAGAAAGAAACACGCCAGAATATGCTTCGCTCTGCCACTCGTTGGCATGAACTGGGTGAACGTAACAACAAGTATTTCTATCGTGTCATCAAGGATCGCCAGTCTCAACAGACAATCCAGTCCTTGAAGTGCTCTACTACTGGTGAGGTCTTGGTGGAAGCGGCTGCTATACTTCGGGAGGCTCGCGGTTTTTACCAAAAGCTATACACCCCGGACGACATCGATGCCGAAGCCGTGGACTCTCTTTTGAATGGTATTCCTGAAGAAGTGGTGTTGTCTTCGGATGATGCCAAGTATCTGATGGCTCTGCCTAATGCCGTTACGGTGCTGGATCTACTGGCTCACGCCCCTAGGTCTCGGTCTCCTGGCATGGATGGTATTCCTTTCGAGGTATATCATTACTTGGCTGGTCGTTCGCGACCTTTTCTGGACTTGCTGGTGGCAGTCCTTGGTGGTGCTTTCTCTGGTGTGTTTCCTCCTTCGTGGCAACAAACTCGGATGGTGCTTTTGTTCAAGAAAGGTGATCCTCTGCTCTTGGCTAACTGGCGTCCTCTGTCTCTGATCAACTCTGATGCCAAGTTGTTTACCA
Source organism: Actinomucor elegans (assembly GCA_026027325.1). Taxonomy (NCBI): domain Eukaryota; kingdom Fungi; phylum Mucoromycota; class Mucoromycetes; order Mucorales; family Mucoraceae; genus Actinomucor; species Actinomucor elegans. The sequence goes on from JAMSLZ010000015.1 coordinate 101,573, forward strand.
AGTTGCTGGCCAATAGGTTCAACCGTGTCCTTCCAAAACTGATCAACCCCTATCAAACTGGGTTCCTTCCTCATCGATTGATCTCGGATAATGGGTGGTTGAATCAAACGTTGATGGCTAATCTTCGGTCGGTGGCTCCAAACCTTCCTCAAGTTGCGGTGTTACTTGATCAAGAGAAGGCTTATGATCGGGTCCATCCTGAGTATCTTCGTCGTGTGTTGCTTCGTTTTGGTTTTCCTTCTGGTCTGGTTGGTTGTCTCTCTTCTTTGTTCTTTGGTACCAAGATCTCCGTGTCCATTAACGGGTGGTTAGGAGCAGCTGTTCCTCAGTTGCGTGGCCTTAGGCAGGGTGATCCACTATCACCTCTGTTGTTCAACTTGGCTTTTGAACCCCTGTTGCGGTCTGTCTTGGCTTGTTCTTCTCTGTCTGGTGTTTCTCTGGCTCCTGTGGTGGTTCCTCGGACTTGGCTCCCTAACCCTCAAAAGGTCCATCTTGATTTGGGTGATGATACGGGTAACTACCCGCTTGATTTTGTCAGTGGTTCTTCTCCTCCGGCTCCTATCAAGCTTCTCAGTTATGCCGATGATCTTGAGGTGTTCTTGTCTTCGCCTGGTGAATGGTTGGTGCTTCTGTCTCTTCTTGAGGTCTATGGTCGTGCCTCCAACGCCAAGGTGAATCTCAGCAAGACTGTTCTGGTGTCTCTTTCGGGTGTGGCTCATCAGCCTTGGGTTGATATAGCTTCTGCTGCTGGTGTAGAGTGGCATGATTCGTCGTCTGTTGGCTCGGTGCGTTACCTTGGTTATCCACTGTATCATACCGATGCTCAGTTGCTGCATTTCCTGGATGGTGTCAAAGTCAAGTTGGAGAGGCATGCAAACATGCTTCGTGAACGACACCTGTCTATACGTGGTACTGGTCTGGTGGCGAATTCTCTGTTGCTCTCCAAGGTGTATCATCTTCTCCGTGTGGTTCCTGTGCCTGGCAAGTGGCTTCTGGATATCAAGGCAGTAGTGCGCAAGTATGTGGCATCGTTTTGGCCCGCGCCGTCTTGGTCTTCTTTGTGTCTTCCTCGCAAGTATGGTGGTGTTGGTCTGGTGGACATCCAAGATCAGAGCTTTGCTTTGCATCTTGTGTATGTTCAACGTCTGCTTCGTCCTCTGGTGTCTTCGGATTTTGTGTCTCCCTGGTTGGTGTTCTGGGATGATTATCAAACGAGCTCTCACATCACGTGATAATAGAATATATTGTTTTAAGATTATTTTATTTTATAAATTTATAATTTTATTTTTTTAAGAACAGGTACAATATTGTTATTAACATTATTAAATATATCTTCCTCATTGTTTTCATATACTCTTTTGCTTTTTTTACTTTTGTTATATGTTTTAAATTCATAAACTTTTTTATTTTTTTATTTGATCCATTTTTTTAATATAAATTTCAAAACACCCATCTTTTTGTTTAATTTTAAATTCACTTAAATCATATTTTTTTATTTTTTTTACAATCATACTTCTTTTAATATTATATTTAAAGTTATCATCGGCTATTAAATCTAATATGTTCATTATTTTTCTATATAATTGTTTTCAATTTTTAAATTTTTTATGTTGACATTATATCTAATCCAATTCATACTATTAAGTAACGCCGAGAACATATTAGAAAAGTTAATTTTACTAGAAAATAAATCTATATTATAATAATATGTATATTAAAAAAAGGAATCTATAATATAATTATTGAAAATAATTAAAATAAAAGTTATATATATTATTGATTAATAAATCTTTTCTTGAAAAGTATATTCAACGATGTAAGATTCATTAAATTTATAATCAATGTATGTAATATAAGAATAATTATTAGAACAATATGAAATGAATTATTTTATTAAAGATAATCATTCAAATATACTTATATACAAATTTTTTAGGTTTATAATAAAATAACTATATAATATTTAATAAATCAGTTTAATAACATGATCAGATCATATTAATAATTGAAATAAACTTTCAAAATGCATTTTAAGTTTAATATATTTCGTGTCATATTACATTTTTATAAAAAAATCAAATTGTATTTAATCAAGTTATATATAAACTTTAATCTGTCAAAAACTTTTTCCATAAATTATATTCCCTATTTTTTTTCCTCCATTGATATTCTTTTAAAAACAATAATATATCTTTTTTGTTTCTATGTCTGGGTATTATACTCTGTTTTAATCCATTCCAAGTACCTTCAATAGTATTAGTATGTACACCTGTTATTGGATCTTTAAAATTTTTGGAATGATTTACAGTCATATGTTTATATCCTATATTCTTTAAATTATTGTATCCTTTCCATAAATCTGTATATATTGTGGTTCCTTTTTTTACATATTTTTTAATAATTAAATCTATATTATCAATATTTCTTTCTTTAATAGGGACAAAAAAAGTTTTTTTATTTTCGTTTTTTATTTTATTTTTTAACATACTTCTTTCTACACCTCCAATAATCCATGCACCTTCTACTCTATGACCTCTATTATATTTTCTTTTAGCTATTTTACTTTCATCTACTTCTACAATTTTATTTCTACCCCCAATTTTAATATTTCTATTACTTAATAATTGCTTATTTTTTAAATGTTTTCTAAATAATTTATTATAAGATGACACAGTATTCTTTGATATTCCTAATGTTGATGCAGTAAATGAACATGGCACTTTTCCAAGAAAATAATATAGTATATGTAATTGTATATTTAATGATAATGTTAATTTATTAAATATTGTACCTTTTAAAGGTGATATAGCTTTTCTACATTTATAAAATCTGCAAACATATAATTTTTTATTTATATTTAATTTAATATCATGGTTACATTTTAAACACTTTTCATAATGGTTAACATAGTTGTTTTCAATTAAATACAATAGTGCTTCCTTCTCATCATCAAATATTTTTTTCAAAGATTTGTATGGTTCTATAAACATATAGTTCTATAAAAACCTTTTTAAGTTATATTTTAAATATAAAACAAAATTCAATTTTGTATAAAACAAAAATTAAAATGATTTCGGAGTTTTAATAATAAACCTGAGAGTTCTTTTGGGATACATCCGTGTTCTGCTTTCAAGCCTATTCTGGTCATTCTTCGGTTCTCCCTTGGTTGATGTATCCATCTCGATTCAAGCCTCGGTTGAATAGTATTCCAACCCTGGATCATCTAACCAAGCTTCTGGTTCGGCTGCCTCCTCTGGTGGTGCATTCTTCTTGGTCTTCTCGGTGGTTTCTGGATCTTCCTTTGTGCTGTGTGGTGTCTTCTGTTCCTGGTGTTGATCATGATCTGTCTCCTGGTTTTGTTCCTTCGTCTGTTGCTCCCAAGTATCTCATGTCTGACATATTCCACTGGAATATTCACTCTGGTACCCTGTTCTCCAATAAGGCTCTGCCAAGTTCCAGCCATGTCAAGTCGGTCTATTATGGTTTAAGTCCTCCTTTTGGTCCTGTTTCTCTGGCTCTCCCTCCGGTGATCAGGTCAAAAGTGGCTTTCACTTACGATGAACAGCGTGCTCTTCCTGTATCTCGTTCTGGTGCTTCTTCCTGGATGCCATCGACCCGTCATTGGACTGTTCCTTCTGGTCCCTCTTCGGTGGTATCTGTGGTCAAACTCCCTCTTGGTGTCTTGCGTCGCTTCTGGCACGCTGATCACTCTGTTGTTTCCACTCGTCCTGGTCCTCCTTTGGCTGTGGCTTCTCACTTGCTTTTGCGTCCTTTCTTTTGGCGTTTGTTTTGGTCTCTTCCCATGGTGGCCAAGGCTTTCACTCCCTGGTGGCGCCTGCTTCACGACAAGATTGGCTATCGTTCTCGGGTGAATCGCTGGTCTCCTCAGCAATTTCCCTCTCCATTCTGTGTTCTCTGCGGTGCCACGGAAGATTTGTACCACTTTGCGGTCGGTTGTCCACGTAAATCTGATTTCTGGCGTCAAGCTCTTGCTTTTCTCTCCTTAGACAAAGACTTTCCATCTGATGCAAACGTTTGGGCTGCTCTGGTCTCACTAAGTGGCCTCGATTGTAAACCGCTTGATGTGGATGTGCTTTCCATTTTGGGTTCGATCTTCTATACCCTATGGGCTGCACATTGGCGATGTGTTATTCATGATGATACTTGGTCCTCAGCTTGGGTCCTCAATTCCTTCAAGACAGATAACAGCCTTGTTATCACCACTTTCTTAGATAGTAGAACTCCTGATGAGTCTACTAGCACAACATTAGATTAGTAATTTGTAACTTAGCTTTGTAATACCACTTTAAGATCAATAAATTACATTTAATACAAAAAAAAAAAAAAAAAAGCCAATTTCGACATCTCAAAAAAAAACTTTTTTTTTTTTTTTTCGCAGGCTCTTTCGCTTAAAGATCACTTTTTACAAAAAATTTTGCATCCGTCTGGTTTTTTGTCAATATCTCGCTCAATTCAATCCATCCATCTCCGCTTGTTTCGTATTCGTATTCTACTCGTCGCTGCGCTTCTGGTGGTATAATTATTTTTGCAAATCTCCAACTTTTTGCACATTTCGCTCGATCTTGACATCTCAATTCGCCAATTTCGACATCTCAAAAACTTTTTTTCGTAATCTCGCCATTTTCTAGAAATCTGGCACATGACTGAAAATTCTGCCGTGTCCTGGACAACTGTTGTTGCCCGTGGTGCCTCCAAGAAGGTTCCATTGACTCCTGGTCGACGTATTGTCGACAATTCTGCCGTTCCTCTTGTTGGTGAGGTCATCTTTGAAGATGATGACCTCAAGTCCGAACTGTTGGTGCGCAAAGCCGCTGCTCTGGTGGAGCAGGCGCTTTGTTCAAGTTCTGTTCTGTTCTCCTTCCCTGGAAAGCTGTTTGGTGACCGTACTGACGCGTATAAGGTCATTGAAGAACAAGTTGGTGCTAATGTGGACTTCCGACACATTAGTTCTATGCGTGCAAGTGCTGGTGGTGATCTTCTGGTCGAAGCTAATTTCGATAGCAAGGCGGACGCTACCAAAGCTGTCAATGATGGTGTTACTGTGAATGGTGTTGTGTACAAGGCCGTTTCTACTAGCTCTGGCTCTGGCTCTTCTGTTGGTGGTAATCTGACCCATGTTCAGTTTAATCTGGTGTGTTGTACTCCCAACAGAGCTACTTTTCTGGTTGACATGTTGGATTCATTAGCTTTTTATGGTAAGGTGTACCAGCTGAAGAAATACACTCGTAAGGGCTACTTTGAGGGCAAGATGTCGGTGTTGATTGATACCTCGGTTGGCATGGAAGGTGAGGATGGTGAGGTGGTTCCTCCTCAGCCTTTAACAAGAATGCTGTACTTGAGTGCTTGGGACATGTTTGCTCCTGCTCAGTTTAAAAATGCTCCTCCTGTTTGCCACTTTTGTCGCTTGTCGGGTCATGTCCGTAAGGACTGCCCTGAGTTGGCTAAGCGTATGTGTTTCTCTTGTCGCGAGAAAGGCCACACTGCAAGATTCTGTAAGGCTAAGAAGCAAGCTGTGAAGTCTTTCGAGGCTGAGCTCGATGATTATGTGGCTTTGTCTGGGGTGAAGAAATCTGGTCCTGTCACTACGTCAAACGACGGTGATGTAGTTGTTGAAGAGGCTCCCATTGTGCTGGTTGAGCAGGATGTGGCTTCTGAGCCCTTGGTTGATGTTTGTGATGGTGTACCTGGTGTCTCTGGTGTTACTGGTGGTGTCTCTGGTGATGTTCCTGGTGATGACTCAATCATTGAAGTCATGGAGCTCGATGGTGAGGGTGATCCTCTGCTCTCTGGCGAGAGAGTAGAGTACGATCCCAACAGTCCTACTGGTGCTCGAGCTTCCAAGTTTGCTGACTACGAGGTTGCTTCAACCATGAAGGTTGATACGGTGCAAGAGATGATGGATTTGAGCAAAGTCAAGGCTAAAACACAAAACAAGATTGACTTTCTCAAGAAGAATATTGTGAATGTGGCGAAGACCAAGGCTTCTGCTTCTGCTATCAAGACGTCCAAGTCTTCCAAGTCTTCTTCTTCTGCCCATAGGGTATAATGCTAGGTCAAAACATTCGATTGGGTTCCTTAAATGTGCGTAGCATTTTTATGGAGTCCCAAAAAACAACACAAAAGGAGTTCGCTTCTTACCTACGCGCTCGTTCTCTCGGTGTGGATATCCTTTGCTTGCAAGAGGTATCTCACTTCTATTCTCAATCTTCTCTCACTGATCATCAAATCCGCTCTTTCTCTTTCTTCTTTCCTCGCTGTCCCTTTGTGGTATCCAAACATTGTGCCATTGTCTGTCTCAAGCCTGGTCTTTCTTTGGATGCTGCTCAAGTTCTCCTGGATGAGCGTTGTGTTGTGGCTACTGTCAAGGATGCCCAGCATAATGTCTTGTGTCGTGTGGCCAATATCTATGCACCGGCACAGTCTTCGGACCGTCCACTGTTTATTCAATCTTTTCTCTCTCTTGCTTTGTGGTCTGAGGTGTCCAACACGCCTTGGATGTTGGTAGGTGACTTCAACATTCATCTACACTCTTCTGCCGAGACAAGTCTTTCCTCTGTGGCTCCGCTGTATGATTGGCTTCGTCTCCACTTTAACAACTGTTTCCCGGACGGTCCTATTACTTTTCCTAGGGCTGGTACTACTATTGATTATATCTTTGGTCATACTTCGCTGGTGACTCGGTTGGTGAATGGTCAAGTCCATTATGTTCCTGGTGTGTGGACCGATCACTGTCTTTTGACAATCGTGTTGTAAACGCTCATAATTATATTAATAAGAGAATACTGTACAGATAGAAAATCGTATAGATATCCTTATATATAGCTGCAGAAGTGTATAAAGCATTATTACCAAGAACCAGAATGTAAATGACTGTATTTGATTATGTTAAAATATCTTTATTTATATATCACTCTGAGCAAGTAGACGCTAATTGATAAATACTATCTCTCACACCAAATATTACATTCAATACTATTACCTTTGGATATATTGATCCCGACACTCCTCGCCGCTAATCTTGGTCCGCTCATTTGGTTATTATCCCTGGTCTTCTTTATACGCAGTCCAACCTTGTTCCTGGCAAATCGTAATATGAATTTAGAATCAAGTACCGACCGAGAAAAAGTATATAAGAGATGCGTTTTATCACCTTTTGACCAGTTAATCAATTCTTGATCTCTAATAAAAAACTATCCACAGTTTTAAAAGTATTTCTATCTTCCAAAATCTTTATCTACCACCTTTACAACATTTTTTACTTTTAATTACTGTCCTATTTTCCTTACTTTTATCGATATGGCTTCCAACAACGTTTCTGGTTCTTCTTCTGCCAACTGTGGTGTTAACCCTGACACCCCCATGTTTGATGAATCGACCTTGTCAAGCAACCTTGATGAGTTTATCAAGTCTCCTGGTGCTAGTTCTTTGTTGTCTGAGTCGGCTGAGCATGCTGTTGCTGACATGACTGACCCACAACTGATTGACACAAATATCGCCGGGCTCCGTGCAGATATTACCCGATACCTTCAAGCGTTTAGTCGTGCTCGTGTAGTCAGAGATGACGTAGCGGCTGATGAAGCCTTGTTGGCCCTTGAACGCTCCAAGAGGATGCTCCGTGAGATCCAAGAGTGCAGTTCATTGATCGGTGAGGTTGATCGTGTTAAGCCACCTACTGGTTTGACATTGAATCGTCGCGACTTGCCCAAGTTCCAACTCTTGACCTCGGCTGTCAAACCTTTTCCAGGTTACGAAGCCTTCGAGTCTGTTGAGCATTTTTTGAGAGAATTTGAGGATGTAGTTGAGTCTTCTTCCATGTCCATTGATGAGGTGTGGAAGAACTTCTTACCCCTTTGCCTTCCCCATGGCGATAAAGCATGGGTGAAAGATGAGCTGAGTAGAGGTTGTACCCTATGGGCAGATGCTCGTAGAGAGTTTAAGAAGCAGCACGGTTCTTCCCTTGTGTTGAGAAGATATACTGACCTTGTGTTTACCATGGTAATGGAAAACAATGAGTCGGTGGGCGACTATGCTAAGCGTTTTCAAACAGCAATGTTTGATGCAGGCCTACCTAGAGAGTGTCCTAGAGTAGCTGATCGTTTTTTGGCCTCGCTGACTAAACCTGTTCAGACGCTGATCAGAGTTGCAATGAATTCAGTGAAGGCTGGATCTTCTGGTGAGAATGCTGAATACACTGTCGATCAAATCGCACAGATTGGTCGTGATATTCTTGGTGACGACCATACGTCGTATAATGAGGCTGTTTCTCTTCTTCCTGGTGCGCCTGTTGTTGAGCGACGCAAAGAAAAGGCCCCCTATCACCATCATCACAAGAATGCAGCTCGTCGGGTGCAAAAGGCGAGTAAGGTGGCGAAACCCTTTTCGTGCATCCATCATGGTAACAATGCGACCCATGACACCAAGGATTGTTTTCTCGCTAAGAGAAGAGCTGAACGCCCTCCTTCTGTGAAGAAGGCGAAGGGTAAAGAGTGTTGGACTTGTGGTGTGTCTCCATGGCGTCCTGGTCATCGTTGTGGTGCTGCTGAAAGCAGTAGTAGCAGTACTGTCTTGGCTGTGATGCCTGCGGCTTCCTCGAGTGAGAAGTCAATTGAGCAGCAAGTTCAAGAGGACTTGGAGATGGCCGACTCCGAGATTGAGAATCAGAGCTATCAATGTAAGTACCTGAATGAGAACAAGAAGAGTGACAAATTAAAGGCTAATGACGCATTTAATTTATGTACACCGTTGATTGTAGAGTCTGAACGTCTCCTGGGACGCGTAGATACAGGAAGTAGTTGTAGCTTTGTTAGTTTGTCTTCTTTGAAGAATAAACTTCATATAAATAAAGTACATAAATTACCTGGTTCTTATAATTTCTTGTCTCATCAAAATACTGCAAAGAGAATTGGTATCACCGATCCTTTGGAAATAAAGTATGCAAATGGCATTAAGTTCAAACACTCATTTGAAGTAATGAACTTTAACGACGGATTCGAGTTTGATATTCTTCTTGGCACAGATATTCTTCCCAAAATGAATATCGGATTAACTGGAGTGGCTTTTCGCATCAAAGATGATCATGCACATTCTGACGCTGCCTTGAGTGATGAAGCTATTTTTGAAAACTTGAACATTGAACGTGAAAGAAAACATGAACCTGACAATTCGCCTGCTGGTACGCCTGAGCAAAGAGCAGAGTTCATGAGTATAATTAAAGAATCACTAGAGATTAATCAGAGCATACCCATAACATCTTCATGTCCTTTGCCTGAATCCATTGTTCGATTACCTACGAAAGAGGGTGCAACGGCGTATAGACGTCAATACCCCATCCCTTATGCATTAAGACCAGTTCTCGATAAGCAAATAAAAGAATGGTTGGAAACAGGTACAATCATTCGATCCCGAGTAAACACGTCATTCAACAGTCCATTACTGCTTGTTCCTAAACGTAACAAAGATGGTGAGATTGTGAGCCATAGAGCGTGTTTAGATGTGAGATCGTTGAATCAAATTCTACCTCCAACATTCAATTTTCCCGTACCTTTGGTTAAGGATATCTTTGATAACTTGGCCGGTAAAAAAGTGTTTACAACTTTGGATTTGTCGAATGCATATCATCGATTCAAAGTGGCACCCGAGGATGTACACAAGTTATCGTTTACTTATAATGGCAATGGCTTTTCCTTTCAAAAAGCGTGCTTTGGAGTGAAAATGCTAACCTCGCAATTTCAAAAGGTCATGGCAACCTTGTTTGAAGGTATTGATTGCGTTCAGAACTTCGTGGATGACTGTATTGTTGCCAGTGAAAGTATCGAACAGCATGCAAAAGATGTAAAGTTTGTGATTGACAGATTAAATTCCGCAAATTTAATCCTGAAAGAATCCAAGTGTTCATGGTTTCAACATTCAGTTCGTATGTTGGGATTTGTAGTGGACGCTTCAGGAGTTCGTGTGGATCAATCAAAACTTACCAATGTTTCAAAGTGGCCACTTCCAAATAAAAATAAGAAACACATCCAGCAATTTATGGGTTTGGTCAATTACCTGAGAGAATTCGTTCCGATGATTTCCAGAGTAGCAGAACCACTCACCAGTTTAGTGAATGCAGAGAATGTGGAAGAGCTGTGGACCGATCGTCACACTAAGAGCTTTGAAACTATCAAAGAGATTTTGCAGTCGAAGATGATGCTGCATTATCCGGATTTGTCAAAACAGTTTTACGTAGCTACAGACGCATCACTTTATGGTGTCGCGGCAGTGTTGTTTCAAAAGAATGAGGCCGGCCAAGATCTTTACATAGGATTTGTATCGAGCTCCTTGTCACCTTCACAACGCCGTTGGAGCACTACTAAAAGAGAATTGTATGCAGTCGTGTTAGCATTACTGAAGTTTCGCAAGTATATATGGGGCAAAAAGTTCACTGTATTTACAGATCACAAGGCACTAGTATACTTACAGTGGGTGGAAAAATGGTTCGGGTGTTTTCCAAAATTTTATATAATCTGGAATAAAACAAGAACTACTAATCTGATCAATGTAAAACTAACTTTGTTAGAAAGCTGAAGCCAATATCAATTATATGTCGGAATATGATATCCCTATATTAGCGGAGGTTTATTTAAATTGAGATTAAAAAAATAGTATGCACCCGAACCATTTTTCAGGGTCGATGCTAATCATAGCTAGTACGTAGCATATCCACCTTTTGCTTTAATAACTGCTTCGATTCTTTTTGGCATACTATCAATATACTTTTGGCAATCCTCTTTTGTAAAAGTATCCCATTCTTTTTCAACTCATTCCCACAAATCATGGACTCCTTTGGCCCTATCCGGATAAGCGCTAAGTTTGAGCTTTAGGTGATGCCAAACATGCTCGATTGGATTTAAATCAGGGCTTTGGGGTGGCCAACTATATGTCCAATCAATGTTAAAACCATTGTCCTTGAACCATTGCTTTGTAGCCTTGGCAGTATGCTTTGGGTCCTTGTCTTGTTGGAAGTAGACTTCTTTGGGGTCATATCCATACCACTCCATGGTGTCCTTTAAAGTTGTCTCTAGGATATGGATGTAGTCCTCCTTCTTCATAGTACCATCAAATATCTGGCAGGCATATCCAGGACCATCGTAAGTGATGCAACCCCACATCATTAAGCTTCCACCACCATGCTTAACAGTAAGATCCAAATGATGGAACTGGAGCTTATCATCAGGTCTTCTCCAGAAATACTTGCAGCCGTCGGAGCCCCAAACATTGATCTTGGTCTCGTCGGAGAAAATCATTCGCCTCCAGTCATCGCTAGTCCAACTTCTATGGGCTTTGGCCCAGTTTAACCTTTGAACCATGTGCTTTTTGCTAAGGAAAGGTTTTTTTTTTTTTATCTCGGCTTGAAAATCCATCGATCTGAGCAACTTCAAGCATCCAGAGTAGCTTATTTTCATTCCCAGATCATCAAGGTGCCTTTCTACATCCTTGGCAGTTTTAAAAGTTCCAAATATAAGCTTCCTGCGAATGTAATTGCGACTTGTAGCATTTACAATGGCATGGCGACCAGATGGCAATGGCTTCATTTCTGGAAACCACTTGCGTTTATAACTATTGATCGTAGTTTTTTTGACTCCAGGGATACGCTTCATGATTTGGGAGTAAGAATAGCCAGATTCCAACAAGTTTTTGATGTTGTTTTGAGTATCTTTGGGAATGCAGCGTGTCATAGTTGAAAAGTGAAAAAATTGAAAATTGGTGAGCTTATCTCTCAACAAAAACGCTTCTTTTTATACTTTTTTTTAAATTTGAGGCGCAACATAGTGATTATTAATCACAAATATTAATTAGTAATCCATTGGGGCCTTTTTATCCTGAGATTTCTAGAAGTTTCGATTTCTAAGCTTGACCCTGAAAAATGGTTCGGGTGTACCTTATATTTTTACTCTCTGATATATACAAACTCAGTTATCCAATCAGTACGAAATTAAGAAGATACATTACTAATGGTTTGTGCTTTCTAATAAAGCTAGTTTGGCGTTGATAGGATTCGTAGTTCCCTGTATATTCCTTTTTTTGTAAAATTTTGGAAAACACCCGAACCATTTTTCCACCCACTGTACATACGCAAAAGATCGCAAATCCCATGTTAATTGGATGGATCGAGACTCTTCTGGATTTTGATTTTGATGTAGTGCACATCCCCGGTATATTGAACAAATTGCCTGATATTCTGAGCCGTTTGTATTCACCTTTAGAAGATGAAAACAAACTGGTGGAGGATAGTGTTACGAGCAAAATCATCAGACGAAGCCCTAAAAAGAAAGCCATCATTAGAAAAAAGCGATTTAGCCGAGATAAAACGATTAACGTACTCGCGACTAAACTAGTTGAAAGAAAAGATGAGCTGACTGACTATATGACTCCTCCTGAAGAAGAGAGAGATGCTCTGTTGAAAGAAGCGCATGCATTTGGACACTTTGGATCGCAAGCAATTGTGCGAGATTTACATTCACAAGGTCTCCATTGGGCGAATATCTACGCAGAAGCAAAAGACATTGTTAGTTCGTGTGTTGAATGTCAAAAGCACAACATCAGTAAGAGAGGTTATCACCCATTATCTAATGTTGTAGCCAACCGACCATTTGATCATATTGCTATCGACTTGGCTGGACCTTTTGACGTAACTGAAGAAGGATATGTTTACATGTTGGTTATAACAGATATTTGTTCGAAATTCGTTATTCTCAGACCTCTGAAGAACAAACAATCCGATACTGTTGCAAAAGAGTTGGTCAAAGTCTATGGTGATTTTGGTGTTCCACGTATTTGCCAGTCTGATAATGGTCTAGAGTTCAAGAATGCTGTGATGAACAGTATTTCGAAGAACCTAGGAATTGATAGAAGATACACTACGCCATATCATCCTCGAGCAAATGGAGCAGCGGAAAATGCAGTTCGTACCGCAACTAACACGTTAAGAAAAATGATGAAGTCAGACAGTCATAGTTGGGCGTATTATCTTCCTATCATACAGCTCTGCATGAACCGACACATTAAAGCAAAAACTATGAGTTCTCCCTTCTCCTTGATGTTTGCACGTAGAGTCAACTTACCTGATGACTACGGGAACGAGAAGAAGTTCAAACTACCCATTGAGTCTATGACCATGCGAGAGTTGGAAGAACGCGTAGATTACATGGATAAGATCGTATTCCCAGCCATCCTCGAAAGAACTCAGAAGATAAATGAGGAATATAACAAAAAGTTCAATCAAAAGAGTGTTCTTGTCGACATTCCAGTTGGAACGCATGTCATGATCAGATTACAGAATCGATCTAGTAAGTTAGCTCCGATTTATGAGGGACCTTACACTGTTGTTCGAAGAAATACTGGTGGATCGTATGAACTAAAGGATGAACAGAATGAATTATTATCCCGAAACTATGTACCGTCGGAATTGAAAGTAGTTACCCTGGATGAGTCTAGTATCGAAGAAGAATACTACGAAGTCGAAGGTATCCGTGATCATCGAGGTGAAGAAGGTCATCGAGAATACTTGATTAAGTGGAAAGGTTATTCTGAGAAAGAAAATACTTGGCAAAAAGCAAGTGATTTCACCGATCCAACTATCATTCAACGGTACTGGAATAAGCAAAGAGAATTACGACGTTTAGAGCAAACTAGAGTCGAACAGTCAATTCAAAACTCTGAACCTAACAGACGCAAAAAAGTTGGAACTTCCAAGATTCCTAAATGCAATGGGAATGAGATGTCAAATGTAGCGATCGAGATGTCGAAAAACAAAAGAGCAAATATTGCAGCCACTACGAGTAGAGAAGAGAGAATACTGAATAGACGTTCAAACAAGAAAAGAAAGATAGAATAAGTAGGCAAGTTATGAAACAAGAACCAAGAAAAGCCACGATGCAAGAAAAGACCCTGAATTGGTGCGTAAAAGGAGGTATACCTGAGCGTGTTAATCAAAACTCAGCCGCATGAATGTACTATTTGGTGGAACTGACGCACTTGCCGAATCAATACAAGTTTGTTTGATTCTGGTGGAGGATAATGTTGTAAACGCTCATAATTATATTAATAAGAGAATACTGTACAGATAGAAAATCGTATAGATATCCTTATATATAGCTGCAGAAGTGTATAAAGCATTATTACCAAGAACCAGAATGTAAATGACTGTATTTGATTATGTTAAAATATCTTTATTTATATATCACTCTGAGCAAGTAGACGCTAATTGATAAATACTATCTCTCACACCAAATATTACATTCAATACTATTACCTTTGGATATATTGATCCCGACACTCCTCGCCGCTAATCTTGGTCCGCTCATTTGGTTATTATCCCTGGTCTTCTTTATACGCAGTCCAACCTTGTTCCTGGCAAATCGTAATATGAATTTAGAATCAAGTACCGACCGAGAAAAAGTATATAAGAGATGCGTTTTATCACCTTTTGACCAGTTAATCAATTCTTGATCTCTAATAAAAAACTATCCACAGTTTTAAAAGTATTTCTATCTTCCAAAATCTTTATCTACCACCTTTACAACAAATCGATCTGCAGCCTGCTTGTGCTCGTATTGGTCCTGGCTGTTGGCGCTTTAATCCCACTCTGCTGGAGGATTCAGAGTTTCTCCTATTGCTGGACAAGACGGTGTCTCTCTTTTTCGAATCTTCTGGTGGTGATGGTGACAATGCTAGCTCTGGTGGTAAGGGTGAACCGTTGAGGGTCCAATCTCAATGGGAATCTTTCAAGTTGTTGCTCAAGTGCTGTGCGCAAAAGTACGCTTGGGGTGCTAAGGCTCGATTCAAGAACAAGGTTGCTGCTTTACAACAGGAACGTATGAAGGCTGTTTCCTCTTCTGTCTCAGGTGTTATGGCTAGTGATGCTACACCGTCAATTCAACCTAGTGATGATTCACTTCCTCTTCAGGTGGTGCATGAGCTAGAGAAATTGATTGATGGTCAGATTCAGAAAGAAACACGCCAGAATATGCTTCGCTCTGCCACTCGTTGGCATGAACTGGGTGAACGTAACAACAAGTATTTCTATCGTGTCATCAAGGATCGCCAGTCTCAACAGACAATCCAGTCCTTGAAGTGCTCTACTACTGGTGAGGTCTTGGTGGAAGCGGCTGATATACTTCGGGAGGCTCGCGGTTTTTACCAAAAGCTATACACCCCGGACGACATCGATGCCGAAGCCGTGGACTCTCTTTTGAATGGTATTCCTGAAGAAGTGGTGTTGTCTTCGGATGATGCCAAGTATCTGATGGCTCTGCCTAATGCCGTTACGGTGCTGGATCTACTGGCTCACGCCCCTAGGTCTCGGTCTCCTGGCATGGATGGTATTCCTTTCGAGGTATATCATTACTTGGCTGGTCGTTCGCGACCTTTTCTGGACTTGCTGGTGGCAGTCCTTGGTGGTGCTTTCTCTGGTGTGTTTCCTCCTTCGTGGCAACAAACTCGGATGGTGCTTTTGTTCAAGAAAGGTGATCCTCTGCTCTTGGCTAACTGGCGTCCTCTCTCTCTGATCAACTCGGATGCCAAGTTGTTTACCAAGTTGCTGGCCAATAGGTTCAACCGTGTTCTTCCCAAGCTGATCAACCCCTATCAAACTGGGTTCCTTCCTCATCGATTGATCTCGGATAATGGGTGGTTGAATCAAACGTTGATGGCTAATCTTCGGTCGGTGGCTCCAAACCTTCCTCAAGTTGCGGTGTTACTTGATCAAGAGAAGGCTTATGATCGGGTCCATCCTGAGTACCTTCGTCGTGTGTTGCTTCGTTTTGGTTTTCCTTCTGGTCTGGTTGGTTGTCTCTCTTCTTTGTTCTTTGGTACCAAGATCTCCGTGTCCATTAACGGGTGGTTAGGAGCAGCTGTTCCTCAGTTGCGTGGCCTTAGGCAGGGTGATCCACTATCACCTCTGTTGTTCAACTTGGCTTTTGAACCCCTGTTGCGGTCTGTCTTGGCTTGTTCTTCTCTGTCTGGTGTTTCTCTGGCTCCTGTGGTGGTTCCTCGGACTTGGCTCCCTAACCCTCAAAAGGTCCATCTTGATTTGGGCGATGATACGGGTAACTACCCGCTTGATTTCGTCAGTGGTTCTTCCCCTCCGGCTCCTATCAAGCTTCTCAGTTATGCCGATGATCTTGAGGTGTTCTTGTCTTCGCCTGGTGAATGGTTGGTGCTTCTGTCTCTTCTTGAGGTCTATGGTCGTGCCTCCAACGCCAAGGTGAATCTCAGCAAGACTGTTCTGGTGTCTCTTTCTGGTGTGGCTCATCAGCCTTGGGTTGATATAGCTTCTGCTGCTGGTGTAGAGTGGCATGATTCGTCGTCTGTTGGCTCGGTGCGTTACCTTGGTTATCCACTGTATCATACCGATGCTCAGTTGTTGCATTTCCTGGATGGTGTCAAAGTCAAGTTGGAGAGGCATGCAAACATGCTTCGTGAACGACACCTATCTATTCGTGGTACTGGTCTGGTGGCGAATTCTCTGTTGCTCTCCAAGGTGTATCATCTTCTTCGTGTGGTTCCTGTGCCTGGCAAGTGGCTTCTGGATATCAAGGCAGTAGTGCGCAAGTATGTGGCATCGTTTTGGCCCGCGCCGTCTTGGTCTTCTTTGTGTCTTCCTCGCAAGTATGGTGGTGTTGGTCTGGTGGACATCCAAGATCAGAGCTTTGCTTTGCATCTTGTGTATGTTCAACGTCTGCTTCGTCCTCTGGTGTCTTCGGATTTTGTGTCTCCTTGGTTGGTGTTCTGCTTTCAAGCCTATTCTGGTCATTCTTCGGTTCTCCCTTGGTTGATGTATCCATCACGATTCAAGCCTCGGTTGAATAGCATTCCAACCCTGGATCATCTAACCAAGCTTCTGGTTCGGCTACCCCCTCTGGTGGTGCATTCTTCTTGGTCTTCTCGGTGGTTTCTGGATCTTCCTTTGTGCTGTGTGGTGTCTTCTGTTCCTGGTGTTGCTCATGATCTGTCTCCTGGTTTTGTTCCTTCGTCTGTTGCTCCCAAGTATCTCATGTCTGACATATTCCACTGGAATATTCACTCTGGTACCCTGTTCTCCAATAAGGCTCTGCCAAGTTCCAGCCATGTCAAGTCGGTCTATTATGGTTTAAGTCCTCCTTTTGGCCCTGTTTCTCTGGCTCTCCCTCCGGTGATTAGGTCCAAAGTTGCTTTCACTTATGATGAACAGCGTGCTCTTCCTGTGTCTCGTTCTGGTGCTTCTTCCTGGATGCCATCGACCCGTCATTGGACTGTTCCTTCTGGTCCCTCTTCGGTGGTATCTGTTGCCAAACTCCCTCTTGGTGTCTTGCGTCGCTTCTGGCACGCTGATCACTCTGTTGTTTCTGCTCGTCCTGGTCCTCCTTTGGCTGTGGCTTCTCACTTGCTTTTGCGTCCTTTCTTTTGGCGTTTGTTTTGGTCCCTCCCCATGGTGGCCAAGGCTTTCACTCCCTGGTGGCGCCTGCTTCACGACAAGATTGGCTATCGCTCTCGGGTGAATCGCTGGTCTCCTCAGCAATTTCCTTCTCCATTCTGTGTTCTCTGCGGTGCCACGGAAGATTTGTACCACTTTGCAGTCGGTTGTCCACGTAAATCTGATTTCTGGCGTCAAGCTCTTGCTTTTCTCTCCTTAGACAAAGACTTTCCATCTGATGCAAACGTTTGGGCTGCTCTGGTCTCACTAAGTGGCCTCGATTGTAAACCGCTTGATGTGGATGTGCTTTCCATTTTGGGTTCGATCTTCTATACCCTATGGGCTGCACATTGGCGATGTGTTATTCATGATGATACTTGGTCCTCAGCTTGGGTCCTCAATTCCTTCAAGACAGATAACAGCCTTGTTATCACCACTTTCTTAGATAGTAGAACTCCTGATGAGTCTACTAGCACAACATTAGATTAGTAATTTGTAACTTAGCTTTGTAATACCACTTTAAGATCAATAAATAACATTTAATACAAAAAAAAAATGCCGTGTCCTGGACGACTATTGTCGCTCGTGGTGCCTCTAAGAAGGTACTCGTTACTCCTGGTCGACGCAATGTCGACAGTTCCTCCATTCCTCTTGTTGGTGAGGTCATCTTTGAAGATGATGACCTCAAATCTGAAATTTTGGTGCGCAAGGCTACTGCTATTGTGCAACAAGCTCTCTCTTCTGGTTCTGTTCTCTTTTCTTTTCCCGGAAGACTGTTTGGTGACCGTGTTGATGCGTACAAGGTCATCCAAGAACAAGTAGGTGCTAATGTGCAGTTCAGGCCCATTAGCACATGGCGTGAAAATGCTGGTGGTGACCTATTGGTGGAAGCCACTTTCAAGGCAAAGGTGGAAGCCACTAAGGCTGTCAGTGATGGTGTTACTGTCAATGGTGTGGTATACAAAGCTGTCTCCACTTGTTCTGGTTCGGGTGTTTCTGTTGGTGGTAATTTGACGCATGTTCAATTTACAATGTTGAATGCTATCCCCGATGAACACACATTTTTGGTGGATATGTTAGACTCCTTGGCGTTTTATGGTAAGGTGTACCAGCTTAAAAAGTACAGTCGCAAGGGTTACTTTGAAGGCAAGATGTCGGTGCTGTTAGATACGTCAGTGGGCATGAAAGGTGAAGATGGGGAGGTGGTTCCATCTCAGCCTCTATCAAGAATGCTGTATCTGAATGCCTGGGATAGTTTCGCACCCGCTCAGTTCAAGAACGCCCCTCCGGTTTGTCATTTCTGCCGTTTATCCGGTCATGTCCGTAAGGATTGCCCCGAGTTAGCCAAGCGCGTGTGCTTTTCGTGTCGAGAGCATGGTCACACGGCTCGCTTCTGTAAGGTCAAGTCCAAGACCAAACAGGATAAGGACAAGTCGTTTGCGGTGGAGCTAAGTGAGTACGTTGCTCTGTCTGGTGGTAAGAAGCTTGGTCCAAGCTCTGATTCAGAAGATATTGTAGTACAAGAGGAAGCTACAGCTGATGATGAGGAAGACCAAGCCTCTGTGGTGTCTATGGTGTCTGTGGGTAGCTCTGTTTCTGGGTCTGGTGGTGTCTCTGGTGGTGTTTCTGGTGTTGCCTCTGGTGGTGTCTCTGGTGTTGCCTCTGGTGGTGTCTCTGGTGGTGTTCCTGGTGATGACTCAATCATTGAAGTCATGGAGCTCGATGGTGAGGGTGATCCTCTGCTCTCTGGCGAGAGAGTAGAGTACGATCCCAACAGTCCTACTGGTGCTCGAGCTTCCAAGTTTGCTGACTACGAGGTTGCTTCAACTATGAAGGTTGATACGGTGCAAGAGATGATGGATTTGAGCAAAGTCAAGGCTAAAACACAAAACAAGATTGACTTTCTTAAAAAGAACATTGTGAATGTGGCGAAGACCAAAGCTTCTGGTTCTGCTATCAAGACGTCCAAGTCTTCCAAGTCTTCTTCTTCTGCCCATAGGGTATAATGCTAGGTCAAAACATTCGATTGGGTTCCTTAAATGTGCGTAGCATTTTTATGGAGTCCCAAAAAACAACACAAAAGGAGTTCGCTTCTTACCTACGCGCTCGTTCTCTCAGTGTGGATATCCTTTGCTTGCAAGAGGTACAGTGACTTACAATACTGTCCGCATGTTTTGCAATTTTAGCTTCACATTATCATTACTCGCTCGATAATGGCTGCAAAAATATAAGAATAATATCATTTGAAAGCCCAACAAAATCACTACAATTCCTTCAAACCCCAAATCATATGACTTTTTTAATATAGAGTACTAATCGTTTACAAAAAGGAACATCATGCGGACAGTATTGTGAGTAGGGGTTCACAAAATTTGTTTATTGATAAATCTGCTTTAATAATCGGTCCAGCGGCCTTTCGCTTTACACTATGGCGAAAATATTGTCGGTTTTTTGCCCAAAAGTTGATAATATTAGGGGTAAAATCGACTATAGTTCTGCTAATAATTATTGTCAATTTCTAGGCAGTGTTTTTTCGGCGGTTGATAATATTAGTGACTCTTATTCGATAATATTATGGGTAAATACTATAATATTAAGGGTTTTCCTTCAATATTATTATGGGTAAATTGTATAATAGTAGTGGTTTCCAGTCAATAATAGTATGGATTAATCCCTCCATATTGATGATTTATAATCAATATTATTATTAGTTTTCTATCATATATTCACAATACACTACTAATAATATTATAGTCATTTTGGTTATTCAGATAATAATTTAATTGCTATTTTTTTTATTTATATAATATATAACTTCAACAGATATTACTCTAATACACACTAGCCTTCAATAGCTGAATATACAATAACCAGCTTTCTATCACACACGAACAGTATTTAACTTACCTTATTGTCATACAAGTATAAAAGAATTTATGTCCCACTGGCAAGTAACAGGTAAATGAATTAAGCAAATAACTGTATAAATAATGTCAGTTATCGTTGATGAAACAATATTTTAAGAGTATATTTGAACTAACCTTTAGAAGAATGGCCCACGCTTGTATAATAGCATATTTTAATCATCTTTTCCTAAAGTAAGTAATGATTAGATTCTTGAATGAAACTCGCTATTGCTACAGACTTACCAACACTATATCAGACACAATCAATTATAATTCACTGGGCTACAGTTTTAATAGTCTTCGTCTTGTATATATACACAACTAAATCTATTATAACAGTATTAGATTAATATACAAAGAAATTAATGGATTAGTAATCATTGCACTTACTTAATGGTTATTAGCTTTAAAACTAATAGTAAAGGTTCAAAAGCTATATGGCATTACTGGCTATAAGTATTACTGAAGTGGTATAAGTATTTAAGAATACAAGTCAGTATAAGAATATAAGCAGTATGAATGACGACGTATTTATAGATAATTACGACATTAAGAACGAGGGAAATATTCGAAAGCTTGGAAAAAAAAACACAATTACAAGCTGACATTGAGGTTAATTCCTATTATACAGAAGCTTCAGTTAAAGTGTTGTGCGCAATAAGAGTGACAAATGTCAAGAAACCTTACGTTTAATGTGCCAATTTAGCAAACGAAAAAAAAGAAAGAAACTCAAGATTGGTGTAAAAAAGTTTTTCTTAATACTGAAAAGCCGCAGAAAAATGCTACGTCAGCTACTTAAACCAATAAAAAAACGTCTATATTTATTTCGTTTTTTTTGTATTTTTCTTAGAGCGTGGTTTACGCTTATTGGAATCCGCTTCTTTGGAACGATTGTCAGATCCAGCCTCCTCATCTTCACCAACGTCAGGTTGAACCGTAATGGCTTTTCTTTTCGTTGATGAGCGAGCAGAATGTAGATCCAACAAGCTAGCAATTGGAGATGCAAGACCAACTGGAGCAACAGAAGTAGCTAGACGATCAACAAGGATATGCTGATTATCCACACTATTTGCATAACAAGCATATTAATAAAGATATAAAAACAGAAATAAAAAAGCATCTAACCTGAAGAACGATTCAATCTCATTGTCTTCAACAGATTCTTGATTTTGTTGACTTTCACCTTCTTCAGCAGAATTACTTCTGGTACGTACAGTCTTCTTGTTTTTGAGTGCTTCAGATAAAAGTAACTTGGCAGCCCACATCTCTACACAGAGATGCAGATGCAAGCCCACATCTAAAGCACGTTTCTCTAAAAGCAAAGCATAACGTTCTTGAATGCTGGTATCCTCTTCGCCAATTTCACTCCAAGTTTTACCAACAATATTTATATTTGCCCTTTCCATGTCTTTCAAGACATCTCTTGCCAAGTATTTCAACGTATTGTATTGCGGTTGAACATCATCATCGGTCAGTTCATTTTGTTGGCCTTTTATATACTTGAGGTGTTTCAAGAGGGCATATAACCTTAATGGTGCAGAAGGGGTGACATTTGTCTTGGTTGCCTTTTGTTGATAACGCACTTTTGCTTCTTCTAGCACTTTTGGGATTGACCGTTTACTACGTAAATTAGGATTCAAAGCATTTGCAATTGCTTCTCGTTCAGCTATATATGACAAGCTAAGAGGTTAATAAAACTGAATGTAGTAACATGCTTCAGATATGATTGTACCATCGTCAAGTGCTTGTTCAATTTCTTCGTTAGATGAAACCCTCGAAGCTTCTCGAGGAAATAGAGGTGCTAATATTTGGATCAAATCTTGAATTAAACGACGGTTGATTAAGATTTCTTGTTCAATCTTCTCAAAGTAGACGCTCCAATTATTGTTGTTGTTGTTTGACATAGCTATAAAGTAAATATATTATAAAGAAAAGTGATTGAATGATTTGAGCTATTTAACTGTTTTATAAGCGTACTTTACCATTTATCCATTAGTAATCCTTACTAATGTCCAAAGAGCTTTCTGGAAAGTAAGCTTACTGACAGGTATGACTGACTTGGAAAGGAATTAGCTTGATTAGAAATCATAAGGATCCATTAAAATGTATTCGATATCTGAATAATCTGGAAGGCTGAGTAATATGAAAAGCTGATTAGTTCAAAGGATTCAACAGCCTAAAACAATGAATTACCATTGAGAACTCTGTCAATTGTAGACCAAGCAAACGTATTTAAGACCTGCTTTTTCTAAACAACAAAACCGCTATTCATTAATTCGATATATTTACTTGTTTTTACTTATCTTTAAATGGGCAAAGTTTCCTCTTCTGCTACACCATATAAATATACTTGCGCTACTTGTTTGAGGCCATTCAAAACTGTTAAAGCTAGGAGTAATCACTATAGCCATAATCGTGATCATAGAAAACAAAGGGTCGTCCAAACGCAAGAAGCTAGCATTCCTGTCCAAGGTGAGTTAACAGATATATTACTAAAGCTTTTAATTTAACAATATACCTTGTTTGAAATAGAGCCTACTCCAATTGCTTACAACGTCAAATCCTCGGATCAAAACCTTTTCACCAATACGGAATTAAATAGCATCCAATTGAGAGATATTTGCGACACGTATGGTATTCCTCGAGAGGCTCAAAGAGAACTTGTCTATCTAATGCGTACCATAATCAAAAACAATGAAGAGAGCCGTAAAACCGATGGATTGGGTATGTATCTATTCAAATAGAGTTAAAAAAAAGTACTTATCAGCTTTTATTCCCATTATATAGGTTACCTACCATCCACTCTCATGTTCCCTGATACCTTGGATCGTACTCTTAAAGCAAAAACCAATATTCAATGTCATTTTCATGATGTCTGCGTCAATGGTTGCATGCTGTTTGAAAAGGAAGATATAGAGACTATTCAATGTAAAAACCCTGCTTGTAAAGAAAATCGCTTTGATGATCATGGTAAACCTCGTCGCTCTATGAAGATGCTTCCTATTGGTGAACAAGTCGCTCAAATGCTTGCGAATGCAAAGACAAGAGACTTGATGAAATACCGCTACAACTATAAATCAACTGACGGTGAATATAAAGATTACTTTGATGGTGCAGCATACAAGTACTTTAAGGATAATAGCATTCTGTTTTCCGGTGAAGATGATGTCGCAATGGTTCTTTTTGTCGATGGTTTCTGTACTAGCAAGAATCATAAAGGGGACAAGTTAACAATCATCCATCTCTTGAATATGAACATTCCCCCAGAATACCGCTACCAAGACGAATACATGCTTCAATTGGCGATCTTGCCAGGTCCAAACTACCCAAAGTACATGCATACCTTTTTAAAGCCTATTATTGATGAGTTTCATGCTCTGTCTACCAAAGGCATGCTTGTACAAAAGGATGGTGTAATTGTTTGTCAAGCTAAAGTCAACTTGGTGATGGCTACTGGTGATCTTCCTGCTGCAGCTGAGCTTGCAAATCATATTGGTCATATGGCTACGTTTGGTTGCCGTATTTGTCGTGTCCAAGCTGAACGTCATGATTATCATAATTGTTTTTTAACGATCGACAATGAGATCAGAAGCAGAAACGATTTCATTTCCCCAGATGCAGCGAATGTAAGTACTATAATCAGCATTAATCTTTACAAGTTTTTAACATTTCTTTTTCTTTTTACCTCATAGAGCTACAGTATCAAGTCTGCAACACCATTTGCAATACTTCCCAGTTTTACTGGCGCTACTTTTTTGGTTTAGACGAAATGCATCTTCTCGGACAAGGTATCGCTCAACACGTATTCAATATGCTGACAGTCGACATGGGTAAAGAGTACAATGCAGCAAGAAAAACTCGATATAAGCCCAATGAAGATGAATTGAGTGATGCCCGATTGAAGTCTGCTGATGAATGGCCGTATACTTTCTATATTCCAAAATTATCGCTCATCAAAATTGGTAAACTTGTTGAAGCTTCTAGAGCCACTGTACCGACATCCTTTTCATCCAAATGGGAAGATCCAATTATCAAGAGTGGTGGCAAACGTGCTGTTGACTGGATTGATATTTTCTTATATATGATTCCCACCTTGTTCGTTCCTGAATTGATTCAAGAATCCGCTAAGAAACCATTGATTCATCTGACAAAAGCTGTCGCATTGGCTCTTAAATGGGAACTTTCTATTGAAGACCTTATTCTGATGGAAAGGTAAATATATTTTTTTTGTACTCATAAATCTAGTTTACTTACATACTTTCCAAAGATATATCAAAGAATGGCAAGAATTTTTGTTGGCAGAAATCAAGGCAAAGCGTATTCATTCCGGTGTATTCAAGCCTGTTCAACACTACCTTTCGCATATAGTCTATATGATCAAACAACAAGGTGTGTTGAGAGCATATTCCGCCCGATCAATGGAAAGAAGCATCGGAAAATACAAAAAGCTCATCAAGTCAAAGGTTGATGCTGGCGCAAACGCTGGTAATATCTTGGAAAGACTCATAACGCGTAATCATATAAACAGCCAGACTTGGGATGTTCATACTGAGCTTGACCTGATCACTCCTCGAAAATACAGCGAATCCACTTTCAGGAATAACCCTTCTGGTGATGCTAGTGATCCACAATTATGGGCTCCCTTTAGTAATATTTCAGTGGATACTCTTCCCTTTGGTGTCTCCACTCAAACTTTTTTGAAGGCGCTATTGCATTACTATCGCCGTACTGAAGCAAATGGTGTAAATATTGCTGAAATTGATTCGTTGAATAGTATTTCCATCGCTGGTCGTGCCTGGGCATATGGCAATGTATATACGTCTACCATGTATAAAAGCCATATAAATGAATATCGTCGAGGAAACAATTACGTGATGATCACTGCCAGCTACTTGAAGTAAGTAATTAGCTCAAGAACAAAAACCTCTTTGATTAACCAACCTTTGTTAATAGTCGAAATAATTCCATTCGTGAAAGCTGGTTCATTGGTTCTATCGTTTTCTTTTTCGAGCATTCATTCAATGGTAGACCACAGTATTTGGCTTTGGTTGATTTAGCGAAAAAGAATGCAACTACCAAATATGACAAGACTATTGCTTTGGTTGAGCTGCACAGTAGCGGTGCACACAGTTACGCTGTCTGTCGGTTTGAAGATATTGTTGCCAGTGTAGGTCTTGTGCGTTCAAGTGAATCTAATGAGAAAGAGTTCAAGATCATCTCTCATCATATATTTAAACAAGATCTAGAGCAAAATGCTGGCATATTAAGTCGTTTGTAAATAGCATGAAGACAAGAGCAAAAAGCGTTTTATTTTGAAATAAAATTGTTCTCTGAATTGATTATGTATTTAAACCACCGAAAATAATATAAAGCTTCCCTCCAAAAGGACTTCATCATAATATAGCAAAAGTAAAATAGGTATTTACACTTTCTGTAGTAGATATAAACTATAGATAATTTAACTCGTTTTTATATATCATGTTATTAATTCGAGAGAAAGGTATTAGCAATCTTGCAACAGAATGTAAAAACATTTCTTAATCAAAAATTTAACCCATTTCCCTGATGTTTAAGAAATTATTTCATAATATCAGAAATATAGAACCAGGATAACCCAAGTTATACAGTTCTATATTCATCATTCAATAATGTTAATTGACTATTTAGTTGCTCCAGTTAATCTTTAAAACCAAATGTAAAATATGATTAATGCTCTTGTTTATCTTTATAGTAAAATTAGTTTATTATCAAGCAATGCGGATTAATTTTCCAACAGACAGCAAAAATGTTCATCGATTGTAGTTTTCTAGCACCTAAAAAAACGTGCATGTTTTTGAAGCTTTCGATCGTCATTAAGAATTCTATCATAATCATCAATTACTCGAAAGTCCAAAAACGAACGCGTTTTTTTGTAGTTTGAGAAGTGGATATATGATTTTGACAATAAATCATCTAGTTAAATAACCGCCTAGCAATAATGACTAAGATTACTGGCAATTAATAATCGCTACTTGACCTATTTTTTTTTTACACAATAATTTATCTCTTTTTTTACGCAATATATTTCTTTTTTTTTACGCAATGTATTTCTTTTTTTTTTAACGCAATGTATTTTCTTTTTTTCTTTCTTTCTTTCTTTATTCTATAATTTTACTAAACATAAAATTGAGTAAATTAGACACTTAATGGCAGCTCATTCTTAATGTCATTCAGCATTTTAAATACACAGCTATTAGCCAAAGGCTAAATCACGGCAATGAAAGTGCTCAGCTTATTAAATGGAACTAGCGATTCGTTCTTGTTTCCAAAAGAGTAATTTACAAGAGAATTTTTTGCAACCTGACCTGTATAAGAGACTTTTCAACGAATAATAAACGCATTTGAAAGACAATTGTTCAACATTATTTTTGACAAACGTTGAAATTAAACGTTTCTAGGAATTTACATAAAAGATCGTTGAAACGAAAAGCAGAGTTCATTTTAGTAAATAAAATAAACGAGGATTATGTTGTTGCGTACAAGCATCAGAATTTCATGTACTCATTTATAAGAAGTTTGCAAGATTTGGCTTTCATCGGCAAAAGACAAGAATACATAAAAATTGTTTGCAAATAAAATGGAGTTCAGGCTTTTCTTTCTTATTGTCAATTTATGTTATAATATTGACTAAACCCATAACATTATTGTCTGCTTTCCACTAATATTAGGAGTAACCACTAATAAATGAGCAAAGCACTGTTAATTGCGCAGCCATAGAAAATAATTGCTCTAATTTCATTGGTTCGCAGATTATTATTAGTAGGTAAATCTATAGTATTAGTAGGTAAATGATAATAAAATCGTCGTTTTACCACATAATATTATGGGTAGCACACAATATTTTCGCCATAGTGTTTAATGGCAGCGTCACAGCGTAAAGGCATACTATCAATAACATTCAAACATTCTTCTTTGGTAATTTTGTGGTACCATACGTCTGTAGCACGTTCAAAAAGCTCTTGCATGTCAGAAGGCGGAGTATCATAGTAATTTAGTCGTCTTTTGACTAAGGCCCACATATGCTCAATTGAATTAAGATCAGGAGGTTGAGATGGCCAGTCCATTACTACGAATTTTTGTTTTTTGAGGTAGTCTTTGACCATACCAGAAGTATGTTTTGGGTCGTCATCCTGTTGAAAGATGATCTGATTGGTTCTTAATCGTGTTTCTTGGCTGACCAGCTTTACCGTTTTCCTCAGTTCATCACGCAGAATTGTCCCATAAACCTCCTTGTCCATTATGGAATCGATCTTACACATCCATCCAACTCCAATGCAAGATATGCAACTCCAAATCATGATGCTTCCTCCACCATGCTTTTTTGTTTGCTTTATGAGGCGATCTTGTAGTGGCTCATTGTCTCGAATCCAAGCCCAAGTACGACCATCAGAGCAGAAGCGGTTTATCTTAGTCTCATCAGACCAAATAACCCTTCTCCAATCGGCTATCGTATAGTCCTCAGATCATACTTTTTTGCCCAAGCTAAATCGCTCACGTATGTTTTTGGCATTGAGGTTTGGCTTCGTTTCCTCTTCCATATAGATCCTAAGCCTTCGGCCTTGAGTGCCCTACGCACGGTCTGCGGTGAAACAGATAAACCAAAGTCAAATGACAATTGTTTTTGAACACTTATTGCGTTTCCCTGGCCTCCTCTTGTAATCTGTCGCACGCAATATCTTTTATCCGCTTCTTTAAGCTTTAAAGGTTTACCTCCTTTTGGCTTCTTTCGATTAGGTAAGTGTTCCGCGGCGACTTTATTGACTGTCGTGCGCCCAACATTGGTGCGATAGGCAACCTGACGAATGGAATAGCCTGCTTGGAGATCGCCAATGATATTTTGTCGTGTGGCTTCAGATATGTTGTGTACGTGGATAGAAAGAGGATTATAATAAAAGAACAGAAGAATAATATCAAAACTGTGGTAAGTCTTTTTATTTCAAAATTAAATTTCGAATGATCTTTTTCTAATCAGCTAAGAGCTCGTCCTTTTATACTTTTCAGCTTGCTGCGGTTGACTAATGATATTATGGGTATACGTAAGCTAGTAGCTTGTTGACTGCGCAGCTCATAGTGACTTGCTGATATTCCAAGATGATGATGATGGCCGACATACTGCGGTACCATATCGGACTGTAAATAAAGGTAAGCATTTATATCTCGGCATAACACTCGATTAGGAATTTGTCTTTTACTGCTATTTCTTGTTTTATAATAAAGCGTAATAATTACACAGTTGTTCATATTCTGGATTCGGGTAATAATGAGTTACATCTTCAAGCTATTCATAAAGGTGGGCATATGGCTACCAAAGCCTATACAACCTCTTCTTTACTGATATAATCATGAGCGTTTACAACAAGATATGGATCTCATCACTTATGAAATAAAATTAAGAATGTATAATAACACTATGGCGAAAAAATTGGCTGCTAATATGCCAAAATGGGCAGGTAAACTGCCAATTTTTACTTATAATGCCTTGGCTGTTTTAATGCAGTAAAAAATTTTCAAATAGCCAATAAAGGCATACAGTGGGTGGAAAAATGGTTCGGGTGTTTTCCAAAATTTTATATAATCTGGAATAAAACAAGAACTATTAATCTGATCAATGTAAAACTAACTTTGTTAGAAAGCTGAAGCCAATATCAATTATATGCCGGAATATGATATCCCTATATTAGCGGAGGTTTATTTAAATTGAGATTAAAAAAATAGTATACACCCGAACCATTTTTCAGGGTCGATGCTAATCATAGCTAGTACTTCGTATATCCACCTTTTGCTTTAATAACTGCTTCGATTCTTTTTGGCATACTATCAATATACTTTTGGCAATCCTCTTTTGTAAAAGTATCCCATTCTTTTTCAACTCTTTCCCACAAATCATGGACTCCTTTGGCCCTATCCGGATAAGCGCTAAGTTTGAGCTTTAGGTGATGCCAAACATGCTCGATTGGATTTAAATCAGGGCTTTGGGGTGGCCAACTATATGTCCAATCAATGTTAAAACCATTGTCCTTGAACCATTGCTTTGTAGCCTTGGCAGTATGCTTTGGGTCCTTGTCTTGTTGGAAGTAGACTTCTTTGGGGTCATATCCATACCACTCCATGGTGTCCTTTAAAGTTGTCTCTAGGATATGGATGTAGTCCTCCTTCTTCATAGTACCATCAAATATTTGGCAGGCATATCCAGGACCATCGTAAGTGATGCAACCCCACATCATTAAGCTTCCACCACCATGCTTAACAGTAAGATCCAAATGATGGAACTGGAGCTTATCATCAGGTCTTCTCCAGAAATACTTGCAGCCGTCGGAGCCCCAAACATTGATCTTGGTCTCGTCGGAGAAAATCATTCGCCTCCAGTCATCGCTAGTCCAACTTCTATGGGCTTTGGCCCAGTTTAACCTTTGAACCATGTGCTTTTTGCTAAGGAAAGGTTTTTTTTTTTTTATCTCGGCTTGAAAATCCATCGATCTGAGCAACTTCAAGCATCCAGAGTAGCTTATTTTCATTCCTAGATCATCAAGGTGCCTTTCTACATCCTTGGCAGTTTTAAAAGTTCCAAGTATAAGCTTCCTGCGAATGTAATTGCGACTTGTAGCATTTACAATGGCATGGCGACCAGATGGCAATGGCTTCATTTCTGGAAACCACTTGCGTTTATAACTATTGATCGTAGTTTTTTTGACTCCAGGGATACGCTTCATGATTTGGGAGTAAGAATAGCCAGATTCCAACAAGTTTTTGATGTTGTTTTGAGTATCTTTGGGAATGCAGCGTGTCATAGTTGAAAAGTGAAAAAATTGAAAATTGGTGAGCTTATCTCTCAGCAAAAACGCTTCTTTTTATACTTTTTTTAAATTTGAGACGCAACATAGTGATTATTAATCACAAATATTAATTAGTAATCCATTGGGGCCTTTTTATCCTGAGATTTCTAGAAGTTTCGATTTCTAAGCTTGACCCTGAAAAATGGTTCGGGTGTACCTTATATTTTTACTCTCTGATATATACGAACTCAGTTATCCAATCAGTGCAAAATTAAGAAAATGCATTAATAATAGTTTGTGCTTTCTAATAAAGCTAGTTTGGCGTTGATAGGATTCGTAGTTCCCTGTATATTCCTTTTTTTGTAAAATTTTGGAAAACACCCGAACCATTTTTCCACCCACTGTATTAATAGCCAAGGAAACGGGCAGAAAATATGCCATTATGGGCATATTAGTAGCCAATACTCTCATTTTCAGTCTGCCAAATGGTACCATTAATGAATTGAAATATACGTATATACGTTTATGAAAATAATTATATTTTAATAATAATATTGATTTTATTACTTTTCTTTCATTAGATCAAATAGTATAGTATAAAATATATAGTATAAAGCATATATAAAGGTAAAATATACCTGCTGTATAGTAATATATATCCAGGAAAAATATCAACATAGCAATCAACTTACCGTTACCAGTCCTTTAATAAACGCACAAGAGTAGTCATTCATACAGAAAAATAAAAGGCAAAGTGACAAAAGCAACTAAACACCGGTTATATTAGTCATTATTATGAAGGATAACTTATAAATCTTTGATAAAACTAACCTCAAACCAATCAAACGAACAAATTACTCAATCATCTACTGCTGCAACTATTCAAAAAGGAAAATGGTTAGACTAATAAAGCCTAAAGTATATACCTTAACAATGTAGTAATACATACCTGTGGAGCTTGCGTCGCATAGCAACGCGTACGTAATATACTACACGACAATAGTACATTTAGAAAATAACAAGGCAAAGTTGATCCTATATATGTAAAAGAAAGAAAGAAAGAAAATAACAATGAGTAATTCAGCGAGCAATGAATTGTAAAAAGAAACATACCAAAGTCAAACAAATGCAGCCTCTAAAAAAGAAAACACGTTAGAAAACAATAATGTTCGTCATTCTAAAACATGAAAACAATACCTTAAGCAAATATATCAAGAAATGAAGTATGCTGAGCCTAGATAGCCATAAATACAGAAAAAGAGACAGAGCTAAGAAGAACTACTACTAAAAAATAAAGCTAACCATTAGAAACAATACAATTCTATCAAAAATGAATAATATACACTTAAAAAAAAAGAAAGCATACACACCAAAACGTCGTAAAAGGGGGCCTTTACTGAAAGAAAAGACAAAAGACAAATATATGCTGCTGCTTTTTAGGTAGGCTATCGAGTTCATTAGTATACATGTTTAAATAAAAGAAATGAAAAGAAATAAAAGAGTGAAAACATGACGAAAAAACTACAACACTCAAAGGCTAAAAAGGACGCGTCATTGGCATTCAGCCAATTAAAAAGGACTAAAGTAGACTTTTATTGTTTTCTTTTAACTAGATCTGGAAGCAGCTTTGCCTTTCTTTTGGCGTGAAATTTGAGGCGATTCAACTTCTTCGTCCTCATCGCTAAAAACAGTGCGCTCTTCTTCACTATCAACAGCTATCATACGTTTTCTTCCTTTAGCAGGGCGAGAAGAGTAATTGGATGCTGATGCAGCTAATTCTCGAATACGAGCAGCAGAATTACTGCAAACGCCAGCAAAAGGAGATTCTCGTACTTGAACTGCAGAAGCAAAGCAATGCTGATTTAACACACTGTTTTTATATATAAAAAATATGTGAATAAAAAGGCTGTTGAGCAATATTATTGCAAATGTTCCATACTTGAACTCAAGTTCATTTTCTAAATCAATAGAAACATCACTTCTTTCAGCTTTGCTGTGATAAAATACATTACCTGTTAAACCAGAGGCAGAAATAGAAGCGGTAGATATAGAACTTTTACTCTTTAAACCGTTATTCTTTTTTTTAAAACACTGCAGTAATCAAAAGCTTTACATAAATGCAAATCGATATAATTCTCATCCAAGGCCTTCTTCCCCAAAATAACACAATGCCACTCTTGAATGCTAATATCACTTTTGGCGATGTCTTTGAATGACATACCGTCAACGTACTCACTAGTCTTCTATTCCTTCATCATTGATTGCGAGACATTTGTCGTCATGCGCAACTGACTATAGACACCATCGACCTCATTAAAACACTTAGTCTCGTTTCATTTTCTTTTTACCAATAAATTGACAAGAAACTTGAGTCTTTTGGCAGCATGAAGAGCGGCATTCTTGGTAGAAATAAAGCTTTTCTTTGCTTCCTCAGAAATCCTTTCAATACATCTTCTGCTTCTCAAATTGGGATTAGCGACATTGACAATCACTTCATTTCACGCTGTATATAATTATTACTTACATTATCAATCAAAGTATTCAAAAATAAATGAACCTTGAACGAGAGCTTCTTCTATTTGTTCGCTTGAAGATTGGGCCACTCTTTTACTTGGAAAAACAGGAGCCAAGACATGGATCAAATCTTGAAGCATTTGGCAAGTGCTTAGAATACCTTGTTGTATCTTAGCGAGCGTTTGAATAATATCATCGTTCTTGTTAGGCATTGTTTAAATAAAGTAAGGTTATAAAATAAGAAGAGAACATATAACAATATATATAAAATTGTACTTCACCTTCATACAATCAGTGCGTCATAATACTTTGATTGATCCTTTTGAGAAAAATGTTTTTTTGTTGCTGGAAACATCCCAAAGAATAGATTATAGTCGTGAAAACTGTGGGTTCGATGACATAAAACAAAGTATTAAAGGTTATCCATATATGTACCAACTTGTTTCATTTGTAGTCATGTAGAAACACTATTCACAACAACTGTTTTGTTGGCCCCATTTTTTCTTTTTTGAGCATGAATTCAACAACAGGATTCAATACTTGGTGCTGGCTGATGTTGCAAGAAGCAATTCCACCATCGACCACGGTAAATCTATACCAATATAGTGGAATTGAACAATGAAAAAGTCCATTCATATGCTGTTTGTTGCTTCGAGAATATTGTTGCTAATGTTGGTCTTGTACGCTGTAGTTTTAGTAATAATAGAAAATACAAGGTTGTTTCTCATCATACTTTCAAGCATGAACTTCATAGTAGTGCTGATGCTTTAAACCGTTTGTAAAAATAAAATAAAAATAAAAAGTATAAGAAAAAGAAAAAGACTATAAATAAAAAAAAAATCGAAGAAATAAAACCTCCCCCAACTCAGAAATATTTGACCTTTACGAATACAATAAAATATTTCTGTATGATTCCTCAACAACTCTGAGCTTAATGTCGCATTTGATCTCTTGAACATGTTTCAAATATGTTATTATGTCTATCAGATCTTGTTTAAACTAAAGCTTCATGCAGATTTCATTAAATTGTAGTAATCCGTGCCATTTCATTATAATTAAACCTTTAAATCTTAACTCTAGCCTGATTCCAGTCAAACATCACATCTGATTAGCATTATATATTCAAAATAGGCTGCTCAATCTACCAAAATTTTAACTTGAACTAAAAAAAGCCAATATATATTATATTTATATGGATAATTATCTGTAAAGTTTAAACAATTCATATATCACCAAGTTTACATTTTAATAGCAACGTTTTTTTTATCTGCTTATTTTACATAAAATATAAGAAGACGGTATGGTGTTAGTAGTTAATCAAACAGTACAAATACCCTAAAAGACTTTAAATGAAAAAAAAAGTAGTCATCTCCCCTATAAGTAACAGTACTAGCTGAAATTTCACTTTATTGGCATATTTTCAGCCATTATTGGCAGGTACCTGCCAATTCCAAGAAAAGTCTTTTAATTTTTTGGCGTCAAAACTTAGAAAAAAAATTTTTTTCTCAAATTTCATTGGCTAATATAACAAATTGGCATAAAATCTGCCTCTATTGGCATAATTTTAGCCACTAATTGGCATAAAATATGCCTTTATTGGCAGCTAGTAACCAATTTTTTCGCCATAGTGATAAGATTGTGATTTAATGAATTAATGAGAGTATGCGCGATGAAAGATAACTTTGTTTTTGAATTAGTTTCCATCATGTTCAACTTATGGGTTGAATTTCGCATCTAAAAATTGACTCACAATATTGTCCGCATGATGTTCCTTTTTGTAAACGATTAGTACTCTATATTAAAAAAGTCATATGATCTGGGGTTTGAAGGAATTGTAGTGATTTTGTTGGGCTTTCAAATGATATCATTCTTATATTTTTGCAGCCATTATCGAGCGAGTAATGATAATGTGAAGCTAAAATTGCAAAACATGCGGACAGTATTGTAAGTCACTGTATCTCACTTCTATTCTCAATCTTCTCTCACTGATCACTATGGCGAAAATATTGTGTGCTACCCATAATATTATGTGGTAAAACGACGATTTTATTATCATTTACCTACTAATACTATAGATTTACCTACTAATAATAATCTGCGAACCAATGAAATTAGAGCAATTATTTTCTATGGCTGCGCAATTAACAGTGCTTTGCTCATTTATTAGTGGTTACTCCTAATATTAGTGGAAAGCAGACAATAATGTTATGGGTTTAGTCAATATTATAACATAAATTGACAATAAGAAAGAAAAGCCTGAACTCCATTTTATTTGCAAACAATTTTTATGTATTCTTGTCTTTTGCCGATGAAAGCCAAATCTTGCAAACTTCTTATAAATGAGTACATGAAATTCTGATGCTTGTACGCAACAACATAATCCTCGTTTATTTTATTTACTAAAATGAACTCTGCTTTTCGTTTCAACGATCTTTTATGTAAATTCCTAGAAACGTTTAATTTCAACGTTTGTCAAAAATAATGTTGAACAATTGTCTTTCAAATGCGTTTATTATTCGTTGAAAAGTCTCTTATACAGGTCAGGTTGCAAAAAATTCTCTTGTAAATTACTCTTTTGGAAACAAGAACGAATCGCTAGTTCCATTTAATAAGCTGAGCACTTTCATTGCCGTGATTTAGCCTTTGGCTAATAGCTGTGTATTTAAAATGCTGAATGACATTAAGAATGAGCTGCCATTAAGTGTCTAATTTACTCAATTTTATGTTTAGTAAAATTATAGAATAAAGAAAGAAAGAAAGAAAAAAAGAAAATACATTGCGTTAAAAAAAAAAGAAATACATTGCGTAAAAAAAAGAAATATATTGCGTAAAAAAAGAGATAAATTATTGTGTAAAAAAAAAAATAGGTCAAGTAGCGATTATTAATTGCCAGTAATCTTAGTCATTATTGCTAGGCGGTTATTTAACTAGATGATTTATTGTCAAAATCATATATCCACTTCTCAAACTACAAAAAAACGCGTTCGTTTTTGGACTTTCGAGTAATTGATGATTATGATAGAATTCTTAATGACGATCGAAAGCTTCAAAAACATGCACGTTTTTTTAGGTGCTAGAAAACTACAATCGATGAACATTTTTGCTGTCTGTTGGAAAATTAATCCGCATTGCTTGATAATAAACTAATTTTACTATAAAGATAAACAAGAGCATTAATCATATTTTACATTTGGTTTTAAAGATTAACTGGAGCAACTAAATAGTCAATTAACATTATTGAATGATGAATATAGAACTGTATAACTTGGGTTATCCTGGTTCTATATTTCTGATATTATGAAATAATTTCTTAAACATCAGGGAAATGGGTTAAATTTTTGATTAAGAAATGTTTTTACATTCTGTTGCAAGATTGCTAATACCTTTCTCTCGAATTAATAACATGATATATAAAAACGAGTTAAATTATCTATAGTTTATATCTACTACAGAAAGTGTAAATACCTATTTTACTTTTGCTATATTATGATGAAGTCCTTTTGGAGGGAAGCTTTATATTATTTTCGGTGGTTTAAATACATAATCAATTCAGAGAACAATTTTATTTCAAAATAAAACGCTTTTTGCTCTTGTCTTCATGCTATTTACAAACGACTTAATATGCCAGCATTTTGCTCTAGATCTTGTTTAAATATATGATGAGAGATGATCTTGAACTCTTTCTCATTAGATTCACTTGAACGCACAAGACCTACACTGGCAACAATATCTTCAAACCGACAGACAGCGTAACTGTGTGCACCGCTACTGTGCAGCTCAACCAAAGCAATAGTCTTGTCATATTTGGTAGTTGCATTCTTTTTCGCTAAATCAACCAAAGCCAAATACTGTGGTCTACCATTGAATGAATGCTCGAAAAAGAAAACGATAGAACCAATGAACCAGCTTTCACGAATGGAATTATTTCGACTATTAACAAAGGTTGGTTAATCAAAGAGGTTTTTGTTCTTGAGCTAATTACTTACTTCAAGTAGCTGGCAGTGATCATCACGTAATTGTTTCCTCGACGATATTCATTTATATGGCTTTTATACATGGTAGACGTATATACATTGCCATATGCCCAGGCACGACCAGCGATGGAAATACTATTCAACGAATCAATTTCAGCAATATTTACACCATTTGCTTCAGTACGGCGATAGTAATGCAATAGCGCCTTCAAAAAAGTTTGAGTGGAGACACCAAAGGGAAGAGTATCCACTGAAATATTACTAAAGGGAGCCCATAATTGTGGATCACTAGCATCACCAGAAGGGTTATTCCTGAAAGTGGATTCGCTGTATTTTCGAGGAGTGATCAGGTCAAGCTCAGTATGAACATCCCAAGTCTGGCTGTTTATATGATTACGCGTTATGAGTCTTTCCAAGATATTACCAGCGTTTGCGCCAGCATCAACCTTTGACTTGATGAGCTTTTTGTATTTTCCGATGCTTCTTTCCATTGATCGGGCGGAATATGCTCTCAACACACCTTGTTGTTTGATCATATAGACTATATGCGAAAGGTAGTGTTGAACAGGCTTGAATACACCGGAATGAATACGCTTTGCCTTGATTTCTGCCAACAAAAATTCTTGCCATTCTTTGATATATCTTTGGAAAGTATGTAAGTAAACTAGATTTATGAGTACAAAAAAAATATATTTACCTTTCCATCAGAATAAGGTCTTCAATAGAAAGTTCCCATTTAAGAGCCAATGCGACAGCTTTTGTCAGATGAATCAATGGTTTCTTAGCGGATTCTTGAATCAATTCAGGAACGAACAAGGTGGGAATCATATATAAGAAAATATCAATCCAGTCAACAGCACGTTTGCCACCACTCTTGATAATTGGATCTTCCCATTTGGATGAAAAGGATGTCGGTACAGTGGCTCTAGAAGCTTCAACAAGTTTACCAATTTTGATGAGCGATAATTTTGGAATATAGAAAGTATACGGCCATTCATCAGCAGACTTCAATCGGGCATCACTCAATTCATCTTCATTGGGCTTATATCGAGTTTTTCTTGCTGCATTGTACTCTTTACCCATGTCGACTGTCAGCATATTGAATACGTGTTGAGCGATACCTTGTCCGAGAAGATGCATTTCGTCTAAACCAAAAAAAGTAGCGCCAGTAAAACTGGGAAGTATTGCAAATGGTGTTGCAGACTTGATACTGTAGCTCTATGAGGTAAAAAGAAAAAGAAATGTTAAAAACTTGTAAAGATTAATGCTGATTATAGTACTTACATTCGCTGCATCTGGGGAAATGAAATCGTTTCTGCTTCTGATCTCATTGTCGATCGTTAAAAAACAATTATGATAATCATGACGTTCAGCTTGGACACGACAAATACGGCAACCAAACGTAGCCATATGACCAATATGATTTGCAAGCTCAGCTGCAGCAGGAAGATCACCAGTAGCCATCACCAAGTTGACTTTAGCTTGACAAACAATTACACCATCCTTTTGTACAAGCATGCCTTTGGTAGACAGAGCATGAAACTCATCAATAATAGGCTTTAAAAAGGTATGCATGTACTTTGGGTAGTTTGGACCTGGCAAGATCGCCAATTGAAGCATGTATTCGTCTTGGTAGCGGTATTCTGGGGGAATGTTCATATTCAAGAGATGGATGATTGTTAACTTGTCCCCTTTATGATTCTTGCTAGTACAGAAACCATCGACAAAAAGAACCATTGCGACATCATCTTCACCGGAAAACAGAATGCTATTATCCTTAAAGTACTTGTATGCTGCACCATCAAAGTAATCTTTATATTCACCGTCAGTTGATTTATAGTTGTAGCGGTATTTCATCAAGTCTCTTGTCTTTGCATTCGCAAGCATTTGAGCGACTTGTTCACCAATAGGAAGCATCTTCATAGAGCGACGAGGTTTACCATGATCATCAAAGCGATTTTCTTTACAAGCAGGGTTTTTACATTGAATAGTCTCTATATCTTCCTTTTCAAACAGCATGCAACCATTGACGCAGACATCATGAAAATGACATTGAATATTGGTTTTTGCTTTAAGAGTACGATCCAAGGTATCAGGGAACATGAGAGTGGATGGTAGGTAACCTATATATAATGGGAATAAAAGCTGATAAGTACTTTTTTTTTAACTCTATTTGAATAGATACATACCCAATCCATCGGTTTTACGGCTCTCTTCATTGTTTTTGATTATGGTACGCATTAGATAGACAAGTTCTCTTTGAGCCTCTCGAGGAATACCATACGTGTCGCAAATATCTCTCAATTGGATGCTATTTAATTCCGTATTGGTGAAAAGGTTTTGATCCGAGGATTTGACGTTGTAAGCAATTGGAGTAGGCTCTATTTCAAACAAGGTATATTGTTAAATTAAAAGCTTTAGTAATATATCTGTTAACTCACCTTGGACAGGAATGCTAGCTTCTTGCGTTTGGACGACCCTTTGTTTTCTATGATCACGATTATGGCTATAGTGATTACTCCTAGCTTTAACAGTTTTGAATGGCCTCAAACAAGTAGCGCAAGTATATTTATATGGTGTAGCAGAAGAGGAAACTTTGCCCATTTAAAGATAAGTAAAAACAAGTAAATATATCGAATTAATGAATAGCGGTTTTGTTGTTTAGAAAAAGCAGGTCTTAAATACGTTTGCTTGGTCTACAATTGACAGAGTTCTCAATGGTAATTCATTGTTTTAGGCTGTTGAATCCTTTGAACTAATCAGCTTTTCATATTACTCAGCCTTCCAGATTATTCAGATATCGAATACATTTTAATGGATCCTTATGATTTCTAATCAAGCTAATTCCTTTCCAAGTCAGTCATACCTGTCAGTAAGCTTACTTTCCAGAAAGCTCTTTGGACATTAGTAAGGATTACTAATGGATAAATGGTAAAGTACGCTTATAAAACAGTTAAATAGCTCAAATCATTCAATCACTTTTCTTTATAATATATTTACTTTATAGCTATGTCAAACAACAACAACAATAATTGGAGCGTCTACTTTGAGAAGATTGAACAAGAAATCTTAATCAACCGTCGTTTAATTCAAGATTTGATCCAAATATTAGCACCTCTATTTCCTCGAGAAGCTTCGAGGGTTTCATCTAACGAAGAAATTGAACAAGCACTTGACGATGGTACAATCATATCTGAAGCATGTTACTACATTCAGTTTTATTAACCTCTTAGCTTGTCATATATAGCTGAACGAGAAGCAATTGCAAATGCTTTGAATCCTAATTTACGTAGTAAACGGTCAATCCCAAAAGTGCTAGAAGAAGCAAAAGTGCGTTATCAACAAAAGGCAACCAAGACAAATGTCACCCCTTCTGCACCATTAAGGTTATATGCCCTCTTGAAACACCTCAAGTATATAAAAGGCCAACAAAATGAACTGACCGATGATGATGTTCAACCGCAATACAATACGTTGAAATACTTGGCAAGAGATGTCTTGAAAGACATGGAAAGGGCAAATATAAATATTGTTGGTAAAACTTGGAGTGAAATTGGCGAAGAGGATACCAGCATTCAAGAACGTTATGCTTTGCTTTTAGAGAAACGTGCTTTAGATGTGGGCTTGCATCTGCATCTCTGTGTAGAGATGTGGGCTGCCAAGTTACTTTTATCTGAAGCACTCAAAAACAAGAAGACTGTACGTACCAGAAGTAATTCTGCTGAAGAAGGTGAAAGTCAACAAAATCAAGAATCTGTTGAAGACAATGAGATTGAATCGTTCTTCAGGTTAGATGCTTTTTTATTTCTGTTTTTATATCTTTATTAATATGCTTGTTATGCAAATAGTGTGGATAATCAGCATATCCTTGTTGATCGTCTAGCTACTTCTGTTGCTCCAGTTGGTCTTGCATCTCCAATTGCTAGCTTGTTGGATCTACATTCTGCTCGCTCATCAACGAAAAGAAAAGCCATTACGGTTCAACCTGACGTTGGTGAAGATGAGGAGGCTGGATCTGACAATCGTTCCAAAGAAGCGGATTCCAATAAGCGTAAACCACGCTCTAAGAAAAATACAAAAAAAACGAAATAAATATAGACGTTTTTTTATTGGTTTAAGTAGCTGACGTAGCATTTTTCTGCGGCTTTTCAGTATTAAGAAAAACTTTTTTACACCAATCTTGAGTTTCTTTCTTTTTTTTCGTTTGCTAAATTGGCACATTAAACGTAAGGTTTCTTGACATTTGTCACTCTTATTGCGCACAACACTTTAACTGAAGCTTCTGTATAATAGGAATTAACCTCA
The DNA here is from genome assembly GCA_026027325.1 of Actinomucor elegans. Classification (NCBI taxonomy): domain Eukaryota; kingdom Fungi; phylum Mucoromycota; class Mucoromycetes; order Mucorales; family Mucoraceae; genus Actinomucor; species Actinomucor elegans. The sequence continues at coordinate 142,536 of JAMSLZ010000015.1, forward strand.
ATGTCAGCTTGTAATTGTGTTTTTTTTTCCAAGCTTTCGAATATTTCCCTCGTTCTTAATGTCGTAATTATCTATAAATACGTCGTCATTCATACTGCTTATATTCTTATACTGACTTGTATTCTTAAATACTTATACCACTTCAGTAATACTTATAGCCAGTAATGCCATATAGCTTTTGAACCTTTACTATTAGTTTTAAAGCTAATAACCATTAAGTAAGTGCAATGATTACTAATCCATTAATTTCTTTGTATATTAATCTAATACTGTTATAATAGATTTAGTTGTGTATATATACAAGACGAAGACTATTAAAACTGTAGCCCAGTGAATTATAATTGATTGTGTCTGATATAGTGTTGGTAAGTCTGTAGCAATAGCGAGTTTCATTCAAGAATCTAATCATTACTTACTTTAGGAAAAGATGATTAAAATATGCTATTATACAAGCGTGGGCCATTCTTCTAAAGGTTAGTTCAAATATACTCTTAAAATATTGTTTCATCAACGATAACTGACATTATTTATACAGTTATTTGCTTAATTCATTTACCTGTTACTTGCCAGTGGGACATAAATTCTTTTATACTTGTATGACAATAAGGTAAGTTAAATACTGTTCGTGTGTGATAGAAAGCTGGTTATTGTATATTCAGCTATTGAAGGCTAGTGTGTATTAGAGTAATATCTGTTGAAGTTATATATTATATAAATAAAAAAAATAGCAATTAAATTATTATCTGAATAACCAAAATGACTATAATATTATTAGTAGTGTATTGTGAATATATGATAGAAAACTAATAATAATATTGATTATAAATCATCAATATGGAGGGATTAATCCATACTATTATTGACTGGAAACCACTACTATTATACAATTTACCCATAATAATATTGAAGGAAAACCCTTAATATTATAGTATTTACCCATAATATTATCGAATAAGAGTCACTAATATTATCAACCGCCGAAAAAACACTGCCTAGAAATTGACAATAATTATTAGCAGAACTATAGTCGATTTTACCCCTAATATTATCAACTTTTGGGCAAAAAACCGACAATATTTTCGCCATAGTGTGATCATCAAATCCGCTCTTTCTCTTTCTTCTTTCCTCGCTGTCCCTTTGTGGTGTCCAAACATTGTGCCATTGTCTGCCTCAAGCCTGGTCTTTCTTTGGATGCTACTCAAGTTCTCCTGGATGAGCGTTGTGTTGTGGCTACTGTCAAGGATGCCCAGCATAATGTCTTGTGTCGTGTGGCCAATATCTATGCACCGGCACAGTCTTCGGACCGTCCACTGTTTATACAATCTTTTCTCTCTCTTGCTTTGTGGTCTGAGGTGTCCAACACGCCTTGGATGTTGGTAGGTGACTTCAACATTCATCTACACTCTTCTGCCGAGACAAGTCTTTCCTCTGTGGCTCCGCTGTATGATTGGCTTCGTCTCCACTTTAACAACTGTTTCCCGGACGGTCCTATTACTTTTCCTAGGGCTGGTACTACTATTGATTATATCTTTGGTCATACTTCGCTGGTGACTCGGTTGGTGAATGGTCAAGTCCATTATGTTCCTGGTGTGTGGACCGATCACTGTCTTTTGACAATCGATCTGCAGCCTGCTTGTGCTCGTATTGGTCCTGGCTGTTGGCGCTTTAATCCCACTCTGCTGGAGGATTCAGAGTTTCTCCTATTGCTGGACAAGACGGTGTCTCTCTTTTTCGAATCTTCTGGTGGTGATGGTGACAATGCTAGCTCTGGTGGTAAGGGAGAACCTTTGAGGGTCCAATCTCAATGGGAATCTTTCAAGTTGTTGCTCAAGTGCTGTGCGCAAAAGTACGCTTGGGGTGCTAAGGCTCGATTCAAGAACAAGGATAAACATTTACAACTACTTAATATTTTTAACTTTCCTAAAAAATCAAGGCATAAATATAATGTTGCCTTTTTATCCATAAATAAAATGTTGGTTACTTGTTCTATTTTAGAATAAAATTTATTTATATTATTATTTGTATTCAAAAAAATCTATTATTTCCTAATTTTTTTATATATTGTACTATTTTGAACATATTTCTGTAATACTAAATGTTCTTCTTATTAATTGATTAATTATTTTCTATTGATTTCCAATAATTCAAAATAGTATCATGTGATGTAAAATCTTTTTCTTTTACCCATGAATTATGTTCTTTACCATACTTTTTCCATTTTACAAAATATTCATATAAGTTCTTTACTTTTTTGTGTTTAATTATATATTGTATTTCATATATATTTTGATCATTATTACTAGTGATATCTTCCTCCATTTGATCCATAATATCTATATTCACTTCATTTATATTTAAATTATTTAAAAATTGATTTTGTAATGATTTTATATCAACGATATTTTCTATTTTATATTGTGTTTTTAATGTTACTTCTTTATTCATTTCAATATTATTTTTATAATAATAATCAAAATTATCATTTAGCCATTTGTTGTAATGGGCATTTTCTTCAATTCCAAATAACTCTGTAAAATATTTTATGTTCAGTAATACTATTGCTAATTTTAGCTGTATATTATATGTCTTATTATCTGTTATTCTAATCTTATTTTGCCCACTAAATCTTTTAAAAATACTACCTAATTCTGCAAAATATTTTTCTATTTTTGACCTTAATCCACCTAATTCTTCATTGAATTTTTTTTCATCTATGGTTAATTCAACTCCTTTATCTTTTTTTATAGGATAGCAAAAATTTTTCAAGGATATATTAAATCCAATATTACTAAATTTTTCTATAAATTCTTTTACTGTGTTTTCATATAATCCATCAAAACATATACAATCTATTTCATTATAAAACTTATTGATATTTATGTCTAAAAGCATTTTATCATCAGTATTATTTCTACAAGGTAAGGAATCAGATATATAAACACATATTCTATTAATATCTATAATAAATTGTGTATTTAATCCATTTCTTTTTAATTTATACGAGAATAACTCTTTTTTATCTAGATTAATATCTTGATATGTTATACGATTATGGTGACCATCAATTAGTAATGTTACATTATCTAACATCATTGGATTAAATTTCTTAGCACAAAGTAATCTCAATGTATGTGTAGAAAAACATTTTTCTAATTTATTATTTATCCATTTTTCCAATAAATCATAATTATTTATATATAATGATTGATATAATTTATAAAAACTAGTAGATGGAATATACATTTCCATTTCATTTATAGATTTTCCATTTAATAAATGTTCTAATAATATCAATACTTTATCTGCTGTTATATATGGACCTGGTAGTTTTATATTGTTACATAAATCTGTCAAAAATACAAATGGAGCAATACTTCCTAATTTAATATATATATTTTTTTTAATTCTATCAATATTTGGTATACTCGTTATTTTAGATCTATGATATTTCAATTCAACTTTATATATATATTCATTTTTCATAAATTTCCAATACCTATTGTAAATATTTCTGTATTCATTTTCAATTAATAAGTCTATATGAGTGTTCATAAACAAATAAAATGATGTATTTTTATATAAAGAGAAATTCAATTTTTAATATTTTCTATATTTAATAAACTTTTATTTATATATGAAAATTCAATTTTTAATATTTTCTATATTTTCCAAGAACTTATGATTTCTTTTTGCATAATCTAACCATGATTTAAAATTATAAATTTCTTTAATACTAACATATCCTTTTCTTAAACACCAGGATTTGAAATATTCATTTCTAACTTTTTCGTTATCATCTAAAATTGTTTTTATCACTAAATTGGCATGGATATTTGTATTGTTTTCACCAACATCATAGAAAGGACCACTATATAAAATTTTATCAATATTTTTTATATTTCCAACCCATTGCAGTATTTTCTTGTTTAATATTTCGGATGATTTATTCTTGACATCTTTTTTTTCAGGATTTAGAGTTAAAACCACAGCATAATAATAGATTTTTTCCATTAAATATAATATTGATGTTATTTTAAAAATAATTCTCAAATATTATAGATACTTTTATATTTTCCAAAATATCATGCCAAGAATTAGATGCCAAGGAAGTTGTTTTTAGATTTCTCAATGTGATTAAACGCAATGGAAGTCTAAAAATAGGACAAGATAAACATTTACAACTACTTAATATTTTTAACTTTCCTAAAAAATCAAGGCATAAATATAATGTTGCCTTTTTATCCATAAATAAAATGTTGGTTACTTGTTCTATTTTAGAATAAAATTTATTTATATTATTATTTGTATTCAAAAAATCTATTATTTCCTAATTTTTTTATATATTGTACTATTTTGAACATATTTCTGTAATACTAAATGTTCTTCAAGGTTGCTGCTTTACAACAGGAACGTATGAAGGCTGTTTCCTCTTCTGTCTCAGGTGTTATGGCTAGTGATGCTACACCGTCAATTCAACCTAGTGATGATTCACTTCCTCTTCAGGTGGTGCATGAGCTAGAGAAATTGATTGATGGTCAGATTCAGAAAGAAACACGCCAGAATATGCTTCGCTCTGCCACTCGTTGGCATGAACTGGGTGAACGTAACAACAAGTATTTCTATCGTGTCATCAAGGATCGCCAGTCTCAACAGACAATCCAGTCCTTGAAGTGCTCTACTACTGGTGAGGTCTTGGTGGAAGCGGCTGATATACTTCGGGAGGCTCGCGGTTTTTACCAAAAGCTATACACCCCGGACGACATCGATGCCGAAGCCGTGGACTCTCTTTTGAATGGTATTCCTGAAGAAGTGGTGTTGTCTTCGGATGATGCCAAGTATCTGATGGCTCTGCCTAATGCCGTTACGGTGCTGGATCTACTGGCTCACGCCCCTAGGTCTCGGTCTCCTGGCATGGATGGTATCCCTTTCGAGGTATATCATTACTTGGCTGGTCGTTCGCGACCTTTTCTGGACTTGCTGGTGGCAGTCCTTGGTGGTGCTTTCTCTGGTGTGTTTCCTCCTTCGTGGCAACAAACTCGGATGGTGCTTTTGTTCAAGAAAGGTGATCCTCTGCTCTTGGCTAACTGGCGTCCTCTCTCTCTGATCAACTCGGATGCCAAGTTGTTTACCAAGTTGCTGGCCAATAGGTTCAACCGTGTCCTTCCAAAGCTGATCAACCCCTATCAAACTGGGTTCCTTCCTCATCGATTGATCTCGGATAATGGGTGGTTGAATCAAACGTTGATGGCTAATCTTCGGTCGGTGGCTCCAAACCTTCCTCAAGTTGCGGTGTTACTTGATCAAGAGAAGGCTTATGATCGGGTCCATCCTGAGTATCTTCGGCGTGTGTTGCTTCGTTTCGGTTTTCCTTCTGGTCTGGTTGGTTGTCTCTCTTCTTTGTTCTTTGGTACCAAGATCTCCGTGTCCATTAACGGGTGGTTAGGAGCAGCTGTTCCTCAGTTGCGTGGCCTTAGGCAGGGTGATCCACTATCGCCTCTGTTGTTCAACTTGGCCTTTGAACCCCTGTTGCGGTCTGTCTTGGCTTGTTCTTCTCTGTCTGGTGTTTCTCTGGCTCCTGTGGTGGTTCCTCGGACTTGGCTCCCTAACCCTCAAAAGGTCCATCTTGATTTGGGCGATGATACGGGTAACTACCCGCTTGATTTCGTCAGTGGTTCTTCTCCTCCTGCTCCTATCAAGCTTCTCAGTTATGCCGATGATCTTGAGGTGTTCTTGTCTTCGCCTGGTGAATGGTTGGTGCTTCTGTCTCTTCTTGAGGTCTATGGTCGTGCCTCCAACGCCAAGGTGAATCTCAGCAAGACTGTTCTGGTGTCTCTTTCTGGTGTGGCTCATCAGCCTTGGGTTGATATAGCTTCTGCTGCTGGTGTAGAGTGGCATGATTCGTCGTCTATTGGCTCGGTGCGTTACCTTGGTTATCCACTGTATCATACCGATGCTCAGTTGCTGCATTTCCTGGATGGTGTCAAAGTCAAGTTGGAGAGGCATGCAAACATGCTTCGTGAACGACACCTATCTATTCGTGGTACTGGTTTGGTGGCGAATTCTCTGTTGCTCTCTAAGGTGTATCATCTTCTTCGTGTGGTTCCTGTGCCTGGCAAGTGGCTTCTGGATATCAAGGCAGTAGTGCGCAAGTATGTGGCATCGTTTTGGCCCGCGCCGTCTTGGTCTTCTTTGTGTCTTCCTCGCAAGTATGGTGGTGTTGGTCTGGTGGACATCCAAGATCAGAGCTTTGCTTTGCATCTTGTGTATGTTCAGCGTCTGCTTCGTCCTCTGGTGTCTTCGGATTTTGTGTCTCCCTGGTTGGTGTTCTGTTTTCAAGCCTATTCTGGTCATTCTTCGGTTCTCCCTTGGTTGATGTATCCATCTCGATTCAAGCCTCGGTTGAATAGTATTCCAACCCTGGATCATCTAACCAAGCTTCTGGTTCGGCTGCCTCCTCTGGTGGTGCATTCTTCTTGGTCTTCTCGGTGGTTCCTGGATCTTCCTTTGTGCTGTGTGGTGTCTTCTGTTCCTGGTGTTGCTCATGATCTGTCTCCTGGTTTTGTTCCTTCGTCTGTTGCTCCCAAGTATCTCATGTCTGACATATTCCACTGGAATATTCACTCTGGTACCCTGTTCTCCAATAAGGCTCTGCCAAGTTCCAGCCATGTCAAGTCGGTTTATTATGGTTTAAGTCCTCCTTTTGGTCCTGTTTCTCTGGCTCTCCCTCCGGTGATTAGGTCCAAAGTTGCTTTCACTTATGATGAACAGCGTGCTCTTCCTGTGTCTCGTTCTGGTGCTTCTTCCTGGATGCCATCGACCCGTCATTGGACTGTTCCTTCTGGTCCCTCTTCGGTGGTATCTGTGGTCAAACTCCCTCTTGGTGTCTTGCGTCGCTTCTGGCACGCTGATCGCTCTGTTGTTTCTGCTCGTCCTGGTCCTCCTTTGGCTGTGGCTTCTCACTTGCTTTTGCGTCCTTTCTTTTGGCGTTTGTTTTGGTCCCTCCCCATGGTGGCCAAGGCTTTCACTCCCTGGTGGCGCCTGCTTCACGACAAGATTGGCTATCGCTCTCGGGTGAATCGCTGGTCTCCTCAGCAGTTTCCTTCTCCTTTCTGTGTTCTCTGCGGTGCTAATGAAGACTTGTACCATTTTGCTGTCGGTTGCCCGCAAAAGTCCGACTACTGGCGTCAAGCTCTTGTTTTCCTCTCCTTGGATGAAGACTTTCCCTGTGACGCGAACATCTGGGCTGCACTGGTCACTCTATGTAGTCTAGATTGCAAGCCGCTTGATGTGGATGTGCTTTCCATTTTGGGTTCGATCTTCTATACCCTATGGGCTGCACATTGGCGATGTGTTATTCATGATGATACTTGGTCCTCAGCTTGGGTCCTCAATTCCTTCAAGACAGATAACAGCCTTGTTATCACCACTTTCTTAGATAGTAGAACTCCTGATGAGTCTACTAGCACAACATTAGATTAGTCCATTGTAATTTAGCTTTGTAAAACCACTTTAAGATTAATAAATTACATTTAATACAAAAAAAAAAAAAAATTCGCCAATTTCGACATTTCAAAAACTTTTTTGCTCAATCTCCTCAATTTTTAGAATTCTGGTACATGACCGAAAATTCTGCCGTGTCCTGGACAACAATTGTTGCTCGTGGTGCCTCCAAGAAGGTCCCATTGACTCCTGGTCGACGTAATGTCGACAATGCTGCTGTTCCTCTTGTTGGTGAGGTCATCTTTGAAGATGATGACCTCAAGTCCGAACTTTTGGTGCGCAAAGCCGCTGCTCTGGTGGAGCAGGCGCTTTGCTCAAGTTCTGTTCTGTTCTCCTTCCCTGGGAAGCTGTTTGGTGACCGTACTGACGCATATAAGGTCATTGAAGAACAAGTTGGTACTAATGTGGACTTCCGACACATTAGTTCTATGCGTGCAAGTTTCACTATGGCGAAAATATTGTGTGCTACCCATAATATTATGTGGTAAAACGACGATTTTATTATCATTTACCTACTAATACTATAGATTTACCTACTAATAATAATCTGCGAACCAATGAAATTAGAGCAATTATTTTCTATGGCTGCGCAATTAACAGTGCTTTGCTCATTTATTAGTGGTTACTCCTAATATTAGTGGAAAGCAGACAATAATGTTATGGGTTTAGTCAATATTATAACATAAATTGACAATAAGAAAGAAAAGCCTGAACTCCATTTTATTTGCAAACAATTTTTATGTATTCTTGTCTTTTGCCGATGAAAGCCAAATCTTGCAAACTTCTTATAAATGAGTACATGAAATTCTGATGCTTGTACGCAACAACATAATCCTCGTTTATTTTATTTACTAAAATGAACTCTGCTTTTCGTTTCAACGATCTTTTATGTAAATTCCTAGAAACGTTTAATTTCAACGTTTGTCAAAAATAATGTTGAACAATTGTCTTTCAAATGCGTTTATTATTCGTTGAAAAGTCTCTTATACAGGTCAGGTTGCAAAAAATTCTCTTGTAAATTACTCTTTTGGAAACAAGAACGAATCGCTAGTTCCATTTAATAAGCTGAGCACTTTCATTGCCGTGATTTAGCCTTTGGCTAATAGCTGTGTATTTAAAATGCTGAATGACATTAAGAATGAGCTGCCATTAAGTGTCTAATTTACTCAATTTTATGTTTAGTAAAATTATAGAATAAAGAAAGAAAGAAAGAAAAAAGAAAATACATTGCGTTAAAAAAAAAGAAATACATTGCGTAAAAAAAAAGAAATATATTGCGTAAAAAAAGAGATAAATTATTGTGTAAAAAAAAAATAGGTCAAGTAGCGATTATTAATTGCCAGTAATCTTAGTCATTATTGCTAGGCGGTTATTTAACTAGATGATTTATTGTCAAAATCATATATCCACTTCTCAAACTACAAAAAAACGCGTTCGTTTTTGGACTTTCGAGTAATTGATGATTATGATAGAATTCTTAATGACGATCGAAAGCTTCAAAAACATGCACGTTTTTTTAGGTGCTAGAAAACTACAATCGATGAACATTTTTGCTGTCTGTTGGAAAATTAATCCGCATTGCTTGATAATAAACTAATTTTACTATAAAGATAAACAAGAGCATTAATCATATTTTACATTTGGTTTTAAAGATTAACTGGAGCAACTAAATAGTCAATTAACATTATTGAATGATGAATATAGAACTGTATAACTTGGGTTATCCTGGTTCTATATTTCTGATATTATGAAATAATTTCTTAAACATCAGGGAAATGGGTTAAATTTTTGATTAAGAAATGTTTTTACATTCTGTTGCAAGATTGCTAATACCTTTCTCTCGAATTAATAACATGATATATAAAAACGAGTTAAATTATCTATAGTTTATATCTACTACAGAAAGTGTAAATACCTATTTTACTTTTGCTATATTATGATGAAGTCCTTTTGGAGGGAAGCTTTATATTATTTTCGGTGGTTTAAATACATAATCAATTCAGAGAACAATTTTATTTCAAAATAAAACGCTTTTTGCTCTTGTCTTCATGCTATTTACAAACGACTTAATATGCCAGCATTTTGCTCTAGATCTTGTTTAAATATATGATGAGAGATGATCTTGAACTCTTTCTCATTAGATTCACTTGAACGCACAAGACCTACACTGGCAACAATATCTTCAAACCGACAGACAGCGTAACTGTGTGCACCGCTACTGTGCAGCTCAACCAAAGCAATAGTCTTGTCATATTTGGTAGTTGCATTCTTTTTCGCTAAATCAACCAAAGCCAAATACTGTGGTCTACCATTGAATGAATGCTCGAAAAAGAAAACGATAGAACCAATGAACCAGCTTTCACGAATGGAATTATTTCGACTATTAACAAAGGTTGGTTAATCAAAGAGGTTTTTGTTCTTGAGCTAATTACTTACTTCAAGTAGCTGGCAGTGATCATCACGTAATTGTTTCCTCGACGATATTCATTTATATGGCTTTTATACATGGTAGACGTATATACATTGCCATATGCCCAGGCACGACCAGCGATGGAAATACTATTCAACGAATCAATTTCAGCAATATTTACACCATTTGCTTCAGTACGGCGATAGTAATGCAATAGCGCCTTCAAAAAAGTTTGAGTGGAGACACCAAAGGGAAGAGTATCCACTGAAATATTACTAAAGGGAGCCCATAATTGTGGATCACTAGCATCACCAGAAGGGTTATTCCTGAAAGTGGATTCGCTGTATTTTCGAGGAGTGATCAGGTCAAGCTCAGTATGAACATCCCAAGTCTGGCTGTTTATATGATTACGCGTTATGAGTCTTTCCAAGATATTACCAGCGTTTGCGCCAGCATCAACCTTTGACTTGATGAGCTTTTTGTATTTTCCGATGCTTCTTTCCATTGATCGGGCGGAATATGCTCTCAACACACCTTGTTGTTTGATCATATAGACTATATGCGAAAGGTAGTGTTGAACAGGCTTGAATACACCGGAATGAATACGCTTTGCCTTGATTTCTGCCAACAAAAATTCTTGCCATTCTTTGATATATCTTTGGAAAGTATGTAAGTAAACTAGATTTATGAGTACAAAAAAAATATATTTACCTTTCCATCAGAATAAGGTCTTCAATAGAAAGTTCCCATTTAAGAGCCAATGCGACAGCTTTTGTCAGATGAATCAATGGTTTCTTAGCGGATTCTTGAATCAATTCAGGAACGAACAAGGTGGGAATCATATATAAGAAAATATCAATCCAGTCAACAGCACGTTTGCCACCACTCTTGATAATTGGATCTTCCCATTTGGATGAAAAGGATGTCGGTACAGTGGCTCTAGAAGCTTCAACAAGTTTACCAATTTTGATGAGCGATAATTTTGGAATATAGAAAGTATACGGCCATTCATCAGCAGACTTCAATCGGGCATCACTCAATTCATCTTCATTGGGCTTATATCGAGTTTTTCTTGCTGCATTGTACTCTTTACCCATGTCGACTGTCAGCATATTGAATACGTGTTGAGCGATACCTTGTCCGAGAAGATGCATTTCGTCTAAACCAAAAAAAGTAGCGCCAGTAAAACTGGGAAGTATTGCAAATGGTGTTGCAGACTTGATACTGTAGCTCTATGAGGTAAAAAGAAAAAGAAATGTTAAAAACTTGTAAAGATTAATGCTGATTATAGTACTTACATTCGCTGCATCTGGGGAAATGAAATCGTTTCTGCTTCTGATCTCATTGTCGATCGTTAAAAAACAATTATGATAATCATGACGTTCAGCTTGGACACGACAAATACGGCAACCAAACGTAGCCATATGACCAATATGATTTGCAAGCTCAGCTGCAGCAGGAAGATCACCAGTAGCCATCACCAAGTTGACTTTAGCTTGACAAACAATTACACCATCCTTTTGTACAAGCATGCCTTTGGTAGACAGAGCATGAAACTCATCAATAATAGGCTTTAAAAAGGTATGCATGTACTTTGGGTAGTTTGGACCTGGCAAGATCGCCAATTGAAGCATGTATTCGTCTTGGTAGCGGTATTCTGGGGGAATGTTCATATTCAAGAGATGGATGATTGTTAACTTGTCCCCTTTATGATTCTTGCTAGTACAGAAACCATCGACAAAAAGAACCATTGCGACATCATCTTCACCGGAAAACAGAATGCTATTATCCTTAAAGTACTTGTATGCTGCACCATCAAAGTAATCTTTATATTCACCGTCAGTTGATTTATAGTTGTAGCGGTATTTCATCAAGTCTCTTGTCTTTGCATTCGCAAGCATTTGAGCGACTTGTTCACCAATAGGAAGCATCTTCATAGAGCGACGAGGTTTACCATGATCATCAAAGCGATTTTCTTTACAAGCAGGGTTTTTACATTGAATAGTCTCTATATCTTCCTTTTCAAACAGCATGCAACCATTGACGCAGACATCATGAAAATGACATTGAATATTGGTTTTTGCTTTAAGAGTACGATCCAAGGTATCAGGGAACATGAGAGTGGATGGTAGGTAACCTATATATAATGGGAATAAAAGCTGATAAGTACTTTTTTTTTAACTCTATTTGAATAGATACATACCCAATCCATCGGTTTTACGGCTCTCTTCATTGTTTTTGATTATGGTACGCATTAGATAGACAAGTTCTCTTTGAGCCTCTCGAGGAATACCATACGTGTCGCAAATATCTCTCAATTGGATGCTATTTAATTCCGTATTGGTGAAAAGGTTTTGATCCGAGGATTTGACGTTGTAAGCAATTGGAGTAGGCTCTATTTCAAACAAGGTATATTGTTAAATTAAAAGCTTTAGTAATATATCTGTTAACTCACCTTGGACAGGAATGCTAGCTTCTTGCGTTTGGACGACCCTTTGTTTTCTATGATCACGATTATGGCTATAGTGATTACTCCTAGCTTTAACAGTTTTGAATGGCCTCAAACAAGTAGCGCAAGTATATTTATATGGTGTAGCAGAAGAGGAAACTTTGCCCATTTAAAGATAAGTAAAAACAAGTAAATATATCGAATTAATGAATAGCGGTTTTGTTGTTTAGAAAAAGCAGGTCTTAAATACGTTTGCTTGGTCTACAATTGACAGAGTTCTCAATGGTAATTCATTGTTTTAGGCTGTTGAATCCTTTGAACTAATCAGCTTTTCATATTACTCAGCCTTCCAGATTATTCAGATATCGAATACATTTTAATGGATCCTTATGATTTCTAATCAAGCTAATTCCTTTCCAAGTCAGTCATACCTGTCAGTAAGCTTACTTTCCAGAAAGCTCTTTGGACATTAGTAAGGATTACTAATGGATAAATGGTAAAGTACGCTTATAAAACAGTTAAATAGCTCAAATCATTCAATCACTTTTCTTTATAATATATTTACTTTATAGCTATGTCAAACAACAACAACAATAATTGGAGCGTCTACTTTGAGAAGATTGAACAAGAAATCTTAATCAACCGTCGTTTAATTCAAGATTTGATCCAAATATTAGCACCTCTATTTCCTCGAGAAGCTTCGAGGGTTTCATCTAACGAAGAAATTGAACAAGCACTTGACGATGGTACAATCATATCTGAAGCATGTTACTACATTCAGTTTTATTAACCTCTTAGCTTGTCATATATAGCTGAACGAGAAGCAATTGCAAATGCTTTGAATCCTAATTTACGTAGTAAACGGTCAATCCCAAAAGTGCTAGAAGAAGCAAAAGTGCGTTATCAACAAAAGGCAACCAAGACAAATGTCACCCCTTCTGCACCATTAAGGTTATATGCCCTCTTGAAACACCTCAAGTATATAAAAGGCCAACAAAATGAACTGACCGATGATGATGTTCAACCGCAATACAATACGTTGAAATACTTGGCAAGAGATGTCTTGAAAGACATGGAAAGGGCAAATATAAATATTGTTGGTAAAACTTGGAGTGAAATTGGCGAAGAGGATACCAGCATTCAAGAACGTTATGCTTTGCTTTTAGAGAAACGTGCTTTAGATGTGGGCTTGCATCTGCATCTCTGTGTAGAGATGTGGGCTGCCAAGTTACTTTTATCTGAAGCACTCAAAAACAAGAAGACTGTACGTACCAGAAGTAATTCTGCTGAAGAAGGTGAAAGTCAACAAAATCAAGAATCTGTTGAAGACAATGAGATTGAATCGTTCTTCAGGTTAGATGCTTTTTTATTTCTGTTTTTATATCTTTATTAATATGCTTGTTATGCAAATAGTGTGGATAATCAGCATATCCTTGTTGATCGTCTAGCTACTTCTGTTGCTCCAGTTGGTCTTGCATCTCCAATTGCTAGCTTGTTGGATCTACATTCTGCTCGCTCATCAACGAAAAGAAAAGCCATTACGGTTCAACCTGACGTTGGTGAAGATGAGGAGGCTGGATCTGACAATCGTTCCAAAGAAGCGGATTCCAATAAGCGTAAACCACGCTCTAAGAAAAATACAAAAAAAACGAAATAAATATAGACGTTTTTTTATTGGTTTAAGTAGCTGACGTAGCATTTTTCTGCGGCTTTTCAGTATTAAGAAAAACTTTTTTACACCAATCTTGAGTTTCTTTCTTTTTTTTCGTTTGCTAAATTGGCACATTAAACGTAAGGTTTCTTGACATTTGTCACTCTTATTGCGCACAACACTTTAACTGAAGCTTCTGTATAATAGGAATTAACCTCAATGTCAGCTTGTAATTGTGTTTTTTTTTCCAAGCTTTCGAATATTTCCCTCGTTCTTAATGTCGTAATTATCTATAAATACGTCGTCATTCATACTGCTTATATTCTTATACTGACTTGTATTCTTAAATACTTATACCACTTCAGTAATACTTATAGCCAGTAATGCCATATAGCTTTTGAACCTTTACTATTAGTTTTAAAGCTAATAACCATTAAGTAAGTGCAATGATTACTAATCCATTAATTTCTTTGTATATTAATCTAATACTGTTATAATAGATTTAGTTGTGTATATATACAAGACGAAGACTATTAAAACTGTAGCCCAGTGAATTATAATTGATTGTGTCTGATATAGTGTTGGTAAGTCTGTAGCAATAGCGAGTTTCATTCAAGAATCTAATCATTACTTACTTTAGGAAAAGATGATTAAAATATGCTATTATACAAGCGTGGGCCATTCTTCTAAAGGTTAGTTCAAATATACTCTTAAAATATTGTTTCATCAACGATAACTGACATTATTTATACAGTTATTTGCTTAATTCATTTACCTGTTACTTGCCAGTGGGACATAAATTCTTTTATACTTGTATGACAATAAGGTAAGTTAAATACTGTTCGTGTGTGATAGAAAGCTGGTTATTGTATATTCAGCTATTGAAGGCTAGTGTGTATTAGAGTAATATCTGTTGAAGTTATATATTATATAAATAAAAAAAATAGCAATTAAATTATTATCTGAATAACCAAAATGACTATAATATTATTAGTAGTGTATTGTGAATATATGATAGAAAACTAATAATAATATTGATTATAAATCATCAATATGGAGGGATTAATCCATACTATTATTGACTGGAAACCACTACTATTATACAATTTACCCATAATAATATTGAAGGAAAACCCTTAATATTATAGTATTTACCCATAATATTATCGAATAAGAGTCACTAATATTATCAACCGCCGAAAAAACACTGCCTAGAAATTGACAATAATTATTAGCAGAACTATAGTCGATTTTACCCCTAATATTATCAACTTTTGGGCAAAAAACCGACAATATTTTCGCCATAGTGTTAATTTAGTTTCAGCTATTAAGAAAAAACGACCATTTCTGTCGGACACTCACGTGTTTATTTTGGTTTCATCAGAGAATATAACCTTCTTCCAGTCGTCTACTGTCCAGTCACGGTGTTGTTTTGCCCATTTTAACCGATCCATGGGGTGATTTCGCTTGTAAAATGGTCTTTTTTTTAATAAATGAAACTAAATTAAGCTGTCTCATTAGATTTCGTACTTGTCGCTTGCCAATAAAATAACCTAAGCTCAACAACCATCGTCGAGCATCTCGCGAAGAGCGTAAGCTACCACACCGGACTTTACATCGAAGAACTATCTTAGTAGTATTACTTAGGGGAGAAGGTCTTTCACCACGAGGTTGCTCGTAATCAGGGTTCAACTGTGCTTTCATCCGATTAATTGTCCACTTAGAAACTCCAGTTCGTTAGACAACCTCATTAGTGGCAGCGCCTTGCAAAATGAGTGCTTTGACGGAGTTTAGCTTGTCAGAAGGAATTTGATAGGGCATCTTCAAATTAATAAAGTGTTTTAAAGAGGTTGATAAAATGGTAAAAAAGCATTGAAATAATGTGGTTCTTTTTATAGCTTTGGCATCATTAACGTCATAAATTATCATAACTACCGAAAAAATGAAGCAATAATATGTAATATTTCGACTACATCGCTATTATCGGAAACTTTCATATTTTCGCTTAACTTAAAAATTTAATTATCAGCTATGACGTTGGAGTGACGTAAATAAACAAACTTAAAAGCTTATAGGGATATTATAATCAATTTTGTGAATAGTTATAAAGTTATTTGAAAAGGTTAGCATCATTTTCCATGAAGATATCCCCGAATAAAGTTTTGTGCACCAGTTATTTCCACCACTGTACCCTATGGGCAGAAGAAGAAGACTTGGAAGACTTGGACGTCTTGATAGCAGAAGCAGAAGCCTTGGTCTTCGCCACATTCACAATATTCTTCTTGAGAAAGTCAATCTTGTTTTGTGTTTTAGCCTTGACTTTGCTCAAATCCATCATCTCTTGCACCGTATCAACCTTCATGGTTGAAGCAACCTCGTAGTCAGCAAACTTGGAAGCTCGAGCACCAGTAGGACTGTTGGGATCGTACTCTACTCTCTCGCCAGAGAGCAGAGGATCACCCTCACCATCGAGCTCCATGACTTGAATGATTGAGTCATCACCAGGAACATCACCAGAGACACCACCAGTAACACCAGAGACACCACCAGTTGCACCAGAGACACCACCAGTTGCACCAGAGACACCAGCAACACCATCACAAACACCAACCAAGGGCTCAGAAGCCACATCCTGCTCAACCAGCACAATAGGTTCTTCAACAACGATATCAACATCGTTTGACGTAGTGTCAGGACCAGATTTCTTTGCACCAGACAAAGCCACATAATCATCGAGCTCTGCCTCGAAAGACTTCACCTGTTGTTTCTTGTCCTTACAAAACCTTGCGGTATAGCCTTTCTCACGACAAGAGAAACACGTACGCTTAGCCAACTCAGGGCAGTCCTTACGGACATGACCCGACAAGCGACAAAAGTGGCAAACTGGAGGAGCATTCTTGAATTGAGCAGGGGCAAACATGTCCCAGGCACTCAAGTACAGCATTCTTGTTAAAGGCTGAGGAGGAACCACCTCACCATCCTCACCTTCCATGCCCACCGAGGTATCAATCAACACCGACATCTTGCCCTCAAAATAGCCCTTGCGTGTGTACTTCTTCAACTGGTACACCTTACCATAGAAAGCCAACGAATCCAGCATGTCAACCAAAAAGGTAGCTCTGTTGGGAGTACAACACACCAAATTAAACTGAACATGGGTCAGATTACCACCAACAGAAGAGCCAGAGCCAGAGCTAGTAGAAACGGCCTTGTACACAACACCATTCACAGTAACACCATCATTGACAGCTTTGGTAGCGTCCGCCTTGCTATCGAAATTAGCTTCGACCAGAAGATCACCACCAGCACTAAGCTGTCTCATTAGATTTCGTACTTGTCGCTTGCCAATAAAACAGCCTAAGCTCAATAATCATCATCGAGCATCTCACAAAGAGCGTAAGCTACCACATCGGACTTTGAACCGAAGAACTATCTTAGCAGTATTGCTTATGGGAGAAGGTCTTCTACAGGGAGGTCACTCGTAATCAGGGTTCAACTGTGCTTTCATTCGATTGATTGTCCATTTGGAAACTCCAGTTTGCTAGACCGCTTCATTAGTGACTGCGCCTTAAAAAATGAGTGCTCTGATGGAGTTTAAAACTTGCCAGAAAGAATTTGATAGGGCATCTTCAAATATATGAAGTCCTTTAAAGAGGTTGATAAAATGGTAAAAAAGGATCGAAATAATGTGGTTCTTTTTATAGCTTTGACATCACTAACGTCATAAATTATCATAATCATGGAAAAAATGAAGCTATAATATGTAGAATTTCGACTACATTGCTATTGTCGGAAACTTTGATATTTTTGCCTAACTTAAAAATCTAATTATCAGTTATGACGTTGAAATGACGTAAATAAACAAACTTAAAGGCTTATAGGGGTATCACAATCAAATTTGTAAATAGCTATAAAGTTATTTGAAAAGGTTAGCACCATTTTTCATGAAGATATCCCCGAATAAAGTTTTGTGCACCAGTTATTTCCACCACTGTATAATGCTAGGTCAAAACATTCGATTGGGTTCCTTAAATGTGCGTAGCATTTTTATGGAGTCCCAAAAAACAACACAAAAGGAGTTCGCTTCTTACCTACGCGCTCGTTCTCTTGGTGTGGATATCCTTTGCTTGCAAGAGGTATCTCACTTCTATTCTCAATCTTCTCTCACTGATCATCAAATCCGCTCTTTCTCTTTCTTCTTTCCTCGCTGTCCCTTTGTGGTGTCCAAACATTGTGCCATTGTCTGTCTCAAGCCTGGTCTTTCTTTGGATGCTACTCAAGTTCTCCTGGATGAGCGTTGTGTTGTGGCTACTGTCAAGGATGCCCAACATAATGTCTTGTGTCGTGTGGCCAATATCTATGCACCGGCACAGTCTTCGGACCGTCCACTGTTTATACAATCTTTTCTCTCTCTTGCTTTGTGGTCTGAGGTGTCCAACACGCCTTGGATGTTGGTAGGTGACTTCAACATTCATCTACACTCTTCTGCCGAGACAAGTCTTTCCTCTGTGGCTCCGCTGTATGATTGGCTTCGTCTCCACTTTAACAACTGTTTCCCGGACGGTCCTATTACTTTTCCTAGGGCTGGTACTACTATTGATTATATCTTTGGTCATACTTCGCTGGTGACTCGGTTGGTGAATGGTCAAGTCCATTATGTTCCTGGTGTGTGGACCGATCACTGTCTTTTGACAATCGATCTGCAGCCTGCTTGTGCTCGTATTGGTCCTGGCTGTTGGCGCTTTAATCCCACTCTGCTGGAGGATTCAGAGTTTCTCCTATTGCTGGACAAGACGGTGTCTCTCTTTTTCGAATCTTCTGGTGGTGATGGTGACAATGCTAGCCCTGGTGGTAAGGGTGAACCTTTGAGGGTCCAATCTCAATGGGAATCTTTCAAGTTGTTGCTCAAGTGCTGTGCGCAAAAGTACGCTTGGGGTGCTAAGGCTCGATTCAAGAACAAGGTTGCTGCTTTACAACAGGAACGTATGAAGGCTGTTTCCTCTTCTGTCTCAGGTGTTATGGCTAGTGATGCTACACCGTCAATTCAACCTAGTGATGATTCACTACCTCTTCAGGTGGTGCATGAGCTAGAGAAATTGATTGATGGTCAGATTCAGAAAGAAACACGCCAGAATATGCTTCGCTCTGCCACTCGTTGGCATGAACTGGGTGAACGTAACAACAAGTATTTCTATCGTGTCATCAAGGATCGCCAGTCTCAACAGACTATCCAGTCCTTGGATGTATCCCAAAAGAACTCTCAGGTTTATTATTAAAACTCCGAAATCATTTTAATTTTTGTTTTATACAAAATTGAATTTTGTTTTATATTTAAAATATAACTTAAAAAGGTTTTTATAGAACTATATGTTTATAGAACCATACAAATCTTTGAAAAAAATATTTGATGATGAGAAGGAAGCACTATTGTATTTAATTGAAAACAACTATGTTAACCATTATGAAAAGTGTTTAAAATGTAACCATGATATTAAATTAAATATAAATAAAAAATTATATGTTTGCAGATTTTATAAATGTAGAAAAGCTATATCACCTTTAAAAGGTACAATATTTAATAAATTAACATTATCATTAAATATACAATTACATATACTATATTATTTTCTTGGAAAAGTGCCATGTTCATTTACTGCATCAACATTAGGAATATCAAAGAATACTGTGTCATCTTATAATAAATTATTTAGAAAACATTTAAAAAATAAGCAATTATTAAGTAATAGAAATATTAAAATTGGGGGTAGAAATAAAATTGTAGAAGTAGATGAAAGTAAAATAGCTAAAAGAAAATATAATAGAGGTCATAGAGTAGAAGGTGCATGGATTATTGGAGGTGTAGAAAGAAGTATGTTAAAAAATAAAATAAAAAACGAAAATAAAAAAACTTTTTTTGTCCCTATTAAAGAAAGAAATATTGATAATATAGATTTAATTATTAAAAAATATGTAAAAAAAGGAACCACAATATATACAGATTTATGGAAAGGATACAATAATTTAAAGAATATAGGATATAAACATATGACTGTAAATCATTCCAAAAATTTTAAAGATCCAATAACAGGTGTACATACTAATACTATTGAAGGTACTTGGAATGGATTAAAACAGAGTATAATACCCAGACATAGAAACAAAAAAGATATATTATTGTTTTTAAAAGAATATCAATGGAGGAAAAAAAATAGGGAATATAATTTATGGAAAAAGTTTTTGACAGATTAAAGTTTATATATAACTTGATTAAATACAATTTGATTTTTTTATAAAAATGTAATATGACACGAAATATATTAAACTTAAAATGCATTTTGAAAGTTTATTTCAATTATTAATATGATCTGATCATGTTATTAAACTGATTTATTAAATATTATATAGTTATTTTATTATAAACCTAAAAAATTTGTATATAAGTATATTTGAATGATTATCTTTAATAAAATAATTCATTTCATATTGTTCTAATAATTATTCTTATATTACATACATTGATTATAAATTTAATGAATCTTACATCGTTGAATATACTTTTCAAGAAAAGATTTATTAATCAATAATATATATAACTTTTATTTTAATTATTTTCAATAATTATATTATAGATTCCTTTTTTTAATATACATATTATTATAATATAGATTTATTTTCTAGTAAAATTAACTTTTCTAATATGTTCTCGGCGTTACTTAATAGTATGAATTGGATTAGATATAATGTCAACATAAAAAATTTAAAAATTGAAAACAATTATATAGAAAAATAATGAACATATTAGATTTAATAGCCGATGATAACTTTAAATATAATATTAAAAGAAGTATGATTGTAAAAAAAATAAAAAAATATGATTTAAGTGAATTTAAAATTAAACAAAAAGATGGGTGTTTTGAAATTTATATTAAAAAAAATGGATCAAATAAAAAAATAAAAAAGTTTATGAATTTAAAACATATAACAAAAGTAAAAAAAGCAAAAGAGTATATGAAAACAATGAGGAAGATATATTTAATAATGTTAATAACAATATTGTACCTGTTCTTAAAAAAATAAAATTATAAATTTATAAAATAAAATAATCTTAAAACAATATAGGGTGATTACCAAACGAGGTCTCAGATTTAATTTATACTAATAATACATAATATTTTATTTTACACTTCATAGGGAAATGCTTAACATTTTTTGTTTTTTAAGCTTTTAATATGACCAATAAATATATCAAAAAGTATTTAAATAATTACTATTACTAATTTCTAAAATAATTCTTTTTTTCATATTTTTATCATAAATTCTACTTTTTCCTTTATTTTCAATATTTTATTTTGTTTTTCTATTAAAACTATTTAATTTTATATATCAAGTAATAGATAATAAAAATATTAATTAAAAATATATAATAACAATAAAATTATATTTAAAATGTTTCTCATATGATGAATATAATGAAAATTTATTAGAAATAGATATTGTGAAGGAAGAAATAAAAAACTTAGAAAATAAAAATTTAATTTAGATAATAATTATCAGCATGATATAAATGTTAAAATTAATGGAATATATATTGAAAAATTTAATTTAGAAAATATATTTAAATTATAATTTAAGTTTTTTCATGATGGGTGCGATTTCATCAAGTATCATATTATTCTTATTATCTAATGTTTTTCTTTTTATACCTTTGTTTTTATCTTTATTATATGTCTTAAATTCATATACTTTTCTTAATCTTTTATTTGAACCATTTTTTTTCATGTAGATTTCATAACACCCATCTTTTTGCTTTATTTTGTATTCTGCTAAATCATATTTTTTCATATCTTTTATAATTATACTTCGTTTAATATTGTATTTATATTTATCATCTACAATAATATTAAATATTTCATCCATTTCTTTTTTATATTATTACTTTTTCAATTTTTTTTATTTTTTTATAATAGATATATTTAATCCCACTCATAATGTAATACCCAATTGTCTCTGATCTATTACATAATCATTGTGTCTTAAATAGGCTAGTTTACTGACTTAGTCAGGTCCTTGTAATAAGAATAATGAATATCAAATATGCATTTCACATTTATAACTATCAATATATTTTCTATCATATTTTTAATAAATATAAAAATTCAATTTTTTGCATTTTTTATGTAAATTAAAATTAATCCTTTAAAAACTTTTTCCATACGTTATACTCTCTATTTTTCTTACGCCATTGATATTCTTTTAAATACAATACTATATCTTTTTTATTTCTATTTCGTGGTATTATACTTTGCTTTAAGCCATTCCATGTGCCTTCAATTGTATTTGTATGCACACCTGTATTTGGATCTTTAAAATGCTTTGAATGATTTACAGTTAAATGTTTGTATCCTATATTTTTCAAGTTATTATACCCTTTCCATAAATCCGTATATATTGTTGTACCTTTTTTTACATATCTTTTTATAATTAAATCAATATTATCAACATTTCTTTCTTCAATGGGTAATAAAAACATTTTTTTGTTTTCATTTTTTATTTTATTTTTTAGCATACTTCTTTCGATACCACCAATTACCCAAGCACCTTCTACCTTATGCCCCTTATTATATTTTCTTTTTGCAATTTTACTTTCATCGATTTCTACAATTTTATTTCTACCTCCAATTTTAATATTTCTGTTACCTAACAATTGTTTATTTTTCAAGTATTTTCTGAATATTTTATTGTATGATGACACTGTATTTTTGCTAATTTGCAAACTTGATGCTATAAAGGAAGAAGGTGCTTTTCCAAGAAAAAGATATAATATGTGTAATTGAGTATTTAAAGGTAAAGTTAAATTATTAAAAATTGTTCCTTTCAATGGTGATATTGCTTTCCTACATTTATAATATCTACAAACATATAATTTTTTATTTAAGTTTAATTTAGTTTCATGTTCACATTTATTACACTTTATATGTTTATTAACGTAATCATTACTAATTAAATATAATAGTGCTTCTTTTTCATCGTCGAATATTTTTTTAAAGATTTATATGGTTCTATAAACATCTGCAATTTTATTAAATCCTTTTTATTTTTAATTTTAATTTGTAAAAAAAATTCAATTTTTTCATATAACAATAAAATTTGTGGTAGTAGGAGTTTCAATATGGACCTGAGAGTTCCTTTGGGATACATCCAACAATATATTCTATTATCACGTGATGTGAGAGCTCGTTTGATAATCATCCCAGTCCTTGAAGTGCTCTACTACTGGTGAGGTCTTGGTGGAAGCGGCTGATATACTTCGGGAGGCTCGCGGTTTTTACCAAAAGCTATACACCCCGGACGACATCGATGCCGAAGCCGTGGACTCTCTTTTGAATGGTATTCCTGAAGAAGTGGTGTTGTCTTCGGATGATGCCAAGTATCTGATGGCTCTGCCTAATGCCGTTACGGTGCTGGATCTACTGGCTCACGCCCCTAGGTCTCGGTCTCCTGGCATGGATGGTATTCCTTTCGAGGTATATCATTACTTGGCTGGTCGTTCGCGACCTTTTCTGGACTTGCTGGTGGCAGTCCTTGGTGGTGCTTTCTCTGGTGTGTTTCCTCCTTCGTGGCAACAAACTCGGATGGTGCTTTTGTTCAAGAAAGGTGATCCTCTGCTCTTGGCTAACTGGCGTCCTCTCTCTCTGATCAACTCGGATGCCAAGTTGTTTACCAAGTTGCTGGCCAATAAGTTCAACCGTGTTCTTCCCAAGCTGATCAACCCCTATCAAACTGGGTTCCTTCCTCATCGATTGATCTCGGATAATGGGTGGTTGAATCAAACGTTGATGGCTAATCTTCGGTCGGTGGCTCCAAACCTTCCTCAAGTTGCGGTGTTACTTGATCAAGAGAAGGCTTATGATCGGGTCCATCCTGAGTATCTTCGGCGTGTGTTGCTTCGTTTCGGTTTTCCTTCTGGTCTGGTTGGTTGTCTCTCTTCTTTGTTCTTTGGTACCAAGATCTCCGTGTCCATTAACGGGTGGTTAGGAGCAGCTGTTCCTCAGTTGCGTGGCCTTAGGCAGGGTGATCCACTATCACCTCTGTTGTTCAACTTGGCTTTTGAACCCCTGTTGCGGTCTGTCTTGGCTTGTTCTTCTCTGTCTGGTGTTTCTCTGGCTCCTGTGGTGGTTCCTCGGACTTGGCTCCCTAACCCTCAAAAGGTCCATCTTGATTTGGGTGATGATACGGGTAACTACCCGCTTGATTTTGTCAGTGGTTCTTCTCCTCCGGCTCCTATCAAGCTTCTCAGTTATGCCGATGATCTTGAGGTGTTCTTGTCTTCGCCTGGTGAATGGTTGGTGCTTCTGTCTCTTCTTGAGGTCTATGGTCGTGCCTCCAACGCCAAGGTGAATCTCAGCAAGACTGTTCTGGTGTCTCTTTCTGGTGTGGCTCATCAGCCTTGGGTTGATATAGCTTCTGCTGCTGGTGTAGAGTGGCATGATTCGTCGTCTATTGGCTCGGTGCGTTACCTTGGTTATCCACTGTATCATACCGATGCTCAGTTGCTGCATTTCCTGGATGGTGTCAAAGTCAAGTTGGAGAGGCATGCAAACATGCTTCGTGAACGACACCTGTCTATTCGTGGTACTGGTCTGGTGGCGAATTCTCTGTTGCTCTCCAAGGTGTATCATCTTCTTCGTGTGGTTCCTGTGCCTGGCAAGTGGCTTCTGGATATCAAGGCAGTAGTGCGCAAGTATGTGGCATCGTTTTGGCCCGCGCCGTCTTGGTCTTCTTTGTGTCTTCCTCGCAAGTATGGTGGTGTTGGTCTGGTGGACATCCAAGATCAGAGCTTTGCTTTGCATCTTGTGTATGTTCAGCGTCTGCTTCGTCCTCTGGTGTCTTCGGATTTTGTGTCTCCCTGGTTGGTGTTCTGCTTTCAAGCCTATTCTGGTCATTCTTCGGTTCTCCCTTGGTTGATGTATCCATCTCGTTTCAAGCCTCGGTTGAATAGCATTCCAACCCTGGATCATCTAACCAAGCTTCTGGTTCGGCTGCCTCCTTTGGTGGTGCATTCTTCTTGGTCTTCTCGGTGGTTCCTGGATCTTCCTTTGTGCTGTGTGGTGTCTTCTGTTCCTGGTGTTGCTCATGATCTGTCTCCTGGTTTTGTTCCTTCGTCTGTTGCTCCCAAGTATCTCATGTCTGACATATTCCACTGGAATATTCACTCTGGTACCCTGTTCTCCAATAAGGCTCTGCCAAGTTCCAGCCATGTCAAGTCGGTCTATTATGGTTTAAGTCCTCCTTTTGGTCCTGTTTCTCTGGCTCTCCCTCCGGTGATCAGGTCAAAAGTGGCTTTCACTTACGATGAACAGCGTGCTCTTCCTGTGTCTCGTTCTGGTGCTTCTTCCTGGATGCCATCGACCCGTCATTGGACTGTTCCTTCTGGTCCCTCTTCGGTGGTATCTGTGGTCAAACTCCCTCTTGGTGTCTTGCGTCGCTTCTGGCACGCTGATCACTCTGTTGTTTCCGCTCGTCCTGGTCCTCCTTTGGCTGTGGCTTCTCACTTGCTTTTGCGTCCTTTCTTTTGGCGTTTGTTTTGGTCTCTTCCCATGGTGGCCAAGGCCTTCACTCCCTGGTGGCGCCTGCTTCATGACAAGATTGGCTATCGCTCTCGGGTGAATCGCTGGTCTCCTCAGCAATTTCCCTCTCCATTCTGTGTTCTCTGCGGCGCCACGGAAGATTTGTACCACTTTGCGGTCGGTTGTCCACGTAAATCTGATTTCTGGCGTCAAGCTCTTGCTTTTCTCTCCTTAGACAAAGACTTTCCATCTGATGCAAACGTTTGGGCTGCTCTGGTCTCACTAAGTGGCCTCGATTGTAAACCGCTTGATGTGGATGTGCTTTCCATTTTGGGTTCGATCTTCTATACCCTATGGGCTGCACATTGGCGATGTGTTATTCATGATGATACTTGGTCCTCAGCTTGGGTCCTCAATTCCTTCAAGACAGATAACAGCCTTGTTATCACCACTTTCTTAGGTAGTAGAACTCCTGATGAGTCTACTAGCACAACATTAGATTAGTAATTTGTAACTTAGCTTTGTAATACCACTTTAAGATCAATAAATTACATTTAATACAAAAAAAAACTAATTAAAAGGTTACGCACAAATCTGTGTGTACCTGCTATCAGCAAAAAACAGCTATGCGTATCAACAAACTAAAACAAAAATTATGCCTCCTACTGGAATCGAACCAGTGACCTTCTGCTTACTAGGCAGACGCTCTGCCAACTGAGCCAAGAAGGCTATACGGCTTTGACACGGTGTGTGGAGAAATTTAGGCTGCTAAACACTATTTAATCATCACAGCAGCCAATGAAATACTTTTATTTATATTGCCGCTACCAATGGAATCGTATGTTTACCTTGTTCCTTACTGTGTAGAAATATAAGAAAACCATTGGATAAGTTAAAGCTCAGTATATTATATACAGTGACCAGCAAAACTGTTACAATGTTTTCAGTTTTTGAACATAATCGCTTATATCTCCACGAGATCGCATTCATACTAAATGAAAAATAGCTTATTCTGAAGCTCAAGTTATTGGCTTTATTAGGAATGTTTCGGATCTGTGACTGCGTTAGTATTTTCGGAGAAATAGCTTGAGAAATGAGAGGACAACATTGTAACAGTTTTGCTGCTATCATGAAAAATTAAAAAAATGGAATGCCACAACTTGGCTATTCCTCTTAGAGCCCACAGATTCAAGCCGAATACTGTTAAAATCGTTAAAAACACTGTACTATTACTTTGGGTTTTTTTACTCAGTAAATTTGTGATTTTATAACAACTTAACTCTACTTATGCGCGCAATCTCTGTCTCTCAACGTAATCGCATTGTTTCTCTTTTGAAATCAGGCGAAACTATTCGGGAAGTATCCCAAAAGGTCGGCCTTAGTACCGCTACTGTGTGCCGAATCGGAAAGCAAGCTTGTTCGGACCGTAAAATGAACAAAGGCGGCAGACCACAAGCCCTGTCACATGCGGATGAAAGGTATTGCTCGCGCCAAATCACCACAGGGAAGTTGGATAACGCTGTGAAGGTCAAGAAAGCATTAAGAAGGACCTTGGTATCCTTGTGAGCCCCGATACGATTAGAAGAGCCCTTCGTAGAGCAGGCTTGGGTGCTATTGAGAAGCCTAAATGGCCATTGCTTAGCAAGAAGAACATCCGCAAGAGGCTTGAGTGGTGCAAAGCCCACCGTGACTGGACCCCATTGATGACTGGAAACGGGTTATTTGGTCCGATGAGACCAAAATCAATCGATTTAACTCGGATGGCCGTGTCTGGGCTTGGATTAGGGACGGGGAGCAGCTTCAACCTAAACATGTCAAAGTTACAGTCAAACACGGTGGTGGTAGTATCATGATCTGGAGTGCCTTAACTTATGCTGGAACGGGTTGGATGTGCAAAATTGATGGTAATATGGACAAAACACTGTACAAAGAGACCTTACAAGACGTGCAAGATCGGACAATCAACTTTGCGGCAGAAGAAAATTGAATCTTAGGCGCGACCAGATGGTATTCCAGCATGACAATGATCCTAAGCATACGTCGAATTTGGTACAAGAATACCTCAAAAACCAAGAATATCAAGTATTAGAGTGGCCCCCACAACCACCAGACCTCAACCCAATCGAGAATATGTGGCGGTTGTTAAAAATAAGGTTGAACGAGTATGATACTCCTCCTAAGGGCATGCAAGAGCTTTATGAGAGAGTCACCAAGGTTTGGTACGACGTTATAGACAAGGAAGAGTGCCGAAATGTCATCCATAGCATGCCACGTCGTATTGAACAATGTATCAGAAGAAAAGGGCACTGGACTGACTATTAAAATTGAATAAAGTGACTTAGTATAATAATGAGCCTAGCCGTGCAAAACTGTTACAATGTTGTCCTCTCATTTCTCAATCTGTTTCTCCGAAAATACTAGCGCAGTCACAAATCCGAAACATTCTTAATAAAGCCGATAACTTGAGCTTCAGAATAAGCTATTTCTCATTTAGTATGAAAGCGATCTCGTGGAGATATAAGCGATTATGTTCAAAAACTGAAAACATTGTAACAGTTTTGCTGGTCACTGTATCTCTAGCCCGAGATTTTTGCATTTTAGTTTTCAGCCAATGAAGGACGTTCGTTATCTCCGCTCTCAGCCAATGAAATTGCGTTCGCTCCTTTGGCTGTAAACTCAAGATCTCTCTGGAATAAGCAAGGTTTCAAGTTACTATCTCTCTTAGCCTGGTCTCAAACCATTGTATTTTTCTGACACATTTTCCTTTTTATATATATTTTCTTATTATATTTGTTATTCCCTTTACTTTTAGTATTATATTCCCTTCATTCAGTTTTTCTTTTGTACATTTCACTCATTTCACTCATTTCATTCACATTGTGAATCTTTATTTTCCCTTTTCTTTTATTCGATGTCCTTTTTCCATTTTTCCCGTCTTTTCCTTTGTGGTGAAATAGCCACATAATTGAAGTACAGACAGACTAGAGGCCTGTGCGCCCTAGCTGTAGCACATACATACTAAAGCATCATTGATTACCTTATACAGCGATACAGTCCTTAAACAGAGATACGTCCTTCTTATACTTTTTATATGAACACAAGTAAATAACCTTCAGTCACAATTCAACGAGTATAAATACAAGCTAGAAAAACTAGTTAGAAATAATTAATCACATTTAAGTTGAATAAACTATAACCAAGTTATAATCGACTTACTACCTGCTTTTATATTTTAATTTTACCGCATTTTTTTCGATTAAACTTAACTACTATGTCTCAAAACAACTCTTCTTCTACTCCTGTTACTATGCCTGGATCCCCTGTGAACGGTGCTATTGCTGATCAATGTAATGAAGGTATGGACGGTATTGAAACACGCAACATTGGTGATATCTCTCCTCCCTTGGATGAAATTGTATCCATCCAAGGCTTATCTCTTGCTACTGAACAAGGCGCTGCCTCTGCTGGACCTGATACTGTTATAGAATAGAGACTATTGTATGAATAATAACTTATTCATTATCAATCTCATCTTTACGGAAGCACTTACGAGTTGATATGTTTAAGATTCATGTCTCAGATGGATATATATCTAGAACATAGACCTATAACATAACATCTTCTTAAATCCTCTTCACCACACTTAGATAGACGATTAGTATAAATAGGTTTAGTTTAGACATAGTTATAGGATCTTCATCTTTATATTCATCTTTGTTAATAAAGCACAGTCTCAAAAAGTACTCTTTTTAGTCTTCTTTATTATTTCACTGTGCAAACACAACAGATACTCAAGGCGCCATCAAGTCTCTCACTGCACGCAGAGCAGAGGTAATTCAACGGTATGTAAACCTCTTGGAGGGTGTTGGGGCTGGTCATTTGGGCAATGAATCTGGGGAATTTGAGCGAGCTCTGGAGCAGCTCATCGGAACTATCAGCACCTACAACAGACATATTGATGTCATCAAGTCCACTATTGTCAAAGAAACTAAGACTCCTGTTGTTGTATCCACTGAAGACCACGGTGAGTCTGATGGTAATGCCAAGTTTACCTTCCGTCTTACGCCAAGCGATTTGCCTAAGTTCCAACTCAAAGGCGACACGACGTACTATCCCGGTGAAGAATCTTATGATTCAGTTGAACATTTCTTACGTACGTTTGAAAAAACGATATCTTCTTCTGGACATAAGATTGAAAAAATTTGGAAGCAATGTATTGAAACTACTTTGGCATTGGACTATGATACCTGGATGAATGGTGATCTCTTTGCGCAGTCCACTTGGGAAGATGCACGCCAACTTTTTTTGTCCACTTTTGGAGGCATTCAAGATAAACTGGATGCTCGTCGACGTGTGATGAACATGCGAATCAAGCCTAATGAAACTGTTAATGGGTTCAACCTTCGTTTTTCGCGTGCTGCAAGTGAGGCCGGTTATAGCAAATTTGACTCCACTATTGCTGACACTTTCTTGTGCGCTTTCCCTCAATCTTGGCAACCATCTATCAACACTTTGCTGCATTCGAATGGCAAGAATTCAACCACTTGGATTGTAAGTGACATTGCTACTGCTGCACTAAACGTGTATGGTCACCAAGTACCTGGCAATTTGGCCAATGAGGTGGATGCTCGTGCTTCTGGCAGTGGTACGACTACTGGTAACGCTTTCCCTGCGATCAACAAGGGAAAACGCAAGGCTGATGGTTTTGGTGCTGGTTCTGGCGCTAGCACAGGTAGAAGACGCACTTCTGGGTCGTTCTTTTGCCCAAGACATGGAGGCAGTCGTTCGAATCACGATGAGAAGAATTGTTTCAGCATTTCCAAGAAACCAACCTCTTCTTCTGCTGGGTCTCCCTCTACTACCGCTACCACGTCCCCTCGTTCTGGTTTTGTTACTTCTTCCGGGCCAAGGTCTATCACTTTCTTGGGTAATACCAATGCACCATTTAGGGCAAACGGTAACAATGCCTGTCGTTACTGCAAGAAACCTTGGTTCCGTGGGCACTCTTGTGCTGAGTACCATCAAGCAATGAGGGCCAACAATGGACCTTCTGTGCTGGCCATTAGGGCCAATAATGGTGCCAACACTTCTGCTTCCGAGGAGGAAGACAAGAAGGTAAAAGAGGCTCTTGAAGACCTCAACTATGACTGTAAGTTCGATGATGATAAATCACATAATACAAGAAGTACATTTAATCTAATGACACCCATTTATATAGAGGGTCGTAGACTCGTTGCCAAGGTGGATAGCGGGAGTGATGTAGCTTGTATTAATAAAAAGATATTGAATAAAGACTTTTCTGATATACACATAAACAAAGTGAATGGTTATCTAAATTTTTTAGCACTCAATAACGAAGGCAAAAATAGTAAAGCTAAAAGGATCGGTAAAACACGACCTATGACTGTTACATACACAAATAATATATCCTTTAAACATGCTTTTGAAGTCGTAGAATTTAGTGACGTTATGGAAACTGAATTTGACGTACTCTTAGGTACTGATATATTACCAAAGATGAATATCTATCTTGGAGGCGTTGCTTTTAACTGGCCTAATGACATTGCAAAAGAAAGTAAACAGTTTGAAAACGTTAACTTCGATAATGACAAGCATTATGACCCTGACAATGCACTATACGGAAACACTGAACAAAGAAAAGAGTATATGAAAATGATTCAGGCTTCAATTAACAAAAATGCTACTATAAAACCTAAAGCGGTATGCACTATACCTGAATCAATTGTGAAGATTCCGATGAAAAGTGGCGCTAATTGCTATGTAAGACAATACCCATTACCTGTTCATGCGAAAGCAGAAATAGAGAAACAACTCAAAGAGTGGTTGGACAACGGTATAGTTGAAAAATCCAAGCCTAGCGCTAGATTTCATTCACCATTATTAGCTGTACCTAAAAAGGATGAAAATGACAAACTCACAAAGCTACGCATTTGTTGTGATTTGAGAAAAATCAACGCATCTATTTCAGAAGACTTACAAGAAAATTTTGCTGTACCAAAAATTACTGAGATCTTCGATAGAGTCTCAAAAAAGGCAAAAATCATGTCTAAAATTGATCTCAAACAGGCTTATTACTCTTTCGCTGTTGATGAGGCTAGTAGAGAAGTATTATCATTCTCTTATAATCATATAAACTACAAATGGTGCCACGCGCCCTTCGGATTAAGCTTTCTTACAAGCCAATACTGCAGGGTCATGAACATCCTCTTGGGAGACTTAGAAGGAGTAGAAACATATGTAGATGATTGTGTACTCTATAGTGAAACGATAGAAGAACATATTAAATTGATAAACACAGTGCTCGAAAGATTGACTTCTGTAAATTTGAAGATCAATCCCGACAAATGCACATGGTTTCGAACGGCTTTATATTTATTGGGCTTTATTGTTGGACCTGGCATTACAAAGATCGATCACAGACGACTTTCAAACATTGATAAATGGCCAATTCCTAAAAACGCTGCACAAGTACGAAGTATTATGGGTGTGATTTCTCATTTAAGGGATTACTGTCCTATGCTTAGTAAAGTAGCTGCACCTTTAGATCAACTACGTAATGATAAGGATGTACAAACCAAATGGACGTCTTTACATACTGATCGATTCAATCGGATTAAACAGATTCTTGTGTCTAATGCCGTGCTTCACCAGCCTGATCTATCCAAGAAATTTTATCTGGAGACAGACGCATCTGTATATGGGATAGCTTGTGCACTCACTCAAAGAGATGAATTTAATAGAACTGTACACATTGCTTTCATTAGCAAGTCTCTCAATTCGGCTGAGCGCAATTGGTCCACCAATAGACGCGAAACTGCTGCAATTGTATTCGGATTGATCAGATTTAGACCTTTGCTATGGGGGCATCCATTACCTATCGAGGTGCTCACTGATCATATGGCTCTTACTTACATGTTCACGTCTACCACGTTGAACAGTACATTACAATCTTATATGGATGTTATTGGACAATTCAATCTGAATGTAGTTCACTTAAAAGGCATTGCCAATAAACTACCTGATGCACTATCTCGCGTTTACCCTCCTATTATTGAAGACCAAACGCTGGAGGGGGAGCAGGATCGCAATATTAAACGATTAGAGAAATGCATCTTACTAAGAAGAGCTTCATCTAACAATGACAAAGATAGATTTATTCATAAAAAGAAGATCTACTCGAAAGATAAACGTTTGAACATCCTCGCGGTGAAGCTTAATAGTAAAGACTTCAAATCTAAAGGAACAGAGTATGCTTGTCCTCCAGCCCACGAGAGAGATCAAATAATCCACGATGCACATGCACTTGGACATTTCGGTATTGAGAGTGTAGTAAAGCACATCCACACTTACCAGGGGTTACATTGGAATACCATCTACGCTGACTGTAAAGATATCCTTTCACGCTGCAAAGAATGTGCACTTCACAATGTATCCAAGAAGGGTTTCAATCCACAAAAATCTATAGTTGCATTCGAACCATTCAGTCATGTAACAATGGATCTCTTTGGACCACTTCCTGTAACTGAGGCTGGTAACATATATGGGCTAGTACTTGTCGATATTTGCACCAAATATATTATCACTAGACCTATACCCAACAAACAAAGTGATACCGTAGCTAAAGCCTTGATTAATATCTTTGCTGACTATGGATTACCTGACATCATTGGTAGCGATAACGGAAGGGAATTCAGGAACGGATTGATGCATACATTAACCAATACCTTGGGCATCCAGCACCGATTCTCTACACCTTATTATCCTCAATCCAATGGTGCTGCTGAAAGATCCGTGCAGATGGTGAAAAACACACTGCGGAAACTCTGTGGTAATGATACAAGTAACTGGGACGAGAGGCTAGGACTTGTACAATTATGCTGCAATATCAAAGTAAGAGATCGCACTGCTAGTACACCATTTTCGTTAATGTTTGCTAGACAAGTAGACTTGAGCACAAATCATGATCCTAAAATGAAGGGCAAAAAGAATCCTGTATCAGTAAAAGAACTGGTAAAGAGAGCTGACTACATGGCTGACGTTGTATTTCCTGCTGTTGAAGAGAGAACACGTAAGATCGTCGAAAAGTACAATGAGGATTTCAACAAGAAGCATCGCATTATTGATATCCCAATAGACACTCCTGTAATGGTCAAATTACAAGGTGGTCGACCAACATCGTTATCGCCTCTATATGATGGGCCATATACTGTAGTTCGAAAGACACGTGCTGGCACCTATGTATTGAAGGACGAGTCGAATGAACTATTACATCGTGAATATGTACCCTCAGAACTCAAAGTCGTATCTATTGACGAATCTGCTATAGAAGAAGAACTGTTTGAAGTCGAGGAGATACGAGACCATAAAGATGAAAATGGCCAAAGGTTATATCTTGTAAAATGGGTAGGCTATGGTGAACGAGAAAATGACTGGATCTCAGTTGATGCATTTTCGTCTCCTGCCACTATCGAAAAGTATTGGGAAAAGGTTAGACATTCAAAGCGATTAGCAAAGGAAAGGTTGAAAGACACTTACCAAAAGAAAACTCATACCAAATCACCAACTAAGAACACAATTACTGATCAAAAATCTGATAATGTGTCGAATAATAAGAGAATGCGAACTGGTGAGGTAACTGATTTAAATCATCCCATATCACAGACTAGACGTAGTAAAAGAAGCAGGAAGTAATGACACGCAACAGTGAAAGAAACATTAAGTTCTCACTTGCCCGGTCAATATACAAAACTAAACAAAAAAATATAATAATATACTGTCACGCAGTTATGCCTTGGAAATTGTATCTCAGCAGTTGATATCATACTACAGTAAAAATAAACCTGGTAAAATTGAATCACTGGAGAACAAAAAACAACATAACACGTAGATACAACTTCTTGTTATTCTTTACTAATGTCGACTCAGTGTGCACTGACTCTAGTGGGGGAGCATGTGGTGAAATAGCCACATAATTGAAGTACAGACAGACTAGAGGCCTGTGCGCCCTAGCTGTAGCACATACATACTAAAG
Organism: Actinomucor elegans; assembly: GCA_026027325.1. Taxonomy (NCBI): domain Eukaryota; kingdom Fungi; phylum Mucoromycota; class Mucoromycetes; order Mucorales; family Mucoraceae; genus Actinomucor; species Actinomucor elegans. The sequence continues at coordinate 177,165 of JAMSLZ010000015.1, forward strand.
CATCATTGATTACCTTATACAGCGATACAGTCCTTAAACAGAGATACGTCCTTCTTATACTTTTTATATGAACACAAGTAAATAACCTTCAGTCACAATTCAACGAGTATAAATACAAGCTAGAAAAACTAGTTAGAAATAATTAATCACATTTAAGTTGAATAAACTATAACCAAGTTATAATCGACTTACTACCTGCTTTTATATTTTAATTTTACCGCATCCTTTTTCCCCTTTTGTATATATTATCGTAGATCCATTCAATGTCTCGGTCCCTCGAATTTGACATTTGATCTAGTGTTACACCTAGATTCTTATTGTTCTCGAGTGATCGCAGATCAAATGCATTGACTCTGGATAGTTACTCGGTGCTCTGCTGCAGAAGATGAATGTTTTACGCTGGTTATGTTTCTGATGCTTCAGTATTCACAATCTAATGGTCTTTAGATTGGTGATTGTATATGTTGTGATTAGAAGCCAGTTATTGAAGTTGCTGATGGTTTATCCGGTTGTACTTGTAGAATGTTAAGTTATGTAGTAGAAGTAGAAGGCAGATTGATGTCTATATAAGATAGATCAATCGTGCCTGTCAATAAACGATAATTCAATTTTTGGGTCTTTCTTCCCTTACTTTATCACTTTTTCTTTTACTTGCTTTATTGTCTTTTAAAGCGAACACACCTAAAGCCCTTTCTGGATCTGTTCGATATATATAATAATAGTCTTTACAGTCTTCTATTACGCAATTATATATATATTGTTTACTCTCTCTATTCAAGGTAAACATAAAAGAACATAGCCACAATATCAGCTTTGTCAGTTCTGTATCTTGTAATGGATGTCTGTAGAATCAGTTCTCTGTGACTATTCTACACGTGATCAAGAAGTGTATTAAAGAAGTATTATAAAAGATACAATACAAGTATTTTTAAGATACAAACTGAAGATAAGCTTTATTCAATGAAATTATAATGGTATTTATATTATTCTAAGACGGATGGATAATTATATATGGATATGCGCTTTGGATATTTATAAAGGAATATTTCTATAGTAGTATGATTTTCTAACAACCATCTTGGCAGCGGGCTTGAGTTCATATAAGGTAAGTCAAGTGTACCTTAGTCTTTTTGCGAGTTGTATTGGTATTGGGCTTGAACTTCCTTTTTCGTTTTGCTTCCTTCTTTAATCTCAGCTCGACTTCTATTGGTACTTCTTCCATTGTGGAGTCTATGGGCTCGACAGCTTTGTCTTTCGATAATTTAAATAAACCGGACAGTCAGTAAACTAGAGCACGTGACGAGCTGAGATTAGTATTATCCAATAAGAGATGAGTATAACGATGTAGTTTTGAATAATGATATTTTTATTAGTTGTTGTCTTCTTTTTAAATTAATACACAATATATATATATATTATTTATAATTCTATCTGGAAGGTGCTAGAAGTTATGATTGCCAAGTATGGTATAGTTTATGTCGTTTTGTTCTAGAAGGTGCCAAAGGGCTAAAGCGACGCTTAGTTCGAGGCATTGTTCGGACCAAGGGAATTGCTCTCGAACTTTCGCTGACAGCTTTTGTAAGTTTTGGATGTTTGTAGGTTCAACTCTTCGAGGTTAACCAAACACGTGATCTTGATTTTAATAAGCGATAAGTACTTTAAGCCAATAGTATTGCTTAAAGAATTGAAGAAGAAATATAAGGCCTTTAAAATGAATTATAAGTTATAAGATGTCGTTTATTCAATTGAATATGAAGCTTATTTATATACTTTTTAATGCTTCATATTCGTAATGATCATATGTAATATATATAAAGATAATGACTAATTAATTGTGAATATTGTATAATGTAATGTGAATAACATGAGATAGGATAAGTAAGCATATGAATGATGAATAATATAATAACTGTGAATAATTGTATCCTGATGTAAAGACCTCTTTCATATATGAACATTACTAGCTAGACTTTTCGTCGTCTGATATTTGGAATGCTGGGTTTGAACTGTCTCTTGCGCTTATTGGCTTTTCTGAGATTGATTTCCAAGTGTACAGGAACGTCTTGCATAATTGTGTCCATAGGCTCGACACTTTTGTAAGTTTTGGATGTTTGTAGGTTCAACTCTTCGAGGTTAACCAGCTGGCTGCTACAGTGGTGGAAATAACTGGTGCACAAAACTTTATTCGGGGATATCTTCATGAAAAATGGTGCTAACCTTTTGAAATAACTTTATAACTATTCACAAAATTGATTATAATATCCCTATAAGCTTTTAAGTTTGTTTATTTACGTCACTCCAACGTCATAGCTGATAATTACATTTTTAAGTTAGGCAAAAATATCAAAGTTTCCGACTATAGCAATGTAATCGAAATTCTACATATTATAGCTTCATTTTTTCCATGATTATGATAATTTATGACGTTAGTGATGTCAAAGCTATAAAAAGAACCACATTATTTCGATCCTTTTTTACCATTTTATCAACCTCTTTAAAGGACTTCATATATTTGAAGATGCGCTACCAAATTCTTTCTGGCAAGTTTTAAACTCCATCAGAACACTCATTTTTTAAGGCGCAGTCACTAATGAAGCTGTCTAGCAAACTGGAGTTTCCAAATGGACAATCAATCGAATGAAAGCACAGTTGAACCCTGATTACGAGTGACTTCCCTGTAGAAGACCTTCTCCCATAAGCAATACTGCTAAGATAGTTCTTCGGTTCAAAGTCCGATGTGGTAGCTTACGCTCTTTGTGAGATGCTCGATGATGATTATTGAGCTTAGGCTGTTTTATTGGCAAGCGACAACTACGAAATCTAATGAGACAGCTTAATTTAGTTTCAGCTATTAAGAAAAAACGACCATTTCTGTCGGACACTCACATGTTTATTTTGGTTTCATCAGAGAATATAACCTTCTTCCAGTCGTCTACTGTCCAGTCACGGTGTTGTTTTGCCCATTTTAACCGATCCATGGGGTGATTTCGCTTGTAAAATGGTCTTTTTTTTTAATAAATGAAACTAAATTAAGCTGTCTCATTAGATTTCGTAGTTGTCGCTCGTCAATAAAATAACCTAAGCTCAACAACCATCGTCGAGCATCTCGCGAAGAGCGTAAGCTACCACACCGGACTTTACATCGAAGAACTATCTTAGTAGTATTACTTAGGGGAGAAGGTCTTTCACCACGAGGTTGCCCGTAATCAGGGTTCAACTGTGCTTTCATCCGATTAATTGTCCATTTAGAAACTCCAGTTCGTTGGACAACCTCATTAGTGGCAGCGCCTTGCAAAATGAGTGCTTTGACGGAGTTTAGCTTGTCAGAAGGAATTTGATAGGGCATCTTCAAATTAATAAAGTCTTTTAAAGAGGTTGATAAAATGGTAAAAAAGCATTGAAATAATGTGGTTCTTTTTATAGCTTTGACATCATTAACGTCATAAATTATCATAACTACCGAAAAAATGAAGCAATAATATGTAATATTTCGACTACATCGCTATTATCGGAAACTTTCATATTTTCGCTTAACTTAAAAATTTAATTATCAGCTATGACGTTGGAGTGACGTAAATAAACAAACTTAAAAGCTTATAGCGATATTATAATCAATTTTGTGAATAGTTATAAAGTTATTTGAAAAGGTTAGCATCATTTTCCATGAAGATATCCCCGAATAAAGTTTTGTGCACCAGTTATTTCCACCACTGTAAATTTAAATTGTTTAGTAACCACTGAGAGTTGACTAAATATACAAATTACACACCTGTCGAGCCTATGGACACAATTATGCAAGACGTTCCTGTACACTTGGAAATCAATCTCAGAAAAGCCAATAAGCGCAAGAGACAGTTCAAACCCAGCATTCCAAATATCAGACGACGAAAAGTCTAGCTAGTAATGTTCATATGAAAGAGGTCTTTACATCAGGATACAATTATTCACAGTTATTATATTATTCATCATTCATATGCTTACTTATCCTATCTCATGTTATTCACATTACATTATACAATATTCACAATTAATTAGTCATTATCTTTATATATATTACATATGATCATTACGAATATGAAGCATTAAAAAGTATATAAATAAGCTTCATATTCAATTGAATAAACGACATCTTATAACTTATAATTCATTTTAAAAAGCCTTATATTTCTTCTTCAATTCTTTAAGCAATACTATTGGCTTAAAGTACTTATCGCTTATTAAAATCAAGATCACGTGTTTGGTTAACCTCGAAGAGTTGAACCTACAATCATCCAAAACTTACACACCAGCTTGTGCTGGTATAGTATAGTGGCAGTACATCGTGTTGTGGCCGCGTCGACGCAGGTTCGATTCCTGCTACCAGCATTTTTGGATTTTTTTTTGCTCCTCTGTTGTGGTTGTCGTGAGCAGAGATGTATATTTTAGTGTCAGGTACACACGGTCTTGATGTGTAACCTTTTTAATTAGTATAAATATCAATTGCATCTTAGAATAATAAAGAGCATCTTTTATCTCATATATAATCTATTGTACACGTTTATTGGAATCGACTATAAAACATATATCTCGGCACACGACATTAGTGTAGATTTATATAAAAGTGTAATTAAGAGATAAAAGATGATCTTTATTCATTTGGCATTCTATTTGATGTTTATACTTATCAAAAGGTTACGCACAAATCTGTGTGTACCTGACATGGTGTGCAGGGGTATATGTTTTAGAGTAGATTCCAATTGTCAGGTACACAGACTTGCGTGTTACTTTCGATTAATTATAAATATCAAATGAAATGGAAAACAATAAAAGGCATCTTAATTGATCTCATACAGGGTGAGGGACCAAAGTGATCGGACGTTTCATGATTCCGTACTCTTTGTTGTAAACATGGGAGGTCATACAGATACTCGCAATTGTTGTACAATTACTCGTACAGGTTCTGGGTTAGTGGATGACCTCAGGTATTTACTCATAGACATATCTTTGGCTGCTGTGGTGTTCTTTGGATATGTGTACCTACTTAAATGGCTATTTCCAATTTTTAAAACGGCTATTAAAAATATTTGGAACGCCGGAGACATATTGGATAACCGCATTCTACTACACCCGGTCATCCACTAACCCAGAACCTGTACGAGTAATTGTACAACAATTGCGAGTATCTGTATGACCTCCATGACTTGTTCAGTATCCGTCACCAATCAGGTCAATGTTCGACAATGCTTATACTCAGCTTGTGCTTTGACAGCTTTGTAACGTCGGTTAAGAGATATATATGGAAACCAATGCTTAGTGCAACTAACCTTCATAAACTATCTATCACCGAACATAAAGTCGTACTAGAATGGATTACTATAAATCCTTGTTAACTCCATGAGCGCAGCCTTTGACTAACTCAACCGTCTATAATATCAAGTTAAATCCGAACTTCAATTTTGTATAGATAGCTCATCATTTTAATGCTTTAATAAATCAATTCGTTTTATCAGTCTGGTTATTTTTACAGTATTTATTATATTCGATATAACACAGATTACTGATTGGTAATAAGATAGCTATTAATTGTTCTTTATTTCGATCATAAAATGAAGGTGTATTTATATTAGTTAAAGGTTTTATATTTAATCGATTGACAGGTACTGCTGAGAATGAATGAATGAAACAATAATTCATGTTTAGCCGATTACTTGCAAGTTACGGTAGAATTAGTTTATACAGGTAAATGTACTGTTCTTGTATTGGTTCTTGTATTATTACTGATGAGTAATGTTAATGACAAGTGATTGCGGTAAAATTAAAATATAAAAGCAGGTAGTAAGTCGATTATAACTTGGTTATAGTTTATTCAACTTAAATGTCATTAATCCTTTCTAACTAGTTTTTCTAGCTTGTATTTATACTCGTTGAATTGTGACTGAAGGTTATTTACTTGTGTTCATATAAGAAGTATAAGAAGGGCGTATCTCTGTTTAAGGACTGTATCGCTGTATAAGGTAATCAATGATGCTTTAGTATGTATGTGCTACAGCTAGGGCGCACAGGCCTCTAGTCTGTCTGTACTTCAATTATGTGGCTATTTCACCACAGTGATGATGAATCGATCTAGAAGCTTAATTGATTATGCGTGATTGCTTGATTGGTGAAACCTGTTTGACGGGTCAATCAGTTACGCAGTTGGATAGCTTTAATTGAGACATGTCGTGTGTATAGCCTGTGAATATAAGCGTGTATACGACAACAATCAACAATATCTGCGCTAAAATTAAGATAAAAGCAGGTAGTAAGTCGATTATAACTTGGTTATAGTTTATTCAACTTAAATTGATTCATTCTTTCTAACTAGTTTTTCTAGCTTGTATTTATACTCGTTGAATTGTGACTGAAGGTTATTTATTTGTGTTCAAATATAAGAAGTATAAGAAGGGCGTATCTCTGTTTAAGGACTGTATCGCTGTATAAGGTAATCAATGATGCTTTAGTATGTATGTGCTACAGCTAGGGCGCACAGGCCTCTTCTAGTCTGTCTGTACTTCAATTATGTGGCTATTTCACCACAATATCTATTCCAAAATTAACAGATATTGAAACGTGGGACATTGATATATTTTAACAATTTATATTAAACGAAAGCTCGCACCATCAGTGCAACTTTGTCGCTATATGATCTACAACGAAAACTGGTCCTCTTATTATGTTTACACACAATGTGGCGCCCTAGAAGTGATATTGGCCGTATCCAATTCCGGGATACTTTGTTACGTTACTCTGAAGATAAACAGACTCTGACTGGAGTGATACTTCATGTCAGAAAACCAAAAGAGGGCAGCAAAAAACAATACAATTAGGCCTTTTGAATGATAGTCAACAAATAGAACTGTGGTGAAATAGCCACATAATTGAAGTACAGACAGACTAGAAGAGGCCTGTGCGCCCTAGCTGTAGCACATACATACTAAAGCATCATTGATTACCTTATACAGCGATACAGTCCTTAAACAGAGATACGCCCTTCTTATACTTCTTATATTTGAACACAAATAAATAACCTTCAGTCACAATTCAACGAGTATAAATACAAGCTAGAAAAACTAGTTAGAAAGAATGAATCAATTTAAGTTGAATAAACTATAACCAAGTTATAATCGACTTACTACCTGCTTTTATCTTAATTTTACTGCAAGAACTTTGCTTAGTACGCTGTATAGAGAAGCTTCTCAAGGAAACACTAGTTTTTCGTACGAACCTAGCAGATGACCATACGTTATTATTGACATATTTAAACAAACCTGAAGAAATTAAACTGTTGTATTCCACCTACTATTTTGCATCGACATAATAGTAAGGAATCAGCTGTTCATTTATGTCATACACGGACTCTATCTGATAACCCAATCAGATCAACGAGGCTTGCATAAATACAAGCGATGTGTCATCCTTAGAACTATTAGCCAATGTCGTATACACGCTTATATTCACAGGCTATGCATACGACATGTCTCAATTAAAGCTATATCTAACTGCGTAACTGATTGATCCGTCAAACAGGTTTCACCAATCAAGCAATCACGCATAATCAATTAAGCTTCTAGATCGATTCATCATCACTTGTCATTAACATTACTCATCAGTAATAATACAAGAACCAATACAAGAACAGTACGTTTACTTGTATAAACTAATTCTACCGTAACTTGCAAGTAATCGGCTAAACATGAATTGTTGTTTCATTCATTCATTCTCAGCAGTACCTGTCAATCGGTTAAACATAAGACCTTTAACTAATATAAATACACCTTCATTTTATGATCGAAATAAACAAAAAATAACTATCTTATTACCAATCAGTAATCTGATTACATATACAAGTCTTATTATTATTATTACGTGAATCTTTGGTCTTTAGCTACTTCGGATTCAACAGCCAATAATTCTTACAAGAAACACGCGGCATCATACTATCGAGTAGTATCGAGTGTATCTCAAGATAAAACCTGAATATCGAATAACGCGTGGGTTATACAATTACAACAATGCGTGGTTGAAAGGCTTATTAGTGACTGCTGGGATTGGACTCCGTTGTACGGCCATGCGTGCTGATAGATTGAATGCTACACTATTAAGCTCTGATGAAATGTATATAAAGAAGACTTGATTTTGAATTGTGAATAAACATGAGAATAACTTTTACTATCAGGATAACTGATTCCATTTACTGTCTATTCTTTTATTATCATATTTTAAATTATATCCTTCGTCTTTAGCACCGGATATAACATAAACTATCAAGTGTCCACCAAGCAACTGTGGCCTCCTGGGTCAAAGAACATATGTAAGCTGCAGGTATCAACAAGGATTACCCAGCACATTCTATCAGGGCTGCCAGCAGCACCAAAGCTGTACAAAAAGGTGTCACCATTTCTAAGGTAAAGCAACACGCCAATTGGTACCAGAATTCAAATACATTCGAAAAGTATTATTTCAAACCGGTTCAACAACACCAGGATAGTACAACAATTCAGAATTCAATTTTTCAACAGACCGAAAACCATACCACTTCGGAGTCCGAAGCGAAGGCAACACGTATTGTGTTAGGCACAACATACAATACAACAGCTGCCGAAGCGAAGGATGAAGAAGTGGTACAATCCTTACCCTGGTACAAGAGAATGTTCTCTTGACTTATTTTACTTACCATTATATATATATCATCAATTAGTAGTAGTTTATATTTATCAAATCTTATATTTTATCAATTCCCTCCCCAAAAAAAAAAAAAATTGAATTATATAGTTTAGCTTGAAAGATCTAAAGAAAGAGGGATTATCATTTTTTATTATTATTATACTGAAAATAAAGCGTGGCTCGGAAAGCTTGTACCGCTTCTTCATCCTTCGCTTCGGCAGCTGTTGTATTATATTGTTATTGAATTTATAATGAAGAGTAATATCACAACCAAAGAAATATATATCAATTGCTTGTATTACGAAACAACGTCCAATTTTCTTAGTAAAATTTTGCTTGTCTTTTTGCATCTTGCGGTAAAAATTGAATAAAAAGCGAGTGAATCAGTTAGAACCGTTTTATGGGGTTTTATTGATTCAAAGTGAGTTTTTTTTTGTGAGTTAAAGTTTTTCTATCTAACTTGTATCTCTCGTATTTATACTTCAAAGGAAATGGCCTCTTAGTAACAATCAAAGGCCTTTTTAACCTATGTTCACTCTGCATTAATTGTCTTTTCAGCGGTGATCCAAAACTCCCTCTTTTGATGAATAGTTTAATGAATCCCGCCTTTTTGATATATATGCAGAGTGCTCTATATGTGGATTTCACCAAGCATCTCATGTTGAATAATTTAACCTTAAAAAGGTTGAATCCTTAGGCACCTTTTCTTTTTGTTTCAAATTGAATAACTTAGCTATAGAAAAGATTACTTCTAAATGTATTATATTACGTCAACGTAGTAGACAGTATCATTCAAACTCAATTTAGTTCGAAACCCCCCATAATTTGATTTTGCAGTCCAAATAGCATCACCCCATACTGTATCACTCTTTTGCTACTCTACAGTGCTTTCAAAATAAATTAGCAGTTCAATATAGCGTGTGTTCAAGATTGCTTGGGCCCTGGATCTTCGCTTGTGACAGTTTTGGGAGGTAATTAACATACAATCTTTAAAATGAGTGTGTATCAAGACGATACTATGCTATGTCAAGATACAAGCACTACACATATTTAAGATCTCAGCTTGTTTAATCTGGCATTCAATAGTAATACAATGTTTAATAGATCTCAAGCTGTGCAATATAGGGATCTTGGTCTTTTCTTTTACATCAATAAACAAACCACACGTTCAGCGTGATCGAATTATTATAGTCCCTTTTGTAGTAGAAATCATTTTATATTCCATATAATTCTCAGCTTGTTTTGAAGCTTTCTTTCGAAGACTGCATAAAAGGACTTGACCATAGAAGAGTGTAGCAGTGTTCAATCGGATCAAAACTTCCTATTCCCAGCCCAAATAAAAAAAAAATCGCTCAGTTTCAAACTATTAAAACTGGTCAAGTGCGAGTCACTCTATAAAATGACCTAGTAACCCCACGAAGTAGTCTGGAAAAGTACCAAGAGAGCTACAATGGTAAACAAATCCTCTTTGGCAAATTTACTATGTTGCTTGCAGCTAATGACCCAAGAACAGCTACAATTTATCCATCAAATATCCTCTGTAGTACTATTAAATGTGTTTCATGGCTACTATAGGCCATTAAATAGATAGTATTCTATTTTTTAGCTGTTATACTATGCTACTATAGCTTCTTTCAATTGACTGTCACACACTTTCTTTCTACTAAATATAAGACTTCATTGAACAGCCTTTTCAAAATAAAATCTGCCTTGCTATTTAAACCAATCCTATAGTGTAGCCTCAAAAATATTGATATGAATTGTATATACATGCATTCCACTAACATAACTTATGACTAGTATTGACTAAAATTCGGAGGAACATACCATCTCTACCCAATCATAATTTTCATCACCACAATTTGTAACTTGAAACACTCCCTTATTTTTTCCAATTTTCAGATCTTTTTTTCTATCACTTGCATCCATCATATCCACAGCTTTATCGTTACTAGTTTGTAAGGGTATTTTAATAGACTTTTACAATAGAAAAATAAATGGAAATGCGCAAAAGATGGTAAAAAGAATCAAACTATCATTTTTACTGTTTCATATAATATCTGTGCCTAAAAATGTTCATTTCTTGTTTCGAGCTCTCTAAATCAATGTCATTTGAGTCATTCACATTGCAAAAACGCGTAATTTTCTGTTACCTTTATTCGTGATGAGGAGGTCGAAGTCCAACTTTCTTTGGGAAAATTAAAGGATGTAATTGGGCAAGATAAGTAATGGCCCACCTATTTTACGATAGAAAGAAAGAATTAGAGATACAAGCGCAATGCACATTCATGTTCAGCATATTTACATCAAGTAACAGCAAATCAGAGACATGATAATAACGGTACGAATGACACTATGGAATTGACAAAGTTAATCTCGGGATTAATTGATATACTACAGTTTCACACAGTACGTTTGGTCGTTTCCTTTAGGTGTAAACACGTAAGCCAGAGCAGAAATCAAGGCAACACCAAAGAATGCCCAAACGATGTTATATCCTGACATTTTGTATAATTGAACTAAAACAGACTACAGGAAAAAAGAAGTTTTGAAACTGTTACTTGTGTACCTTCGTGCTATACGACGTAGAACATTGGATCTCCGGTAACGTTTACAGCTAATCCAATCAAACCGTGTGTACTCTGTCTAATTATCCAATCAAGATCCGAAAATTGTAATTCTAATACACCTTAGTTGGGATTTGGCCAATAAATGACTGTTTTGTCTCTTCCTCTTTTCCTGTAAAGTCAGTTTTCAACATAGCATCATAGCTAAGTTGTAATTTGGTCATCGAACAAATATATAATCCAAGCGATCATGAACTGGGTTCATTTATAAAATGGTATAGATTCTAATGGTGATAGTAATGTTTTAGCGATGATTTCTCTTTGATGGCAATGAGAAACCAAATCTTCAATAATCTCAATCATAACAGTTCTATATTTTGAGCAGAAATGCAAATAACTCACTTCTAACCATTAGTAAACATAGTAAACATAGTATGCATTGTACTGTCACTAAAAAGAAACTATTTAAAGATACGATAGTTCATTTTAAGTACTTGATATGACATTTGATCTGGATCGATTGAGTACTTATCAATCGTAGATCGATGTCTTATAAATTGTAATGTTTAATACCAATTTTTCCAAGATAGCATATTTATTTATAGTCTAGTTAAACAATGGTTAAAATATATTTTGTAGATTATTATGATCATGTACTAGTCAATAGATGCATTATACCAAAATCGATCGAAAAATGTTGCGTTCTTAGAAAGTAGCCTGATTTCTAAAAAAAAAAAAAATCGATGAGGGTACCCCTTTCGGCACATTTTTTTTATGAAGCTTAAATACAGTATTTTGGTAACATAACCTATTTTCAAACCGGTGCGGCACACCCAAGAGGATTTAGGTAATTTGCCACCAAAGGCACAGAGTCAGAACAGGAATATCTTAATTTGAAATAAGAAAACTTCACAAATGCAAGGAAAAAAGAAATTGCTTTAACACTATATCATGCACGATTCAATTATTCATAGAATTTGTTAATATATCGCTATGAGCATAAGCTATTATCTGTTACTAAAAACTAGACCAAAATGTAACTGCTTTTTTTTTCATTGGAAACTGAGAGACATTACGAGAAAAAATGGCTGATCCACGAAAGAAATTGACCCTTCTGCCAGTCCCAGATCTGATACGCAATTTTCATTTGCAATCGCTGGTCACTTGCTCAAGAGATTTGATTATTCAGATATCCATGAAATCAGTTTTGCTTGTCTCACTACGTTTTCAGCGATCGAGACCAAGTCTAGTTCAACACTCAACAGGATTAGCGCCAACTTCCTTGTCTCTTATTTTTTTGTTGCTAAAAAAACAGCGTTTTGGGGTTGACTCCTATTAACATATCTATATTGATGGTTAAAGCGCTCCTTCTAATATTCATGTGCTGGTATAATAAACCATTAATATACCGGATGATGTCGGGTATATTGCTTATGTCCTTCAGGTGAGCACATCAAGTCTTGCAGAAAAAGAAACAGAACGACTGTTCTTGTGTGGATTCCTTTCAATAGTTACTGTTTCTACATCCGAAGTATTTTGCTTAAGTGTAAGCCATTTTATACCGAGTAAAAAGTATATACTGTTAGTAATCTGTAATATGGATTAAATTTACTTATCCCCTAAATGAATTCGGTTGTTATATTCTGTGACGATTTCACCTGGTTAGACGCTGTCTAATATCTTGACAACAGCTTGTTCCGAAGCAGCATCCAATTCCAGCGACAGAACGCGCCACCAGCAACTCTATCTTGAATGTATTGGTTTCAATGCTTTAGGTGCAATCAATTTTGGCTCAATAAACTCAAACTCTGTCGTAAACGTCACATTAATAAGCGAGTTATTATGTTTGACAAGTGAATAATAACCGCCTGTCATTTTAGTGTCCTTCTCTCTATGAATTGTTTCTGCGATTCGTGTTAATCTTATTATTTCCTGTACCCATTACTGCCTTTTTCTTAATCTATATTATATTATACTAATACTTAGTATTTACATAGTTATATACTTAATACATACAACGCTCTGTTAATTTCGCTCTTTCAAAAAACAAAAAATTAAATTTCAGACTCTCTTCCTGTAATAGTGCGAGGAAGAAAGCAACAGCAACAGCAAGCAACACCAGAAGAAGAGGAGAGCCAAATGAATCACCAACATTCAACCAGCAGGATTTATCTGAAGAACCTAAGAATTGTGGTTTTTTGTAATAAACATTTGATACTCTCAATTATAGAAAGCAATTGATTCATATTTTAATGCTTTGTCATAATATACGCCGTAGAAAATTAAATTATCCTTCGAGTAAGATAATTTTAATATACAGCATGGAAGAAAATTCAGCATTAGGAGGTAAAAATGGTATAAACATAAAGGTCTGAAACTCATTCTTATAAAGAGTAACCATTATACAATTTAATTTATCGAAAAGAATATATTTATTAGCGCAGGTTTCCCTTGATTTATAGCTTTATCTCCATTTGCTGTCGGTAAAGATAAAGTTTATGTTCACAATGATTTTATCAAGTAAAATACTCTATGGCTCAATGCTTGATATCGCCAACCAATAGAACCTTACCAAATAATAAAGGCAGAACAATTCTTCATTTGTCCGGAGTTTCAGTATAATCAAAGTCAAAAGCTCACGATTGGATCTGGGCTTACATGATACTGGTGCTCCAATTCAAAGGGGAAAAAATGTTTCGAGAACCAGTGTCAGCTGCTTTTTCTAAATTATATACAAATTACCTTTGAACATGTCTGAAAAATACAAGAACTTGAAAGTGAAAGAACTCCAAGGTGAGTAACATGGGAAAAGAAACTATAATCTCTGGATTCCCGACGATATTTACCTCATTTATTGTAGAATTGTTACAAAAGAACAACCTGCCTTACTCCGGCAAAAAGGAAGACCTTATCGATCGATTAGTCAAGAACGATGAACGTGAAGCTTTGGAAAACCTTGAAAAAGAGTTTGAATTGGATGACGATCTCGATGACTCGAAAATTAATCTGTAAGTCTTTGAATGTACTTGATCTGTTACAGTATTGACATGAAAAACGCGTGTTTAACTTACAGAAATGACATCCCACAAGATATATTTACACCCATTCCCCTTGAGAAAGCTCCTACTATATCTGAAAAGGAAAGCGTATTATCAGATGATGAAGAGGTCGAATTCATTATCAATAAAAAGTCGTTAGCTACTGCTGGAACACCCAAGGAGAAACATGTTGCTACTGCCAACATAACTAAGTCAGTTGACAAACCTAGTAAACAAGTTTCTATATCGACCAAGGTCACTACTTCTGGATCTAAAGACATCTCGAATAGTACTGATTCCACTACTGCCACTGTGACCACCACTGCCACCACCACTGCCACCACTGCCGCTACCTCCTTCAAGTTCACACCTATTACATTCGATAAAAAGTCAACGTCTAACGTACCAACTGTTTCTTCTACAACTACTGCTCCGGAAAAGAAGCTTACTACTTCTAAAAAAAAGAGTGTCGTACCCCAGACTGATGAAGCGGCCGAGAAATTGAGATTGGAAGCTGAACGCCGACTGTTACGATCTAAGCGCTTTGGAGTCAAGTTGGATGAAAAGGAAATGAAAGAGATTCGCGCTGCTCGGTTCGGTATTACTACCACTACCACTACTGCAACAGATGAAAAGACAAATGAGGCTGCTACTAAGGCTGAAAAAACCAAGAAAAATAGTAAAACGAGTAGCAAACCACTAACGCAAGAAGAGATTTTAAAGAAACGCGCAGAACGATTTGGTTTACCTGTTGTTAATGAGAAGAAACAGGTTGTAGTGGATGAAAAGAAGAAGATTAAGAGTAAAAAAGGAAACAAAAAGATTATTGCACCTGAAGTAAAGAAGACGAATCCTATCATCATAACTAAAAGAAAGGCGGCAAAGGTAACAAAGAAGATAGCAGCACCACCTATCAGCAACAAGAAGCAAGCGATTACACTGAAAACTACCACTCGAGCTAACTTGCGCAAACAAAAAATGATGAAAAAAATGATTGAGAAAGCAGACATTGTGAAAGACAAAAAAAAGATCATTCACCAACGCAAAGCCAATATCATTAATGCCTCCGCAAAACAAAGTGGCCGTATAGTGACATATGAAACAAATCCTATCGCGCCTGTAACTGCAACCAAGAAACGCAATGCCCCTAAAACTAATAATACCAAGGCTCCAGCAAGAAACATAGTGGTTCAGCATAATAATGATAGAAAGGTAGTGATTGCAGACGCTGTACCTCAAAAGACCGGAGGCAGAAATAATAATAACAGCGCTACAAGAAAGAGAGGACGCGGATCTGAAAAAGAGCAGCCTCATCCACAGCCAACTGTAAGTAGAAACGGCCCTATCTTTGGACTTTGATACTAATTACGCGTCAATAGGAAATCCATACAAACAAGAAAAGACGCAGATAACATAGTTTCGAACAAAAGTAGCTTTTTAATAGTGTAAAAGTAAATACCCTTAGTTGATGTCAGAGTAGAAGTAGTAATTTAAACAAAATAAAGAGAAATCGCCTTTCTTTTCATTTTTAACGGTTTGGTATCGATTAGTCGACTAGTTAGTAGCAGTAATAAGTAATAAAAGGTAGTTGGCGTTGGGTAATAGTAAATAAGCGTGTGGTGAATAATAAAAGTAATAATATTTACAATAGAAAGTAGAATAAACAGTACTGTGGATGGAATCAAGAAATGATACATTCTTCAGATTGTCTTCTGCCATTGACATGGCGTTTCTTTTTGTCTTCTTTGGCTGACGGTTTCAGAGATAAGGCTTTATGTCTCAACGTACCTGGATCGATCTTGTTTTGCTGTTGTAAGGATAATGTGTGCGATAATAAGGCTTGATTTCCATTCAGTGCCTGTTCTTCTTGTGGCGTTAAACCAAGTGCCAAAGCATATTGACGAATACTTTCGGCTTCCTCAGGTTTGAGCTGCACAGGAGGAGTTGATTTGCAAAAATTATTACTCGAAAGACTGTTCTTTGAAGGATCCAGTACTGCTTTACGGCCGCGATTGTAAATCTTGGCAGAAAACACCCACTATTAACAAGCTAGTTAGAATGATGTGCATTTTGATTCAAATTATAGAGTTTTACATCGTAGGAAGGTTGCTGATCATTCACTTTTGGGGGACACGAAAAAGCAGACTTCTTACATTCTTCGTGACAAATGAGAGAGCAAACTTCGCAAAATATGGATTGCATAGTCATCAGCTCACAGCAGACTTTGCATTCAACCACTTAAAATAGACATAGTATGAATTATCGGTTTTCAATATTTCTTGTTTTAGTGTACTTACCTTTGCCAAAAGAAGTATGGATAAAACGATGCGTAATATAATCCTCTTCATTTCGAAGCCCAAATGGTACTTTGAGTCGTTCGACACCGTCTTCATTCAACTCTTCGTCAAACAAAGTCATTTGACTTTCGTTTTTCTGCATCAAATCAAGACCACTACTATTTCTTAAAGTCATATTGCTTTGACGCATATCAACTTCCTCTTCTTCTTCCGTGGCTTGTACGTCTTTAATTTCTGAATATTGCTGAGGGTGGTTGCGCAAATAGCTGGAAAGATCATGGGAATACGTTTCGGTCTTCTTCATACGCTGCTGATTTTTGAGGATCCATGGATGCTGTTTGAGTTGTGTAGCAGAAGGACGCTTTTCAGGGTCTTTTTGGAAACAGCCTGTCAAAAAGCTCTTCATGTCTTCTGAAATGCTATCCGGTAGAGGAGGACATTGGTCCTCTACTATACGGAACATGGCAGACATGGCAATCATATCCGAGTAAGGTGGTTTTCCTGTGACAAGCTCGACTAAAGTACATCCTAATGACCAAATATCTGATTTGGTCGAAGCGCCTTTAAGTTCAATCACTTCTGGCGCCACTGTATTAATTACACATCAGTACTTCTGCAAAAAAAAAAAGAAAAAGAGAAACTTGTACAGTACTTACTCCAGTTAGGCGTGCCAGAAACTGCACCAGCATCGGCGCCTTTGATTTTCAAGTTCAATGAAACTCCAAAATCAGTCAGTTTGACATCACCAGTTTTAGTAGTCAAGATATTAGCAGCCTTAAGATCACAATGCACCACTTCATTATCATGCAAGTACTCTAGACCGTTCAAGATTTTGATACAAAAGGACGCAACCAGCTTTTCGGGAAATGCGCCAAACGCTTTCAACGTAGACATGAGCGAACCATTCTCTGCAAATTCTAATATAATATTGATACTATGTTTGCTTTGTATAAATCCTAGATATCGAATGACATTGCAGTGCGAAAGTGATTTAAGTAAAGCGACTTCTTTCTATAAACAAATACAAGTTAAAAAGTAAACTAGTTAGGAGAGAGACCTTTTTATATATAAAGGAAATGCTCTATACCATCATTTCCTGATCTAATTCACCGTCCTCGAACAATAATCTTTTAACTGCAACAATTTCGCCTGTGGCAAGATCGAGTGCACGGTAAACGGAGCCAAACTGGCCTTTGCCTATACAATTACCAAGTTGCTGAAAGACAAGATTAGTGAAGAGTAGCTTCCGACCGTATAAGAACTTACATAATGAGTGGTGCTTGTGCCATCTTTACTGTGCAGTATCAATCGCTCTTCTTTATCATTCTCTGCAGCTGCTTCAGCAGCGGGTTTCTTGGAGAGGATTTCATTAGCTGTTTCTCTATACTGTCGATCCAGCTTGTGCCCAAGACTTCCACCTTTGATGGTCGATTTTTCTTCCATCATCATCTCCAGTTCATTTCGTTTCTTGTTGGGGTTACCAGGTACGTTGTTTCTGTTGGGAAATGTATGGCTTTGTCGTTTAGTACGTTCAGCAGGGGATGACATACGTCGATGTTGTCTTCGGTCAGGTTCAGCTGGCTCTTCTACGATCTGGGCATGTTTGCCTTGCTTTCGAGAATACGAGATGTGTTTTGGGGTTTTGGGAGATGTGGGTGAATTCATAGAAGGTGTGGATGATTGGGATTGTGCTATTGAGCTTTGTTCAGAATCCGTATTATAATCCTCGTAACGCGGGGGAAGCCTTAGTGGCGACTTAGGCGGCCTGGAGAAGTTGTTGGATGTGGGAGATGAAGGCGTTGTTCGAGGTGCTTTCTTTTCATATACTTGATCTTCCTCGTCTTGCATTGAATGGTGTGAACCGGCATAAGTGGATCGAAGTGCTACATTTCGAGAACTAATCAAAGCATCTTTGTTTAATCGTAATCTGGATTCAGGTTTTGCCGCTCCATTAAAACCACCAAAGATATCTCGTACGTCTCGGTATTTTGCGCTTAATTTCCCGTCATCCTCTTCTTCTTCTTCTTGTTCTTTAGTATATGAAAACAACCTTTATTTAGTTTTGTTCAAGAAAACATCTTTTAGTATTACCGTTATTTCGGATATCCGCTTGTTGTTTTTTAATGCCTTTCGATAACGAGGTTTCATTTTCCTGCAACGTTGAAGTCGAAAGGTGTTTTTGATGACCAGCATGTTTAGTTTGTTGAGTTCCTTCTTCGTCGTATTCTGTTTCATAGCCATTTGATAATGTGGGCCGCTGCCGTTGCTGTTCATGACTTTCTTGAGCTGCCAAGATCTGTTTCTCTGTTAGGCGGGATATAGCTAATATAGTATGAATAACCTAATGATAAGTTTTAAATATAACAGAACGATAAAAGACAAATAAAGTAATTAGTTAAATGGATTAGGAGTTACAAAATATAAAATAGGAGATCTAGTAAGGTATTTGTACTTACAGCTGTCATATCTTTTGCCTCAAACAAGTCTATTGTTTCAAATAGCTGTGCACTGTTTAATCCAAGCTATATGTATATAGAAATAGCATGAGTATCAACTGGTAACAGATTATAGATCAAAAGAACTAATAGGAAAGGGAATCAAAGAAAATGCTTGGCCAAAATACATGGCCTCCTAAGCCAAATCATGGATACTACCACGGCTCGTTTTACTAAATATACCACTATTTCACTTTTGTCTCACATCACTTTATACTAGATGTGATTTGCCCTCCCATTCTCGCTATGAAAACCCCTCTTTATCTCCTAGCAGTAATCACAAAATCTTGTTTTTAATACTGTACCTGTCGAGCTCCTTGTAGAAATCGAGTGATGTTATCCATCTATGATGCATTTCAGTATATCAAACACAAACTCATCAATAAAATCTACCTTGATAAAAGAAAGGTCTCGCTGACCAACTTGTTTAATTGTTCCAGGCTTCAATTTGTTAACAAGACTATCGAAATGTACATAAGAATACACCCTCATTCTCCTTTATATAGCTCCTAAGCATATTATTGAACTGTACTCACTTGCATAATAAAACACCATCTTGTAGTTCTGGGTGTAATGGAAGGTCTAAGGATAAGTTAAGCCCCAATATTGTATTGAGGTAATCAATCGCTGCCTTCTCGTCACTGCGAAATTGTTCTTGTTTCATCTTGTCAAATAAAAGATCTGCTCCGCTTTTCGATCTCGACATACGTGGGGTTGCATAAGAAGCTGACATTGAAACAAGTACAAAACTACTGAATAGTGTGATGAGCGCCACTCTGGTGTTTCGTTTATTAGTCTGATCAATGAGAGACTTGTAAAAGAAAGAAAAAAAAGAAAAGAAAAAAAAAAGGGGATAAGAAGAAGAAAAAAGAAGGGAATATGTATTATTAAAAAGACGGCTTTGTTTTATCTTCTTTGATATGCAGTAGAGTCTTCTTTTTTGATTGTTTAGCTAGCCAACAGATTTTTATTGTATTATGAATACTAAGGAAAGCTGCATACCACATGAATAACTAGCTTATAGATTCAGTATAATAGGAGTTGGATATAATCAAGTTGAAAAGGGCAAGGCTCCATCGCGTACCACATCGTCTAGAGTCTTTTTAGGATAGCAAGATATTGATAAAAACTTATGCGACAGATATAAGCAATGATCAACGACAATCAATCATGAATAGGTATTTATAGACCTGGCACTAATAATTAGATGATCAACAAAATTGGAGCACAAGAAACTCCCGTTTGAGTACTATTAGCACCATCATTAGTCTTCGCCTAATCGACGTATTGATAGGGTATTATAAAAAGTTCCCTTCTTTATGTTCTCGATTCATCGATATTCTTTGCGGATAATGCCGTTTATAGTTTAAGGTTTAGATACGGACACGATAAGCGCTGTGGTAGTTGTGTATAGAGGCTTTTTTTGAGGGAGAATAAGTGCTGCTAGGCACTTCACCAGCACAAAATAAGTCTGTAATCTACAAAATGAAATTAAATCATGTACAATTACCAACGTTTACTCTTTAATAAATATACTAGTGGATGAAGCTTTTCATTTTGAGCACGAATCGCTTATCAGATGCGACATATGACCGAGATCAGTTGAGTGATTTATAACTCTATAGACTTTGTTCACATAAGCTGCTTAATGTATACTCATAATAGTTTGTTCAAAGAATAGTTTATATAAATGCAGCAGTTCAGTCTTCAAATGTGATATTAAACTGAAATTGTGTGAAAAAAAATATCGCAATGTTGAAAAAAAAAAATAGAGCTACATTAGCCTGATTTCAGAAAAATTAGTAAATGGTATACCTTTAGGTCCGAAATATCTGCTGGGTACTTTATGTGTGTAGAAACATGAAGAAAGTCTTTTGGAATGATGATCCACTAAATACAGTAATCTTCAGGTTTTTGACAGTATAGAGTGGATTTCATTATTTGCGAAATATTCGAGTTATGACGATGTTTTCAAATAGGCCACAAACTACCTTGAAGATAAGCTCATCGTTTGAAAAATGAAATATAACAAGCAGCTGTTACATAATGAAATGCAAAATTAAATTATATACAAATTTGATTAATACTTATTTTAGTTATCGACAGTTCTTTGACATTAAAAGCGTCATCAAAATTCATACGAGTGATTCTGAACAACACGGCAGAAGAAGTTGATGTACAATCCACCTCTATGGATAAAATTCAAGAATTGATCATAGTGGTGCCTTACTTTTGGATCCGTTTTTTTAACGGCAACGAGGCCGTTTTAAACGGACGATTTTTAACAAATTTTCGTTTCAAATAGATGTTGATATATGTTGATGCGTTATTTATCGTATATAAGCTAATATAGCGTAGGTTGGGAAATGCAAACACAGGTTCAACCGAGAAATTGAACAAAATGCCGTTATAATGGCTAATTCGGCCCTATAAATTAACATTTACAAGAGAACTAAAATCACCAATATATGCTTTCAAAAATACATAAGGAAATTGATATTTTTAACATGTAAACATCGTCAAAAAGTGCTATAACATATGTTACCCCATCATGAGAACCTATTGAATAACTCAGATTTTTAAAATTCAAAATAAAAGGTTTACTTGGACTTGACCTCGTTTTTCATAGACATGATATATGGCTATTGCATGCCATATGGTCGGCATTTGTATGTGATGCTTATTCTATGTTTGCTTGGTCAATGCTTATCCCCTGCCGCTATCTGCACCTCCTAGAATAAAAGTTATAGTCTCTACATTAAGGAGTTTCATTTATTAATTTATATATATATATATAGGATTTCGATAGTTAAAATAAAAGCCGATCATAAAGTATAGTTTTTATAAATGAATCCCCCACTATCTGTCAATTTCATCAGGCAGAAATCACCACTTAAATCAATTGTGTGCCATGTCTAAAACAATCCTTGTTGACTCGATTCCGACCTTCAATGTGGTATATGCTCTCTGAGCCACGCTTTATTTTCCTTTATTTAACAAGTACTATTCTCTGAAAACAGACGATTTGGACCAATCATAAATTAATATCTCGTTCAATAAACACTTTTTAATCAGTTTTTTTTGCTAAATAATGCCTAACGTATATTCATTCACCTTGTTAAGTTTTGCTTCAAGATAATAATTATTACTTTAGATAGAGTTTACCAAAGAGGGTCTGTGTTTCGAAAAATTAAAACGGACTATTTGGTCCGATAATGAAGAGATTTATAAAGAAAGAAAACATATATATTGAAAAAAAAGGAAACCTTTATATTTGAATAGTACAAGCTTTGAAAATTACTCAGAGATGTATCCTCTTGCTTGATTCTGCTTCTAAGCGAGATTGAAAACAATCTGAACACATCGGGTCCATGCTACAAAAGCACCCTTTTCTACTTTTTAATGTCCCGACCTCTACAAGTGCGATATACACGTCTGGTGCGTTTATCACCATAAGAGAACGAAATATAGACATGTGTACTGCGTCTAGTACAACTTCTCAATCTCATCGGCTCTGTGGAGGTGCTTTCTATGGTTTTAATCTTAGTCTTGACCTTTTTAAGAAAAGAACTGGCCAGCAAGTCCTTGAAATCACTATGAAAGAAGTTACTTTCTCCATGATTTCCCCAGACCTTATAACAGCTAAAGGCACTAGTCTCAGCAACACCAAAAATAAAAGAAAGGAAATGAACTCCCCACCTGTATCTTTTCATTATATTATGAAAATTGGCCATATTGTCATGCCTGTTATTGGAAGTATCAGCGTTTCCTAAAGTGATGAGAATATTGATCGATGGAAATTAAGATACGATTCTAGATCTATGCTCACTCTTATGGGGTTCATAACCGTCAAATACTTGGGGGTGTGTGTGTGTGTCACAGCCGACGCTGTTGTCCATTGGAATCCTTGTAATAACGGATTTTATCCAAAAGAACAGAGATACTGCAAGAAGCAACCAGCGCTTTCGGCTACAAGCACCCGTAGACACAAACAATGATTATTCAGCTATCTTCATCGCGATTTGTCATGGTATAATTACTGCCTTGATCAGGGCCTAAAAACCCACGACGTTCATCCTAGACATGCCTGGGGGCCAATGTCTTCTCTTGGTGACCTGCATGATCGCAAACAAGCCATGCTTGGCCAAAGCGCTAATCGTCTCTAGTGAACCAAACCAAGGGTCAGCGATAATGGTTCTACCGGACGAAAACCAAGGTTCAGTCAATCGCTTCAATGTAGCGATTAAGTTTCGATTCATGTCATCATACTTCTTTTTAACAGGATCACTGGCAGTATCTAGTTGTAAGATACAACTGGTATTCTCATTCACCAAAGCTTTGAATTCTTGACCGATTGGATGATGCTTCCTAGGTATTTTCTTTAAGTTAGGCAAGTCGCAATCAAGTGATTGATTCATGCTTTCATCAACGCAAGGGTATCTACCAGGCTCCATCGATCTAGCTAAAACCTTGTTAAAAGCATCGAGATAACCTCTAAATTGATACAGGAGGTCAGTCTCTTTGCGTTTACCATCGGGAGCCTCGAATGTATGAAACTGCATAATGGAGTTGAATCTATCATATGCCATATATTCATTGAAGTCAATAGTCAACATAAAGTAACTAGATCCCATTATCCAGTAAGCCTTCTTATTAGCATGTCTGCACACGGTCATAACCATTAACAAGGCAAGCCAAGAAAGATGTTCAAAGTTAAATCAGCCCAATTACGATTAATGCTGCGAGCATGATTGTTTGTGTTAGGGATAGCAACATCCTTAGTAAAGTCGACTGACAAAAAGTGCAAAAAGTAATCAGTAGAAAAAGTACTTAACTTGTTTGGCATGTTAAATTTGGAACTGCTAAAGAAGTAATTACCATCCGAAGTACGTCTGTAATCAGTAGCTACCTCGTCAATTTTCCAGCCATCACTACCGGATTTAAACTCATCAAGTATAACATTGAACATGATATTCCCATCATCGTGTTCAACGCGTCTGGTAATCTTTCTGGCGAATCTGAGGCGAGGAGTATTGAAATCAGCTCTTCCTCTTAAAATTTCTGGAGCCTCAGAGCGTTTCAGATAGTGAGCCGAGATCGAAATACGAACATGAACATCGATATTCTTGTTCATGATAGGCATTTTTAAGAATGATCTTGATCGAAATGTGTATGTGTATGTAAAATAATCTGAAGAAACAGGAACAAAAAGCAAATCAGAATAGTATAGTTACTATCAGCTTATATTACACAAACTTTCAACATACAAAGATAGCTAAGGTTCAGAGTATTTATTGACAGACAATCAGACCATTTGGTCCGATTTAAATAGTACTTGCTAATAAACAATAACGCCGTTTATGTGCTCCAGAGGGAGTTCCATTGACACTTTTTTTTTTTTTTTTTTTTTTTTTTTTTTTTTTTTTGAATTAGCTTACATTTCTTGAGGGTTCTAGTTGAGTACCGCATCTAATGACTAGTATATGTTCAGAATCAAATTCTCACCTAATAAAGCTATTAGTTAGCTAGTATACAAATACTATACGATATATCAATGTCTAGTCATAAATCACAAACAATTTCATGTAAGCTAGTTTGAATGATGATAAAATTGCTCGCTAAATGCCATATCTAATGATGTAGCTATTTAAAAAGAGCTGTCTTACCTATTAGAACTTTTATTTAATTGACTTGATGTGTCATTTTCTTCATTCACTTGGCTACAGATGATTTTATTTCAGGTAGAAGAGCAACTATTTGAGCATTATATAGCTATCATGTATTTACTTTGTTTCCAAGGCTTCTTAGTACAATTATTAATTATAAGTACTCTCCATCTAAAATATAAAACTTTTTAGTTTACAGAATTTTCCTGCATCTCATATTCTATACATTGCAATAACGAGCTTGCACCTTTTATAATGCTGACATAAGCAGACATAGTGTGTACACCTTTGTCAACATCAAGAGATAGATTCAATAAAAGATATGGATGATGATGGTACAGCTGGAAAGGCTAGAGTCGATAGTCTTGACTTCTTTGTGTTCTTTTTACGACAGTGCTTGTTTTTGTTGCATTGCGTTTCCATATCGCTTTCGTATAACTGAAACCCGAGATTTCGGGTTCATATATACTCTCCTATTTTGGATAGGAGACTATTTGAAAAAGATATTTTTGGAGTCAAAAAATGTTTCTGGAGATATATAAAAAAACATTAGTTAAAAATAGACTAAGGAAAGCTATTTGTACTGATCAAAAATGAAGGGTGAGTTCAGGTTGACAGGGTAACATGCATTTAATAGTAATTTATTTGTTTACTACGTGTAAAATCGTGCCTTTCTTATTTTATGCGTTTCTCCCTACTTGATAAGGCAAGCCTGCAAAGAAAGTATGCAACTAGTTCATTAACTATTGATCGGTAGACATACAGGTCTGTAAAAGCAGAAAAAACCTCTTTGAATTTCATACCTTATTAAATATGCGCATCGCTGCTGTAATTTGCATTTGTAGCTGCTATTGTAACAATAACATTCGACTAATACACTAACTTCATTAGTCAACAAATATGAAAACTAATATTCTCTCTGCTCTCAACGTATACTCTACTTGAAAATCACAAGAGTATCTTTAGAGTAACGATAATGCTTGATGAAGTTTTTGTAGCCCCGGGGAAAAGAATAAAATAAAATATGCGTTTCTATTAATTTGAATTTTGAAAAACATGCATTAAAATATTTTAAAAATATACCGCTCCAATAATATGCTAATTATTTTAGCTATAAAGGGCATGATTACTTCTAGTATTTTGTATAAAGTATGCCACTTGAAAGAAAAAAAAAAAAATTAACTTTCCACATTTATATATAGGTTTTCTTAAATATTCAAAAATACAACTTGTCACCATCATTTATCATAATACAGTCCTTTTTTTTTCGAAATAAAAATTTGAATTTCTAGAGCTTCAGCTTATTTACGCTCTGAATATTCATCCAATGAGTGAATCAATATAAAGAAATGAAGTTTGAAGATCTTGATTCACGTTGGACTCATGTCCAGCAATCAAGCATCCGATATTTAGAATGAGTCGCTGCTTTTATTAAAAGCTTTAATTTGGTTCAATAGCTTGAATGTATTAATGCCGTATGTTGAATATACAAGCTTAATTAACCTAATGGCACCAGTATCACTACGTCGGAAGAACCACTAAATCGAGATTAGGTAATGAAGGGAGTTATTTTTAAAACATAATAATAGAATACCTTATTCTAAATACCCTTAAATGTAAAATGAGACGCAGATCAGATCTATGAAATATTCGAGTTTGAATCTCGTCACTGAAATCTAGACAGGATTGATTCAATGACAAGTAGTATTACAAACATGTTTTTTTTTCATTATAATATATACCAGCAAACTTGCAAACTAGATTAAACTTCTAATAAGCAATGGAGCTCACAGATCAGACCCTATATATATATATAGTAATGTTGAAGATCAGAAATTACTGTACATTAGATCGGGATCGAGCTATTTAATGGTGTATATGGCTTGTTTCCTAGCTCAACTATTCATAGTAGGGTATTTATAAGCTATTATAAATAAATGCTTTGAAAGTATAAAATTACTGCATTAGTATGATTTAATTAAAGCAGACAAGTAGTTGTGTTATGCATATTGTTTTAATATACACTCTTCTCACGTCATTGTGACTCCTCAAGCATCCCTTACCAATCTCCTGCTTGCAAAGGACATTGATTTCATAATAGAAAATGTGTATTAATCGTTGTGTAGATCTATACAACTAAAATTACTAGTTTGCGCCTAATAAAATTCCCTTCTAATTACTGAGGCGGCAGCAATAGTTCTACCTCGTTTCCCTCTCTTTTAATGCTACAATAAAAAAATGAAGAAAGAAAAAAAAACATGTGTGTGTTGTATTATACCACGCTATCTCCACATTTTGATCGAGAAAAAATAACGATGGTGGTTTCATTTCGTGTTGATCGACCTTAACCCCCCTTTTACCAAGAAAAGTGACTATCCCTCGGATACACGATAATCTCACGATTGACGGGATGAAAGGACAGGCAGACGAAAAAGGACAATTTTCTATAACGATAATAAAGAGTTGACATCTCGTATTATCTCGATTTATTGCATTCATTGGTCGAATCTCCTAAAAAAAAAACAACCCTGTTTGGATACTTTGTCCGTTCATAATGATGTTATTTGTTACCATCCCAGTTCTTTTCCCCTCTGTTTCCGTATTTTGTACATGCTATCAATCTCCTTTGCGTATAGTGATATGGTTTGTCGGATGCCGATCATTTTATTGCCACCCTTTACAGCCATTCACTAAGCTTACTGTCTCGGTTAATGAACGTTGTTTGAGTAAAATAACCCTCCTACACTCCCCTAATTAGCATTATAGTGCTACTCCTTCTATGAAGTCCCCTTTGCTCCTTTAAGCATTCCTAATACAAAGTATATAAAGAAGATTTTGATCGCGTTTGATCTGTACATCTTTTTGTCTTTATTTTTCTTTATATTATATATTTCAGCTGGAGATAACAAGTCCTTTTTTTTACAGCTTTATTTTATGTTAATTTAACTTTTTTTTTTAACGAACCATGAACAACGAACAAAATATTATTTTCCCTGTATCACCTTATGCTGAAGGCATGCCTTTCTTGCAAGAAGATACTTTTTATCAATCATCGCCTACTTCATCATCCACCAGTTATCAAGGTGATGATTTCAGAACTTCTTTTTACAATCCATTCGAGATCAAACACCGCAAAAGAACTTCACGCGCTCAATTCAAGGTACTCGAAAAAACCTTTCTCGAAAACCCCAAGCCCAATGCAGCTATTCGCCGTTGGCTTGCTCAAAAGTTATCTATGACACCTCGTGGAGTTCAAGTTTGGTTTCAAAACCGTAGAGCCAAGGAAAAGACAATCAATGCCAAAAAGCCTGCAGTAACTACACCACCTCCACAGCAGCCTTCTCCTGAGCAATCTGTGTGCACCTGTAATGATTGCCTTACGCCCATGAGCCGCACTATGTCTCATCCTTCATTCTACAGCGACAGTTCTTCAAACGGCGAAGAAGATGATTTCTTGATGACACCCATGACAACTTTTGTCGATCAAACGTTTGCTCAACCCATGTATGATTACCCTGAACTCATTAACAATCGAAAGATGACAGCACCACCTTCTCAGGATTGGATGTTTGCAACCCCAGCTGCTCCTCTTTGGCCCATTCCCAACGAATTGGCATATAACCCAATCACGTTTGATCAACGTAGATACTCTTCACCCATCATTCCTGAAGATAGATATGTCCAATCGACCGAGGTAATTATTCATAGCAAGTACCTTTTATGGCCTAATTTGCTAACATAATTTCAATAGTTCTTCCGCAGACTCTCTCAGCCTATCTTCTTTGATCAAGAATTGAACTTTAATCCTCAATTCGAATTGTTGCCTAGAAGCAATAGTTTTTAAATCCATTCATACATACATTCATTCATTAATTTATTCCTATCTTTTCCCTTTTTCTTAATCTATTATATGCCTAAAAAATACCCTTAAAAAATCCCTTATGTACATAATATGTATCCCTTCCTTCTTCTTTGCGTGGTTGTATGTCCTTTTTATCATTATTATTATTATTATATGCCTATCATTTTTTCATTTATGACTTCTCTCTCTCTCTCTTTGATCGGCCGGTTCAATCTTCATTTTTTTTTCATCTTCATTTTTCATCTCTTTACAAGCTTAAATTCATACCATTCCCCCATTCATAAAACAATAAATAAACAAATAGTAATACATCATCAACAACGATAAGGTTTTTTTTTTCCCGCCTTTGTGTTTATTAAAAGAACAAGTCTGGGGGTATAAAGTGTTGGCGAGGTAGTCTTGGTAGTACCGGTGGTGATGGTAGTGGTAGTATTGAAGGCGTTTCTGATATTGAGAATGTTTCTGGTATTGAAGATACTTTTGGCGTTGAAGACAACGTTGAGTGTTGCTGCTTAGGTGCCTTCTGCTTTGATGGTACCATTTCATGTCGTGTAACTTTTGATTTCCTTTTGGACTCATGTTGAAGCACTACTGGCTTTGACTAAAATGCATCGCATGAGTGTTTCCATAGACTAATTTTTGTCTTAGAATACTTACCTTGATGGGTTGAGATTGATACGTTTGTAATGTTTCTTGATCATTTTCATTCAATTGAACAAGGAATTCATTATAAGACACTTTATCTATTGGGCATGTTAGTCTAATAAAAAAAAAACAATACAAACGCTCTATACAATTGCATACCTGGCAATGGCTCAATAGTAATGTCTTGCTCTAATAATTGTTTCAGAAATGATTTGTCCTCGGGTCCTATCAAGTTGACTGCAATTCCAGATGTGCCTAAATGTAATGTTTTAAAAGATGCATCCTATTTTGTAATTTGGTATTATACCATATCTGCCTGTACGCCCTACTCGATGTAAATACGTTTCTACTTCCCAAGGCAAATCAAGGTTAATCACTAGATTCACTCGATCAATGTCAATACCGCGTGCAATCTAATAAACAAGTCAGCAATAATCAAGTATAAACAAATAAGCGAGTCACTTACTAAGTCGCTGCAAACAAGAACGCGAATCTTGAAATCGCGTGCCTGCTCCATGACGTGTAATCGTTTGGATTGAGACAATCCTGCATGGATCAAGCCTGATTTCCAACCCATCTCATTTAACCATTGACTCAGTTCCATAGACCTCCGTAAACTATTGACAAAGATCATGCATTGATAGAATCCTATTTGCGAAAGTACCTTTTCCACTGCTTCGAATTTCATTTTATAAACATCAAGTTTGGAAGCGTCTTTGTTGATATTTAGCTTGATATAATACTGCTGGACCTCTTTTTTGTTTTTTTAAAAAAAAAGGTTAGTTCCTTTGTGTATTGACAGTAAAACTAACTTACCATTCAAGGTGGGCACACCTTCTGTAAGCCTTATAATCTGGGGGTCCTTCAAGAACGTATTCAATTGATCCATCAATGCCTCCGTAAAGGTAGCAGAAAAAGCAATGGTTTGATGCTGATGTTTCAATTTGCTAAATATATACTGTATTTGAGGCCGAAAGGTATCCGACATGAGCTTATCCGCTTCATCCAACACAACCAACTTGACATGTTGAGTTGCAAGCTTCTTGGATTCTAATAAAGCCATCAAGCGTCCGGGTGTACCTACCACTACTTGGCAATGCGACAAAGTCTCGGGAGGGGTTGGTAATCCACCAATAAAACTATGACATTGTACTGTAGGCATGCACTCGGCTAAACCACGCACCACGTCGCGTATCTGTACCGCAATTTCTCGCGTTGGTGCTACCATAATCACTTGAGGTAGTTTGATATGCACTTGAAGCGATTCTAAAGCAATTACACTAAACACGACGGTTTTGCCTGTGCCTGATTTGGCTTGCGCTACCAGATCCATGCCTAAACGACCCAAGGGGATCGCTTTTAATTGCACAGGCGAAGGTTGTTGGTAACCCGATTGTTTAAGGCCTTGCAAGAGTTGTTTGTTTTGTAAAAGGCTGTCAAATTCAATCTTTTCATCAATGGCTACATCGTGTGATCGTTTCATTGTAGTCAAAGAATTGCTAAAACGCGAAATGGCTACTCCACATTAGGTTGGGTCACAGTAGAAATAGTCACATTGGTTTCATTGGTAAGCGGTGATTCCTTTAATGCTGCACGCACCACTACCTAGCAGACAGCAAGATATTCCACTATTCTCAAAAACAATAGCTTGTGCTGAAATTGATAGGCATTGGCTTTTTTATTTTAATGACTATATAAAGCGAACAATCTCCTTTGCAATTGACTGAATACTTGAAGCAGTTAAATCAAACTAGTCAAATGATATAGACGAATACAAAAATATAGACTTTTTTAATACCTTTGATTTAAAACTTTACATCATTCGATAAGCAGTTCAATTCTTTGTAATCTATATCAAATTACCAAGATTGAAATGTGCAGCTACTGCTTCCTATAGTTATGGAACCTATTTTTGTTTTGTTTTATCAAAATTTTTACTAGCGCGCATACACCTCAACGAGAATCATACATTGTCTAACCAACATATCTCTTAAGCTCCGAGAAAACTATGGAACATAAAAAGCTCTTTCTAATGAGCCGAAATAGATGATTTTTTATGCACAGCCAAAAAAAGCACTCCAAAATAAAAACCTCGTCAAATTCAAGTTTTTACCTCTTATATTTAAGTATTGCCTTTTATTCCCAATTTGCGCCATTTGATAGAGGGTCTCATTCACTACAATACTGATTAAACAAATGAAACCGGTGATATACAATTATAATGTTCTACGTAATAGTTTCACAAACTAAGAACAACTCTTGGTTCACCAAATTGCATGGTTGAATCTCAGAAGCTAGATTTCATTAAGGGAAAGGGGCGAAAAGTGAACCCACTCAACTACTATGATAATCCCAAAAAAAAAAAAAATCACATCGATTCCAGTAGTAAACTAATATATCGTTGGCCTCCAGCAATACGTAAAGTACGGTTTTCAAAAGATGCTTGTTTTTTATTATAAGTCAAGCGGTATAGTCCCTACAGCTTGAACATTGAATTTAATTCCACTTGTGGCTTATGTCCGAACAAAAAGGCTTTCAATCTTTTGAGTGATGAGGCGACATTGCGTGACTTGTTTTAATCCTGTCCCTCAAATTAATGCTTGCCTTTTTCCAATGAGGCATTTTTTTTGATTTTTTTTTATTCCAATATAGATCTAAACAAATGGGAAGGTAAAGAAAAAAAAGGAAAATCATTCTCGAGAGGCATTAGTGTTTATAAAATACTGACAGTTTTGAAATAGACTTCGTCGCAAGAGAACTCATCACGGTATCAGAGATAATTACCGTAAGCAACGTACAAGAGCTTATACTCGAGATCTCGACCAGATCCACGACGATTTGAAGCCAGAGAACATTGACAAGAAGAAGAATCAAGAAGTCGATACTGATTTGCCTGGTTTAGGTCAACACTACTGTGTCGAGTGCGCGTAAGTGTTATTTTTAGATGATCTTGGGGATTTCCTACTGACTCGAGTTATAGGCGTCACTTTATCTCTGATGACCATTATACAGAACATTTAAAGAGTAAATTGCATAAGAGAAGAGTTAAAAAGTTGGAAGATGAACCTTATACACAAGAAGAGGTAATTGGGCTATCATAGATAAACTAGACAGTGATTAACACTTCTTATAGGCTGACCGTGCGGCTGGTATTGGTAAACCAGATAATGGTAAAAAAGGTGGCCGAGTTTTGACAAGCCAAGATGTTACAATGGAAGATTAGATATTTTCTTCAACACTAATAGTATTTTACCTGTATATCATAAAGTCTTTTTTTATTATTTTTATCGCATTATATATATATGACACATTCTTTTCCCCTATAAAAAACAAACAAATAAAATTTGACTTTTTTCCCTCTTCTTCTCACAATATGTCAGCAGATAATAGGTCACTGCATCAACGCATAAAAAAATTCTCAAAATATCTAACGTCCAAAGTTAAAGAAACAACTCACAATATCTTGTATGAGGACCTACAAGATACCAGACTAGAGTTGGAGCAAGGAAAAGATATTGTTATTCGAAGACATAGCAGTTATATTCAATCATCCATCGAAAGGAACCCCATCGTGGTAAAGCAGGGTAAGATACGCACTGTAGGTTATAATGAATATTCACTCTTTACAGACTTTCATACTATGCCGGCTCCTGTCATCACATCTGCACTATCACCACCACCAAGACAATCAAAACCAAAAAAACCCACTCATAGTATAAAAACGACTACGCAACATCTAAATAGTAGCAATACCTTGGGGAATCAATTTGATTCTTCTTCATCCTTTACCAGTTCACCTTGTTCTTCATCAGCATCCACTTTATAATCATATATACCATTGGCAATAAAGCCCTTTGTTTTTTTTTCTTTTTCTTTTTTTTTTTTTTTTTTTTTACTGTTTAGCAGTATAATGCTTTAATTTCCCACCTTCCTTTAGGTATTCTCGCATATACATTCTAAAGCTATTCAAAACTTCATCCGCAGTCTTGTCTCTAGCATAACAATCTACAAATTGGCCGTTTGGATCCATCAAATAAAAGAAGATGGAGTGATCTACTAAATAGTCATCTTCTGCAGACACATTAGGAGGTGTATATGAATATACACGATAAGATCTAGCTACTTTCTTCAATGTATCCGCATCGCCCGTAAATCCAATCAAATCCGGATGAAAGTCTTTCACGTAGGCCTTGACTACGGGCTCCGTATCACGCAATGGATCACAGGTAATAAACACGGGTGTCAATATAGGACCGAATTCTTCCTTGACAGCATCCACAACTTCAGCCATCTTGTCGAGTTCCTCAGGACAAATATCAGGACAGTGCGTAAAACCAAAGTAAATCAGTGTATATTGACCAGCCATCAACTCTTTGGAAGACATGAGTTTGCCTTCGTTTGCATTAAGTAATTCAAAAGGCTGGCCAATATTGGGTTTGCCCAAGGCGCGAATTGTATCACGTTCACGCTTTTTGCGAAGTTCTATTAGTTTTTCTTTCTCATTACGAAAGTAAGCTACGAGACCAACGGCGGTTATAGCAAGTACTACAGCTGATTTCCAAGTAAAAGTCTGTAGTATTTAAAAAAAGTCAATAACAGAAAATAGCTTGATAATTTGGTTATCCTTTTATATATGTATATTACTTTGGGTTGCTGGGGTGGTGGCGGTGGCGCTTTGGAAGCTGAACTATAGAACCGTTGACATAAAGGTTGTTCATGTTGAATCGTAGCTGTCAAAAACCGCTTGGGTGGTAGTATAGGCTAAATACACTGTTAATTAACCAAGGAATGTCTGACATTATAAGACTTTTTCTAATTTACTCGAGCTAATTGTCTTTTAATAAAAACTTGTCGCAACATTGACATTATGGATGTGGAAGAAAATGAATGTTTTGTTTACTTTTTTTTTGTAGCTGGGTAGCGCGATTTTATTCTAATCCACAGAATGTACAAATAGATCTTTCTACTGCTTCATCTCCGACATCCAATCAAAAATCCAAATTGCAATACAACAATAATAATATTGAACATCGGGATGGAATATAAAATTCGTTATAATAGTCTCGATTTGAGCTGAAGCATTAAAATCGCCTTTGGATTGATAAATAAACATCGTAGATAGTTAACTTCAGAAAAAAGGAGCTCTTTCCAACAATGGTATTTATATGATAGTAAGAATGACTGGAGGTTAAAGTGCAACGAAACTCCGGAGATGGCATATATTTTATCCTCTGGAGCCAGGCTCTCCTTTGTATCTGGCATATCATTTGAGGGAACATGCAACTGTATACAGCTTTTGTTAACAACTCAATACACTAACAACATGTGTTGCTTCTTTAAACATAAATCTTGAGGCTCAACATTGAGACCAAAACCCTGATATAATGTGCGAATAAGCAGAGGAAACGACAAATCTCAGTTATGTCAACTTGGAGAAGTGATTTATGCTCAGAATGGGTTTCTGAATTGAACGAGAAAGCTTTAGTACAAGAAGGGAAAAAAAAGTTGAATCAAATACCTCCCCGCTTGATCGGCTAGAGCTAAAGCTCGGCATAAACCTTCTACTTTAAGCAGTAATCTTAAACATGGTTAGAGTTCACTGAATGAAGGAACCAATGATCGGCCTCTTATCCGTGAATAAAACAAAAATATTGAATTCAATACAGAGTAGGTTTTAGTGTAACAATAGGAAAAAATCTTTTTTTTTTCTTTTCTTTCCCCTATAATCATTTTGAACCGCAACCTATCCTCCTTTTTTTTTTTCTTGTTTTTTCATATTTAAACAAAGCTTTTCATTGAAACAAGCAAAGGTGGCTGGATTCGTATTTTAGAACATAGTTTGTTTCGTTTTAAAACAAACACAACATTATATTAGATCCAATGGCAGATCTACACTCAAAAGTTGACTCATCTCGACAAGATGAAAAGAACGCGTCAAAACCTATTCAACAAAGACCCAAGTTAGGCTATCTCCGTTCTGCTTGGACCACTTCAGACCTGTTTTATCAAAGTTATTTGTCTGCAACTACCATCGATGATCATCATTGTGACAGTGGTGATGATAATATCTATCATATTCGTCTTCCTCCACTCTTATTACAAGATCAAGAGGAAGAAGAAGACGATAACGATGAAGTACTCCGAGAAATATTTCGTATGATTACCGTTGCTAACGTACTTTCGTTATCGGGAACCTTATCAAGCTGTACTTTTATCATTTCACTCATGCCTTCTTGGCCTCAGGTCGTACGCCATTACAAAGACTGGATGCCTCATGCTATTTTGCCCTTTTATACACTTTGGTGGCTATTCATGATATTAGTTTTAAAGAACCAGCGAGCGGAACATCTTCGTCAATATCTCAATTGGACCCAAGCCAGCGCTATC
Source organism: Actinomucor elegans (assembly GCA_026027325.1). Classification (NCBI taxonomy): domain Eukaryota; kingdom Fungi; phylum Mucoromycota; class Mucoromycetes; order Mucorales; family Mucoraceae; genus Actinomucor; species Actinomucor elegans. Next base: position 212,804 of record JAMSLZ010000015.1, read on the forward strand.
ATCATGGCTTGCACCAACTTGCTGATACCTCACTACAATCTATTCTTTTCGGCTTTGGCCTTGCTGGCTGCTGTCATTTTCGGCTTTGCTAAACGATTTTTGATCGCCAGTCATTTAAAACACGAACGTCTAAAGCAACGCCTGACGCTTGAGCATGAGCGATTACAGCAAGCAGTAAACGACCATACCGACGAATTTGCAAATCATCGTTCAGCCTTCTTGACTACCGTGTCTCAAGAAATTCAAGATGTAGCGCTCATGGTCATTACTACCTTGGAACAGTTTTCACCTGCTTCTATCCTGTCCAATACCCACGAGTTATTGAGCGCCTGTTCTCTTGCTGTGCCTATCGCCAGTATATCTGCTATTAATACAACCATCCGGCAAGTGTGTCATGTCAGTTCTCATCTACAACTGTTGTCAAAATTGACAGCGCAAGGCTGGAATACTGATAATGCCTTGCTGCCTTTACCGCCGTTGAGTTTACAGGAATTTGATATTGGCGAATTGCTACAGAATATTGGAGATGCTTTGGCTGGTGTTGCTTCTAAACTGGATGTCAAGTTGGTAATCTATCATTGCGATAATAATCTTCATCATAAACTTGTGTTGGGCGATGAAGGTGCTATCAGACACGCTTTATTGAATGTAAGTGTGCGCATGTAATTCATGCCTAGAAAAATAGAAAGATAGAAAAAAAAAACTAACAACCAAATAGCATCTCCGAAATATACTTGAATGTTGTACACCTGGCGCTTGTATTGAAGTTGGATTAAACGTGGTAAAGATTAAAGATCCTTTGAAACGTAGAATCACTTTCTATATTACACATACCAGTTCACCGGCTATCAGAAATGCTAGTGCAGCTGTCTTGCCAAACGCCAATTTGACAGCTCAATTACTGAGTTATATCCATGCTGAATGCATCGTTGATCCAGACACTGATAAGAATCAAACCAAATTTGAGTTTTCATTCGACTTGGATAGCGGCAAGAAAGACATCATCAACAAGATGTTTATCAGCAAAGACAGTACGCTGCTCAAAAACCATTATGCCAACATCAAATTCTCCAATGAACCTAGCTTAAAAGATCTTCTTCAGTTTATTGAACATCTCAAAGGTTTAAAGATGGTTTTGCATGCACCAGAACAGAGTATATTCGCCAAACATTTGACCAGTTGTTTAGCTAGTTGGAATACAGACATTAGCCACGTACCTGTTATGAATACTATCAATGATGAATCCACTCAAAGCGAACTTTCGGATCATTCCAGTGTCACAACGCCCAACATTGAACACGTACCACCCCGTGTGCCTACAACACCACCTGTACCATCACCTGCTATTGAAGAAGAGCACATTCATTCGATTCCTCCTGCCTTTATATTGATAGACGATGACATTGCTACCCTAGAGACTAAGCTCAACGAGTTCAGGTTGCAACCAGCTGCTTCTGCTTCCACATTACAAGCACAGCATCACGGACGACGCAGCCATTTTCATGCCAAGAAGCCTTCTACGCATCAACAAAACCTGTTTCATCAAGGCACTACGGCCATTATCCACTTTACTTCATTGACAAAATACAAAGCAGTACGCGATACAATCCAGAGCTACGCTTTTTTACCTTCTCGCGATCCTTTCAGTATGCCACGTGTCGTCGTTGTGCCTAAACCTGCAGGCCCTCGTCGATTCTTGACTGCACTGCATACAGCATGGCATAATGCTATGGTCGAGCCTCATTTCTCGGCTATTGCCACTGCACCTTCTAGCCCGATGCCGCCTGCAATTTCCCTGTGGATGCAACGCGAATTGAACTCCAATGTCACCTCGCCTAATAATAATAGTACGGGCGGCATGACACCCACTGTCAATACCGAAAACGTCTCACCTGGACGTCGTGCGCGTCCACTGAGTGGTATCTTTAGTCATCATCAGAGTCCTCCAGCAACAACCGGTGGTGGCGGTGCTGATATGAATAATTACTTTGCATCTCAACAAGCTAGTCCTAGTGCTACCAACAGCGGCCGTAGACGATCTGCCAATACGGCTACACCAACAGCAGCAGCAGCAAGTGAAGATTATTTAACAGCCAAACATGTACCTTTAATGAACGCTTTGGGTGTAGTGTCTCCTGCTGCTGCTGCAATGGCAGCAGCTGCAGCATTGGCATCACCTTGCTCCTCTAACGTAGCTGTGCCTACTACAAGTACTCCAGGTGTCGCTATGGAGGAATGTACTGGAAGTGGTAGCGGTGGTGGCGGCGGTGGTATATCTTCCACCATGGATTCAACCACCACGTCAAACAATGAATCACCTTCTGCCATGTTGAATACAGCAAATAATAGTACAGATGTGTCGCCTGAAGCTATGATTGATGGAGATGGTGTATCAGAATCTGCGTCTGCTGTACCTTGCGATGTTGTGGAACCAGCTAAAAAGAAGCTGTCGAGAACCATGTCCAACTTTAAACTACACAAAAGAAGAGAAAGGCCAAAGGTACACCGTTTGCTGATGTAGTGAGTCCGCCTATCAATGTATTGATTGTCGAAGGTATGAAATCACAAAAGTAACTGTTTGATCTGTTGGCTCATTCTATCATAGATAATATCATTAATCAAGCAATCTTATCGGCTTGGATGAAGAAGCACAAGATCAAGTTTTCCGTAGCTAGCAACGGTAAAGAAGCAGTGGATAAATGGAAGACAGGTGGATTTCACTTGATATTGGTAAAAGCTTTAAACACTAAAATTATATATAAAAAAACATGACATGCTGATGAGAATTGAATAGATGGATATTCAATTACCTGTTATGAACGGTATTGAAGCTACCAAAATGATTCGATCTATCGAGAAAGAACAAAAGATTGGTGTTTTACCCATGTCTTCTTCCTTTTTACGCCAACAGCAAGCCGTTGCTGCAGCTACAGCTGCTAGCATTGTCAATCATGAACAACCAGCATATGATCTTGTTGATACCACAGCTGTAGAATTCAGCTTTATGACAGAAACAACCAACGACAAACCCTCTATCTTCCGTTCGCCTGTAATCATTGTCGCACTTACTGCTTCCAGCTTGGAATCTGATCGACATGCAGCACTTGCAGCTGGCTGTAACGATTTCTTGACTAAACCCGTCAGTCTGGAATGGCTGGAAAAAAAAATTATTGAATGGGGCTGTATGCAAGCCCTGATCGATTTCGAAGGCTGGCGAAGATGGAAGAAGAAATCCAACGTGATAGCGGAAGCGCCAGTGCTAAAAAAGAAAGAACCTGTGGATGAAGCAACTCGACTGCAACTAGAGGCAGAAAAGAAGCGTATCGAAGCATTGAGTAAAATGCCAAATAAGCAGGGTATTTTGCTACCGGGCGTGAGTAATTTGACAAACAAGGTGAGACGCGAAGATAGCATGAGCAAGAAGAGGCCCAAGATCTTGTTGAAACCTTCAAAAAGCGATTCGGATACCCAGAGCATATCGCGTGTTCGTCAGTCTTCAAGTGATACTACTACTGCTGCTACTACAACTACCACCGCTACTACCAATACTGCTATTGCGATGAGTAGATCAAGATCAACTTCGAAAGAGAAAAAGTTTGATACTGCTGCTACTGTTGAAGTTGTGCCAACTTCACCATCTATAAGCAAGGGGATTACCTATCATACAGATAATTCTTCTAGTAGTAGTGGTGGTAGTAACAACAAAAAGGCATCCAAAGGACGAGCGCCATCATGATGTGCTTGTTAATTACATTACACTTATTTCTCTCAATAATTTCATAATCAAACCCGTTTTTTTTTATTACACACAGCAAAAAAAAAAAAAAGAATACCCTATTTTTCTCAATAAAAAAAACAAATCATAATCTATCATACTCGTTTTTGGTTTAGTAACCATGTATGTATAATAGGAGAAATTAAAGGGATTGGAGGAAGAGAAAGATCCTTGAGAGTGTGTACCATCGATGGCGTTACTGTTCCGCTTAAATCTTGTTGATTGTCTCTCCCCCCAATAACCTATCCCTTCATATTTTGATTCACGTTTTTGATATATAAAGGAATACCCAGAACACTCATGTACAATTATTATGGCACCTTTTTTATTTGCTATGCACAAAAAGCCTGCAAGTAACTCACCATTACCTGCTGGCTATGATGCATTTCAACAATCATTTCGAAAGCTATGGATGTCTTTTACTAGTCTACGAAAACGATCCAGTGCCGTTGTTGAAGATGAATGCACAACAGCAAGGAAAAGAGAGCCAGTATTACCAGTTTATTTCAACCTATTAGCTTGAAAGGAAAGAGATCATTTGCTGTTGAACAAAACGAAGACGAGGACCAAGAGGATGATGCTGCCAACAGAAAACGAAAGTATCCTATGGATAGCATTATCAAAAAGTTCTCCATTAGACGACTACAACAAAAGAAACATCCTGTTCAACCATGGGTGGATGTCTTTCAGTGTCTTGTTTTACCAACAATTGAGTTGACTAACGGGTATTTGGGTATTCTCGATACTTTTGTATCAAATACAGAAGAAGAAGATACAGAACGGGATGACTGCATGTTTACTGATGAAGAGATCATGGGGTTTCCTTCTCCACCTGCAACATGCTTGACACCGATGCTCAAACGACGATCTTGTCCGCCTCGGTTCGAGTCTCTGATGACAATGGGACAACAAGGATTGGACGATGATGGTAATGATTGGCCTATCACTCCTACTATTACAATATTAGATTCTCTAGATACGAACAGGTTTTTGTCATTAAACTGTAAAATTGACAATCTCAATATATAGCACTGTTTTTTTTAGTATGACCTATTGTCTTGTATATATAATATATACATTGAATGAGTGCGCAATGATGTATAGCGGGTACTCATACGATGTAGTCAGTCCTGTACTTGTTTTTTTTTCCTCTTTCATTTACCTACATATGCTTGCATTTTGTACATATTTATAATTATAAAAAAGTAAAATACAATATTGATTTAAGCTTATCCAAGTACTACTTATTCTGAATATAAAGTACTAATCTGATGCGATATGGGGACAAGAGATGGCCTTTATTCCATTTAATGCACAGTCCATTGTTTCAAGATCAGTTAATAAAATATATTGAAAGTTGGTTCTACCAAGCAATAACTTCAGTAGAGGTAACAGCTCTTTCTGGGCAGGAGATAGTTATAACATATGATCTAGATCGCTCGAGAGATCTATAGGTCACTCAGTCTAGTTGGCAGGAACAGTATGTAATCCACTGCAGGCCAAGTATGTAATAGTATGCTTATTATCCTTCTGTCAAATTACAGTCAAGTAAATGTGATTGTACTGGAAACAAAAACTAATTTACCTGAATAGTATTCTTTGTTTTGAATCAATTTATTGAATCTATAGAAACTTTTTTTGTTTAGTTAAAATATGGCGAAAACGTTGCAGTCAAAATTCTCTACACCGTTTAACGTTCAATAAATCAAAGAAGCAGTATACGGCAGAAAATAAGTCTTTTAAGCGAGTATGTATGATATCAGCTATTTTCGAACGACCATATAAACTCCCTTTAGGTTTATGAATCAAATAGTCTTGTTAAAAAGGATATCGTTTGTCAATGTGAAATCATCGACTGTCTTGTAATCAGAGTTGATAGGATAGCCTTTATTTAATTGACTATAGTGATTTTTATCCTAAAGGCAGCCAACTGATCTATGATGTTGGCAGCGTTTCATTGTGCCTTTTCTATAATCAACTGATGAAAACACTGCCCACAAACTGGGGTTTTTTTCCTTTTCTTTTTTTTTCTTTTTGCACTCTTTTTCTTATAATACATAAGCAATGGTTCTTATCATCTCTCTACCAAAAGAGGTATTTCGAAAGATAGCCAGTTACTTGTCGCATCGGGAACGCCTTATTTGCCAACATGTCTGTAGACAGTGGTATATAATTTGGGTCCAGTACAACTATCACTGTGTGCATACCCATGGAAAAACACAGTTTCGTGTCTTTTATCACAACAACCTTCTCCAAAGCCTCTGCGCTGACCAATGCTCCATAGGTTATCAAGTGCGCAAATTGGTGATTGATAATGGTCATTTGGAACCTGGCGTTCTGGGCCAATTACCTTTATTATGTCCGTTTCTAGAAGTGCTGATATTCGATGGTGTCGTATTAAGTGAAGCTGCTCGTCAAGAACCGTTTCAGCATTACCAGCAACGGCAGCATCGCCAAGAACTGGATAGGGTCAAACATCGCTTTTTAATATGGAAGCGGGTGCGTCAGCTGGTGGAACTGAATGGAATTACTGTGACATATGCATTATTACAGCAACCATTATCATCTTTGAGTTATATTTATGTCCAATTTAATAATCAAAATGATCGAACCAACTGCAAGTTATCACTGATAAATTCGTTGCATCATGCGCCCCGGTTAGTTTCACTGGGAATCGAGCGCATTTATTTGACAGTAGAGGGACTGGAAAAGATCCACGCAAGCTGTCCTAGATTGAGTTCATTGAAACTAGTCGACTTAGTACTATTGTCCATCATGACAACCATTGTACGACGAGTCGATCCAGCAATAGATATGCGAGTATTTCATTTTATCAACGGAAGTTTTTGTGATGATGTTTCATCATGGCTGACTTATATTTGCGAAAAGTATATCTTTTTACGAACATTGAATATTGGTTCTTGCCATGTATCGAATCAACAAACTTATGACACCCAATTATTACGTATTGCCAATAAGCTTAATAAACTCAAGATGCTCAATATGCAACCATTTTCGCTTCCCAAATTGTTTTTCCCTGCTCTTGATCGGAACCGCACATTTTTGGTTGAAGTGGCATTGGGTAATAAAAACGACAGTCTGCAGGTGATAAGGCAAGAATTAGCAGATTTAGTTGCATCACGTCAAAAATGCACGATCCGTTATTTGATCGTGCGTGATCCAGGTGATGTACGCTTGCTATGTCTATTACTTGGCCAATGTACCTTACTTACTACACTACATCTCAATATGAGCACCACCAACAAAGAGAGCAAAGAAGCAGCTGTTTTTCTCGATAAAATACTAGCACAATGTCCTCAGCTTTTATCCCTCATCATTGAAAATGCTCCCTTACAGGTAACACCATCTTTCACAACTACAAAAAAAGCCACAGGTCATGCACTCCAATCACTCAAGCTCGATCACGTTTCCATAGACAAAATGTATTCATCGTCGTTGACACTTGTTGTCCTCACTTGACTACTCTTTCGTTGATGGCTACAGTGCCAGCATTCTACGACAGCAGTATATTTCGTGTGTGTTTGCCTCATCACCAACTGCACACGTTGGAGATGGACCGTATGCGTGTATCGCGCAGATGCAGTATTCGACTAGGCACGGCCCGGTACAAAGTAACTACTCAGGAGAAAGTTGTTTGGTACGACTTGGTAGGTTATGATACCACATTCAGTCCACAAAGCAATCATTTTGATGCTACTATTCCATCCATGGCACCAATGTATATAAAAAAACTACGAGTCAAAAAAGTAAAAGTAGCTCAGTATGATGAAGATCAGCATGGTGAGCATGTTGCTGTAGTCTGTAAGAGTTTAGAAAATTTGTACCTGACTGGGCTACAGGTTCTACTATAATAAATATATTCATGCATATCTATCGTAGTGATTATGTTGAATGAAGATATTGCTAAATTATGTGGTCTGTTCTGAACATGTTGTCACTGAAGGAAACAAATAAGAAGTAGAAGTGACCTTTGAAGTGATTTTAGGACCAACTGGTCAGTGATGTTACCTTTTCTTTATACAGTGGCAAAAAATGTGTGCATTGTCATTTACTTTTTTGTTCAAGTAACCGAAAGTTTCAAAAAAAAAAAAGGTGATGCTAATAAACGCTTTATAGTATGCTGTAATTTAGATGAGTAAAAATAAGTAGTTGGTTTCTGATTCGTTTTAACGATTGCAAAGTCATCGTAGGCCATACAATGTATCGTTTGTTCTGGTTTAACAATGATGGTATAATAATGATAGGACTTTCCATATCATTAGTATTAATAACGAGATACATATTGTTTCCTTTTCTTAAAAATGGTATAGTACCACTAACATAGTAAATGATGTCTGCAACTGTCGATCTTCAAGTCTAATATTATTGCATATTCTAGCCCTAGCAAAAGAATGAGTTGATATCTTCAACTTAATATAGAACTTTGATTCTAACTATGTAATAGGTAAGTCTGTTTTGCCCAAACTCAAACAGTGGGGATCTTGCAAGCAACAGATCTGGATTCAATACCTTTGTAGCACGGTATGGTTTGCTCCCCTTATTGAGAATCAGTATTAAATTAATATTTGAAATCCTTATATCCAAATTTGCGCGTTTGAGTTGGATAGAACGAACAAAGTTGGCACCAAGGTATAGCGAGTTTGTGATATTGCTAAACTGCTTTTCAAAACCATTGGTGATGATAGTGTTAATAGTAGGAGCAACTGACCGGATTTGCCTACTTGTCAAGCTTCCTTCCTCCATGATTTGTTTCGATACACTATAAGCATTTTTGGCCAGCTTGGATCTGGACCCTATTTAGTGCTTAATGATGCCTATCATTTATTCCAAAGGGAGGTAACTATGAACCTTCATTTGACCTAGACTTGCTATACGAAACGGAGTCTGGTCCAAGTAATGCTGCGTGGATGTACATTTGAAGATATTATTTTCTAAAAACTCTGGTCAAACAGCCAGCTTAGCCTTAAATTCGGCAAACGTCTTCCGTTATTGTGCAAGCGTCGGATAAGTATCAATCAACATTAGTTAACTGCTTGTAAGCTTGTTTAATGCCATGCATACGCTTTCCAATAACTTGAGAAGAACCAATATCAGTTAAGGCCACTCTTCTTCTTTTGGATGATGAAGTACGACATTTCTTGATGATTTTTTCTTTTATAGAACATTTGCACATCAAGTTTGGTAAGAAAAAAAAAGAACATTTACCAGCCGGTAACTTGGCTATAATCACCTCTTATGAAAATTAAGAAGCACTCTATCAGATATGCAAGTATATGTCTGACTTTGGATATCAGCGATTCTCTCTCCGAGTGCAGCTATAAGATTGATGCAGTTGAAAGAGGTTTTCGTCACCGTATTTGTTGCTAAAATTGGTCATGAACGACTGAAATTCTTTCAGAAGATAGTGTCCGGTTAAAAGCAGCTCACTTAGACTAGTGAAAAAGCTTTTTTTTTAATCCGATGTGTAACTCCTTTGAGATCTTTGCTGTTCATTACCCTGTTTTGAAGATTGGTGTTTTCGAAATCATTTGCAGCACAAATGCATGTTTCTCTCATTGCATCAGCAGAAAGTACTGACGCTTGCCCAAGTGAGAACAACCTTTGACCATGTAGAATCTACGTCCATAAGTGGAGTTATGGTTATAGTGAAACAGGATATCAGCATAGGTTGAAGGGTCGCCAAGAAATAAATCCCTAGATATTGTTGTAAAGTGACTGATTATCCAAACATAAATGTAAACCACTGGACTCCATCATATGTTTTGAAGAAAAGGGTGGAGTTGAAACACTATAAGAAATTTAAGGCACCATAAAGTGATTCAGTAGTCGCTTTTAGGTCACTTAAAGTCAGTTTATTAAATTTTTCATAGTGACTCGACAAATATTGCATTCAACAAGTAGCCTGTATTCAGAATAAACAGATCTCTGAATCATTGTATGCAAACAAATGCCATATATATGATATAAATACGTTGCAAAGATATCAATATAATACTCGATACGCAAAAAAATGGGTTTATTATATTAGTAGTTACATTTTTTTTAGCTTTTTTTTAAAAAATAAAAATAAAAGACGGTGGTAGTCCGTGTATACATATAGAAAAAGCACAATGGATAGATATTAGTCGAGGGTATTAGTAATAATAGTTAAGTAAAATGATAAATCAAAAGTGCACATAAAAAACTCTGTCTTGACGGCCTACAATATGCCCTATAAATTACACATGTAATTAACAATCAAGATCTTTTTCTGAATATGTATATAATGTTACCTGAGAATAGTACTGAAATGTATCATAGAGTCTAGTAAAGACGTTACAGCAACTGCTCATAATCAGCTTGTCTACAAATTCCTCTGCTTGAGGCTCTGTCAGCTGTAACTGGAACCGATCGCGTAATTGTGGTACGGTCAAATCACCGTTTTGGAAGCAAGGTAGTTTTGAATCTTTACTCATCATTTCTGTCAGCAATAATATATTCTCGCTGTGCTTACGGACAGCCAAGAAGGCTGCTTTCATTAAGGCCTTGTATTCAGCAAACTTTTCGCCATGGACACCACCCAAGATATCAATATATTCTTGTGGCAGTTTGAAAGGAGCCATTTCAAAGCCTACAGATCCTGGGGAATTGGATAACATGAAGCCAAAATCAATATGGATCAAGTGGCCGGATTCATCAATGAGTAAATTGCCGTTATGTCTGTCTTTGATTTGAAGCACGTAGCATGCAATAGAATAACCAGCTAGACTGCGCATAAAAGCGTCCTGCGCTTTGATAAATTCATCGGTATCAGGAGCACCAAATAGCTTATAAAATTACATTCAGTAAATACAAAATATATACATTGTGTCAATCGTTTTTTTTTTTCTACCTTTTCGAAATAATCGTATAATGTAAAGACAGTGCCTTGTTGATTCCAACCTCTTGTATAAGCATCCTTTTTAATAGAATGAATCGAAATAGTATTCCTTAGAGTTTCAATCAAACCCGAATTATCCGATGTCACCAGTACACGGAAGCTATTAAGCAAAAAGAAAGTTATTCTTCTGAAACACCCGTTTTTTTTTTAAAAAAAAAAATAGCCAAGACTTACTATTTAACCCATACATCCACACCAGTATCTTCCCAAATACGCTGCATCTCACGAATCAACTGTATAGCAAACTGTTCTTGTCTCAAATCTGCACCGTGCTTGACAATCACGGACACCAGACGCCAGTTGGGTAAATGACCATAAGGTGATGCTGCGCGAATACGATTCTTTTTACTTTCCCAATCCTCAGACAGCACAGCAGCACTTGGATCTTCTTTGTTTACTACCCAGGCAATACGCTGTTCATCTTCCAACATATCTCCGCCAGCACCTTCGCCTCCACCACCACCGACGCCACTGCCTACACCTTCAGTAGCGATCTTGGCCATACGTGCTTCTTCCAATGCCATCATTTCTTTAATGATACGCTGTCGGATTTGATCTGTGGCTTGTCGATTAGATTTAACGGCTGCCGCTGTAGTAGGTGTGTTAGTTGTAGGCATCTGGAGCTGAGCCAACATGACAGCCGCAGTTCGCATACGTTCTGCGTAGTCATCGGCTGATCTAGAATTACGCCGACTGTTTGATGTTTGCTGAGGTTGTTGAGGTTGGATCGTTGCAGCCGTCGTCGGTTTTTGAGGCTGTCCCATGTCTGCTGATAACGAGGATGACGATGACGGTGATGATGCATGATCCACAGTGGTGTTGGTTACTACCGTGGAGGGGACAGAAAGCCGCTTTTGCTGTTTTTTCTTTTTCTTGCGTTGTTGCTGTTGCATACGATACAAGGTGGCATCTTCAAAGCTGAGTTCATCTTCAAGCACCTCCATCATCAAGAGATATGGTGCACGTTCTGCAGAATTAAGCACGACAGCATCACTAGGACTAATGCGTACGACGCGGTGGTGATAGGGCTTATCTACTGTGGCAGGACACCAAAGTGGCAAGCAGATTTCTGCAGGTAAATTGTGATTGAGCAGCGTGAGTTCGGCATGCAATGCGCTCATGCGAGCTTCTTTGGGTACAATGACTAAACGTGTGGCGATGTCGACCAAAGCCAGCAAGAACTGCATCTCCGAACGAAAGTAGTTGCTACGTAATAAAGACATGCTGGAAAGTCGGCGCCCACTGCGACAGACTTCATCCTCATCACTGCTATTGTCTGAAGAAGAAGAAATGCTACTGTTTTTATCTGAGTCGTAAGAATCAAATGAGATGGATAATTTGGTATGTAATCGACGTTGTGGTTGGTGCTCTTCTGAAGAGGAAGAAGAGCAATGTGATAAAGCTGGAGAAAAGGGTGCAGCTGTAGGTACAGAAGATTGTCCCAAAGCTGTTAATTTGGGATCAAATACCGACAGCGTTGGTGATTTTAAGCCTTTCTTCTTGGCGCTAGCGTTGCTATCGTCTTCGGCCAATTGGATCATTTTACGATTAAGCTTGTGCTGTGCGTGTTTGATGTATCTTGATACTGAAAATGCTTTACCGCGATGCAAATCTTCCAATGAAGGTGAGCTTGTGAATGGATTAAACAGCGGTCTTTTTTTCTTTGGCTGCAGTGGAAGATCAGGCTGAGATGCAGAAATAAAGCCTGTTGCAGATTCAGTTCCTACAACAGCATCTGTAGGTGTAGTAGGTGTAGTGTGGATACTGCTAGTATCATCTGTTGTATTTCTTCGCGTTAATGGCTGTTGAGGTTGCGGGAAAAAGAGATTACGACAGCCTTGTGCAATGGCTATTCTACCGGCTGGTTTTGTCATTAAAGGTTGCCCAATACCTAACAACATGGCTCCCATGCCTACAAGAGCAGGTAATGCATTTTCTCGGACCTTTTGCGTGTTGGATTCCTGAGGCTGTTGCTGAATGCTTTCGTTATCACTATGGTTGTCCTCGGATGAAAATACAATAGCCTGCGATTTGTTCAATAAGCGTTTACACAGCTCAAAACTGGGACTAGCAGGATTTGCCGACAGATCAGAAAGATATGCTTGCAAATACCAGAGTGACTATTATTCACTCGATACATGAGTACATTCACATAAATATTCTCAGTTATATCTTTACCATGAGGGCGATATGGGTTGACTTTTCGCACATTTCAATCAAAAAACACTCTAAAGCCACAGATTCTGAAGGCCTTGTTATCAATAGATGGCTAACCAGTATAAAGAATAAGTTTACGGGACGCACTACACGTAAATGACTTACATCAGCTGAGGTAAAAAGAACTCAATCTCGGAAATTGGAAAGGATTTCAGTTCTGTACAAAGATAATGCTGTATTCCAACATTATCCGAATAACGAAACAGATAAGAAACTGCGATCCAAGAGTTGAAGAACTCGGATGTAAATAGTCGTAATAAAAGTGCATTTGACATGTTTTCGGATGAAAAAGAACAGGATGATGCAAAAAAAGATTCTTGAAGCCCAATTCTTTTTTTTATTTGATAGTTGCAAAACTAGAATACGGGCAAGTTTCTCGGTGCTTTTGTTGACCTACTTGTCGTATAGCCTTTTAAATGAAAATGAAAAAAAAGGAGAGGAAAAAAACTGATTTAAACGGTGCTGGATCTAGCTAATTACACAAATTCAAGCACAGCATTGCGCATTATCTGTTCTAGCGCCGTTCTGACACGTAAAAAAAAAGAGCATCAATCAACTTGGCAAATAATGTAAAATTATTTGATCCGAAAAGCCCCAATGACATGTTTTAATAAGCGCCATTGGATCCGCTGTTATGTATTGACCATGGGGCTGATGAAGTTAATCCAGCTGGGGTCTCTCCCTCTACAAGTCTGAGTTACTCGATCTCTATTTGATAAAGAAAAATACCAATATAATTCTAGAGCGTAAAACGAAAAAGTCGCATTACCAAACATGCCCTAAAATGACTCTTATACTATTGAAAAGTCATGCAAGCTATATCTTATTGCTAATAATTTTCTCTCGATTTCTATATCGGTGCATAATGTCTTTTGATGATGCTTTTGAAAGTAAAGAAGCAGCGAATACCTGAAATAGGTATACTCATGTCTGTGCCGAATTAAACTCTGCATCTATGCTATAAAAGAGTACTCAGTATTATTGTCTTCAAATGGTTGTGATATTCTGAGCCTTCTGAAGCTTCAAATGGTTGCATCGTGGCGCTTATTTTAATTTAATAATGGCGCCCCCGCTTAAACTTGATAGTCCGGGCCCTATTTAATTTTATGAAGAGAGCAGCGTATCAGTAAACACATTCAAATATTTCTAATAAAACAGCACTACAATCTACTACTTCATAGACGTCTTTAATATCGTTAATAAAAATGATTCAATTACTATTAGCTGTGGGAAAATGGGCTTCAACAAGCTAGTATTTAGAATTGCTCGGTTGAGAGAAAGCTTAGTTCAGCTTTAATGACATTTAACGGTATACAATTGTCGGCAACTACTATATGCACTGACCCAGTTAATATAGAATTGATTTGTGCTTCTGAAAATGTAAAAATCATTCGCTATTTCTTTCTATTGATTGTTATATTCGATAAAAGGCCAATTTTTAATTTTATCACTTAATATTCGTCTACAATAAAAACCTATATGACTACATTTATATACTCTTGAATATACGAAATCACTTGGCTAATAGACTGTGATTTGAAAAGGTCTTGATTAAGCTCTACCAAAAAAAAAACAAATTGATTGAAATCTGGTGCCTTTCCCCTATACTTTTTCTATACCCAGCTCAAACTTCGGTTGATATTGCTCAATTCAGCAATGAGACAGTAAGTGCTTAAACAAGCACACTAAATATATCCCGATAAATTTAAATTTTCCTGGTTCATTGTTTTACGCAGGGCCATTATTTTATTAATTAAATCAATCATGGAGACACATTCGCCCACTGCAGACCAATCACCCACGAAACGTAAAAGATTGTCTTTAGCTTGTAATGTCTGTCGACGTAAAAAGGTAAAATATATATATAAAAAAAGTAATGACATTTTTTTTTTAAAAAAAAAAAACCTGTACTCTAGATCAAATGTGATGGAATCAAACCTACGTGTGGGAAATGTGAACGATTTCAACAGACATGTTCTTATACAGATATTGTCCGAAAAAGGGGACCAAGACAGGGTCATATTGACTCACTTGAACAACGGTTAAAAAGATGGAAGAGTTGATCACGGGTGGTAATTCTGTATTAGACGCTTCAAGTAGTTCTTTGCCTATTGTACAACAGCCTCTGATGGGCCATGAAGTAACAGCAGCAGCAGTAACAGCAGCAGCAGAGCCAACTATAATGGGTTTACCTTTGTCACCCATCAGACCACCATCAGCTATTGATACAATACCGTCGCCTTCACTTTATGATAGCCGATCGTGGCCTAGTCCTGATATTGTGGATCATTTAATAGAAGTTTATATCACGTATTTTGAAACATTAACGCCTATAGCTGATTTCAAAGCATTGAAAACCAGTATAGCCAACAAGACGTGTGACACATTTTTGCTATTTTCCTTATTATCAGTAGCTGCAAGGTAAATTTATAGGTGATCATTCAAGAGAGAATGTATCATTGAACATTTTTATATATTAGATTCTCGAATCGATCAGATATTATCGAAAATCCGTTGTGGATGAGTGGAGAGAAATTTGCAAGTAAAGCACGCGAGATGATAGCTACTGTGATTGAACAGCCTACGATGGAACATATTCAAGGTCTGTTAACTTTGGTTGTCAATGAGTATGGCTGTGCACGTGGACCTCGATGCTGGATGTACGTAGGCATTGCTATTCGTATGACCGTGGAAATTGGACTCAACAAAGAAATTATGCTCCAGGAAGAACAGTCAGGCAGCGATTTATCTATAGAACGTTGGTTTTATTATGAAAGTCGTCGTCGTGTGTTCTGGGAAACGTATCTGCAAGATAAGCTGAGCAGCGCTTCTACTGGAAAACCCCAGATGATGGATATTTGTGATACCGATATGCTATTGCCAGTGTATAGTAGTTCACTTGACTTGACACAGGGCGAGTTTTATCAACAATCGTTGGACGGCCAACTATTGGTCCGCTATACAGTGGTTCAGAATGGGAATAGAATCAAAATGGAATTGGTAGATCTCTCTAACCCAAGAAATCAAAGTCTGTTGAATCAAGTAGGCCTAGAATCGCGTTTAACAGAGGCTTGCGTGCTAATGGGTCATGTTTCTCGTTTTGTGAACCGAGGACATAAGAACTTTGTGGGCCACAGTTTGGAAAACAATGAATTCTTGCAGCTGAATGCAGAATTAGATGCTTGGGCTGAACGATTGCCTTTATCTTTGCGAAACACGCCAGCTAATCTTGAGTTTTATCGTAATCAAAAAAATTCGCTCGATGCAGGTCTATTTGTATTGACTCATATACTACATAATGCGTTGATTGTATTACTGAATAGACCGTCCTTGGTATTGGCAGATATGCCTAGGTTAGGCCAAGTCACTCAAGAGACCCAAGCTATGGTTCAGCGATCGATGGAAAAGTGTTTGGCAGCAGCCGATAATGTGACAGTCATGCTAAAGGACTTGCAAGACAAGCTGAGTATAGTACCTCCCTCTACCATTTATTTTGCCTATACAGCCGCTACTGTGATGGTCAATAGTACGTTTTCGACTAATCCTGATGAAAGCAAAAAGGCTGAAGCAGCTCTTGGAGAATTTTACAAGTTTTTTGAGGTAAAATTTTTGGATACATATATATCATATAAATATACTGAAATGAAATATAATCCAGAACATGAAGGTCTATTGGGCCATGTCAGATAAACTGTATTTTTTAATAAGAGATTTGTACGCAGTTCACCGGAAAGTGATTGATACCTATCAAAATAACCAGCAAGAATCCTCTTCTTCAACTACTACTCCTCATAGCAATGGTAGTAGAAATTCTTATACATGGCAAAGCAATACACGATCTATCTTGGCTGATGTGTCTCTAAGTTCAAGCTCAAATGAATTTTATTCTCAAAATACCTGGCAATCTACTGAAGAACCTATATTTCAAAGAGCTGTGTCTTCTTTTGATTACTGGTTACAGCAGCAGCAAGAGCAAAGAAAATAAGCAGCATGAGATCCATTATGTGTCATATGATACCAACATATTATTATGTCAAAAAAAAAAAAGACCTTTCCCTCTCCCTCTCTCTCTCTCTCTCTCTCTCTCTTTCGTTTCTCGTTCACTTTTCTATCTTGTATATAGAGAACTACTTGATTTTTTTTTGAACTCGTTCAAAAACAGTCTCTAATATGAATGAGCCTTTCTTGATCGATTCATTGAATCTTCATTCACCCATTTCGACAACGAAAAGAGAGAGTATGGTCTGCCCACCTTGGCAGCTGCCTTACCATAGTCTAACTACTTGCTCAGGTAATAAAATCTATAGTTTGCATGTACTTGATTTAGTAATACTGCAAATCCCAGATATGTTACTGAAAATAAGCTCAGTGAAAAGCGATCATCCGACAAGACATATTGCTTTATATTCCAAGCATGCTTTATTGATTGGCCACCATGATTTGTTCAAGTCTTTAACTTCAGTAAGTTCTATGCTTTTATACAGTTTCTTGTACAGCTAATGCTTTACAGACTTCTGGTGATATACGCGCTATTTATCCTTATGTCTCTGCTGGCATTACCATCATATCTTATTATAGTCTTCAAGACGCGCAAAAAGGACTCCAAGTCATCCAAAAAAAATATACCTTTGAAGCGTGTTTCGCTAAACCTTGTCTAATCAACAAAAAGGCGAATGAACGTGTATTTGTTACCATCAGTTGCAATAACCCACTTGTGGATTTAAAACACTTTGATTATATGGTAAAAACTACGCAAACGCGTCTTTTTTTTTTCTAACGCGTTTTAATAGAAATATTTGACGCATGTGGGCTCTATCTATTCTATTTCAAAAGCAAATGTCACAGACAGTTGTGTAATTATCAATTTGGAATATCATGATGAACGATCGAGCACCAACTTACTTGCACGATTGAACTTTGTTACAATCAAGGCAAACATATATTTATATAAAAAAAAATATGTATAAAATGATATACTTACGCGCTATCTCTTAGGGTATTCAATTCAATGTCTACAGAGCTGATAATGATGAATGTGATTGCTTGATGTCTGCTGTCAATTCACCTCTGGTAACACCTTTGCCTACCCCTTCACCCACTCCAATGGCTACTCCTGAGCAAACACCCCTACCTACACCTACCACATCAAAGACATTATCAGAAAAACCAATCACAGAAGAAAATGACAAACGTCAGGCGCCAGAAGCTGACGATGACAAATATTCATCAACACCATCCGATGAAAAGCCAAAAATGAAGAAACAAACGTCAGCATCTTCAATGAACAATAGCGAAGCAGCTGCCTCATCCCCCTCCTCCGAAGGACCTTGTTCATCCAAAGACAATGATTTTGATATGGACAAAATCGCGCAAGGTCTGGACAAGCGAACTACTTTTATGATCCGAAACATTCCCAACAAGTATACCCAGGTATAATGACAGTACACTTAGGTATAGACAATGCATATTAACAAACAAATAGAAAATGCTCATTGATTGTATCAATGCTACACACGCAAACTCTTATGACTTTTTATACCTAAGAATTGACTTTCAAAACAAGTGCAATGTAGGCTATGCTTTCATCAACTTTATCGATCCCAAGTAAGTTTTATGTGAAACTAGATGAACCCGCGGCTAACCTTGTTTATATGTACATAGGAGCGCCATCTCGTTTGCAAAAGAAAAAGTAGGCAAGAAATGGTAGTGTTATTTATTTATTTTTTTAAAAAAAAAGCAAGCAAGCAAGCTAATATAAATCAATAGGAAACTGTTTAATTCTGACAAGAGATGCACTTTATCTTATGCCAATATTCAAGGCAAAGACGCTCTTATTCGCAAATTCAAAAATTCGCATGTCATGTCTGAAGAAGCAGCTTATCGCCCTAAGCTATTCTATTCCAGTGGGCCCAATCAAGGAAAAGAACAACCCTTCCCTAAATCAGCCAAAGAAGAAAAATGGAATAGTCGAACCCTTCGCCCTCGTCGTCGTTAACAAAAAAGGGCTATAGTTAATAAAACTTGTTCTATGTTAAAGTTTCTAATTGGTTTCATTTTCATTTTTGTTAATACCAGTTACACAATGGCGTGTGCTTTGCAAATGATTAGTACTACCGGCCTGTCTGTTCTTGCGTTGTACAAAAAATAGTAACAGTGATCATGTTTTGCATTTGTGTCAGTGGCATAATAGATATTAGAGCGCGCCCACTCTCATTTGATATAGTCTCTTTTACTACGCTACCAATCGCGTGTACAGGTATAAAAATCCCGCTTTATAAGAAAAGAGCAAGCGTTTATATGCATACATAGATATTTGCTCGGAGATCATTAGGTATATCTCTGCCTCCCCCATTATCGAAATATATAATAAACTCGAATTTGAATAGAGTATCTCGCCTCATGGCACACTATTCTTTTCTCCGCCCTTTCTTGCGTTTCAGACAATAATCTCTTTGGTGATTATCTATGGTAATGTGTCATTATACTTAAAACATCATACTATTTCATATATTCTTTTCAGGGGAGGGGGGGGGGAGTTTCTTAACTAATTAACGAACTAAAATTTATATAATTAAAATATGCCAATAGCACTTTTACCTGTAAATATATATATATACATTTGTCAACCTATCACTCGTGCATATTCTGACATATGACATCAAAGATTAATTTTATCATTACAGAGCAACGTGCAATCTATATATGTCCCGGAATTCAAAATTTTATCGTGCTTTGACATGGATCTAGACTTGTTTTTTGTGATTTCAACGCGAGCCTATTTCAAACTACGCCCTTCCATAAATTCAACCAGCTCTCTTGCTATATGAAAAGAATCAACTCACACTAGTAAGCATAGTATTTTGAGCTACAGGTCACTACAGGATTCGGCTCAGTTATAAATTCTGTGGAATCTTCCGTTTATGAGTATGTATGTAGTGATGTCTCGGGTAAAGGTTAGCAAGACTATAGGAACTTTTTTATTTTTATTTCTGGAGCTTAGTGTGTATGCACAACATGTTATACAGCATCATTTCAGCTGCAGAAGATGGAATTCTATCTTGATTTATTGCGATTTACTTTCGCACGTCTGTTTTGAAACCACACCTAAAACACTGTTAATAAACGCTGACAAGTAAAAAAAAAAAAAAAAAAAAAAAATTTTGACTAAAATTTACCTGAACTTCTCGTTTTGTCATGTCTAATTCTTCGGCTAATTGTCTTCTGATTTCAGAACTTGGGGTATCTGTAGCCTTAAATACTTGCATCAATCGATCGTATTGATGAGACAAGATGCGTTTACGCTTGCCTTTAGCAAGTGATGATATAATGATGTTACCGTTCAGCGCTTGGTGCATTCCAGTGGTTGAATGGCTCCACAAGTCGGGTGGTTCTATAATACAGCTATCTGGTGAAGATGAACCGCTGGATAGCGGTGAATAATCGTAAAGAGGAGTATATTCTAGCTGATGATTCTTGGTTGTGTTAAGATGTTGGATTGGGTCAATTGATACTTCGTTCAATAGCGAAGAGATGGCAAGTAAATGTCTGCGATTGGACATCTAGGGAATATTACAAGAAAAAGAGAAAAGAAATGCTAAACTAGTTTCCTTTATATATCTTAAGTAAGGTTTCAATTAAGGTGTTACAATAACGTGGTTTGGTATCTTGATTTGACGAAATTATACTCTTTCAGTATATAGAAGTTACTTTTATAGCTGAAATACGTGCCATAAAATGGATAATCGACAAAAAATTGAGAATTTCCCTTTCATTTGCTGATTGATAGCATGCTTGACTAGAGTGTAACACCAAAATTGGTTCAAGTAACCTCTATTGTCAGAACTGCAAAAAAAAAAAAAAAAAAAAAAAAAAAGATCGATACTTTACTATGCCATCCAATGTACATCTTTGAGATTATTTCGGCTTATATAAATCTATATGAAACAGTATAGAATAGATAGAGGTTCGTTTTGTTTTCTGTGCGTCTGTGCACCGTAATATATCGGATGATAGTTGCACTTTCCGATAAATTAACCCCGGTCCCAGAAGCTAGGAACAGTGGCACTGTTCTTATTGTTCAACTCCGGAACGCGACATATTACGCTATGGCCTCGTATAGGCGAAACTTGTATAGATTATGGAGGTACATATCTATATCACCCACGCTTTTCAATCATATAGAATAATGGTATTGATTACTAGTCATGTCTAACAAGTATATTAAGCAGCTCGATATTGTCAATTAATCTAACCGCCCGAGAATCTGGAACAGCTATACAACACTTTTTTAAATAGTTTCTTATCCAGATATCATTTTTGCAATCCACATATAATGATGAACTATAGATCTCTCGACAGACCCTAGCTTGATATCGTATCTTATCGCTAGGGCTTATTTGAATAGAGTATCTCAACTTACTGAACCCTTTTTCTATAGTTGGAGTACAATAGTTATATTATGCTGCCCCTAGTCATCACTATTACATCATAAATAGTTCATATGTTTAGGCTCAAATGGACAGCTTTTACGCTAATCACTAATCAGGTATACCTAACATCTAAAATTATCACAGTTAGTTTCAAGTTCATATAAACTCCTCCTTATCTATATTTCATGGCTCTTCGTCTGTTCATTTATAAAAGCAATTAATATTCGCTTACTTTCCATTTGGAAGCCAGCGTGCTAATTGTTACTCAGAGATTTTCTCGACGCTCATATTCAACCTAAGCTTGAAATAAAATGTATTTATAAGTAGTCAGTGATATCCACTTAACGCTGGTGTCCCGAAATTGAGAACCAAGTACATGATCAAAAGTAGTCAGTTAAAAAAAAAGTGAAAATTGCTCTTTGTTTTATTACTATCGAACAACAGTCAAACTCGTTTTATTTATTCATCTTTGATCAACGGGATCTTAGTCAAATATAGGTAATTCGAAGCCATATGTTTCTGGTACGAAGTCATAAAAACGAGCATTGATATCAAGTGCTTTGATTGCATCCATATCTTGGTCACTGAGCCTGCGCGAGAATAAATCCAAGTTACACTTCATACGTTCAATTTGTACGGTTTTGGGGATGACAGTGATATTTTGCTGCGTTGCAAATTCCAAAAGAACTTGACCAGGGTTCAAACTGTTCTTGTCTGCAATCTTTTTGATAACAGGATGAGTCAAGAGATTTTCAACATGAGAAACACTGGCTGGAATATGACTAACGGCGGTGTTACCAAAAGAAGCATAAGCAATGATATGCAGATCTTGAGCAGTAGCCCAGTTCACCAGCCTCTTTTGTTGAAGATAGGGATGGTATTCTATTTCCAATACGGACGGACGAATTCTGGCATAGGTAAGCAAATCCAGTATCGCCTGTACATTAAAGTTCGAGACACCAATATTGCGGACAAGCCCTTGGTCTACTAATTTTTCAAGTTCTTTCCAAGTTTCGTGCAATGGAGATGGCTCTAATACCAACTTGTTATTTGAGTTGGCAATGGCAAAATTGGATCTGGGGTCCTCGTAAGCAGTGCTAATAGGAAAGTGAACAAGATAAAGATCAATGTAATCAAGGCCAAAATTTTCAAGCGTCACGTCAAATGCAGGACGCACATGGTGCTTGCCATGAAAGTGGTTCCATAGCTTGCCAACAACTATATAACCAAAGAATAGATAAATAAACGTGCGCATCGTATTAATCCATTTTTTTTTCTTTTTTGCCTTACTGAATAGGTCTTTTCTCTTGACAATACCTTCGGAAATGGCCCTTCGGACGCCCTTACCTACCTCAGGTTCGTTACGATACAAGAGAGCAGCATCAATCAAACGATAGCCAACTTTAATTGCGTTGTAGACGATTTGCTCTGCTTCTTCGGTGCTGATACGGGCTGTACCAAAGCCAACTAGCGGAATCTTATCTCCAGTACGGTTTAGTTTTGCAAATATGGAGGGTTGGCTAGACATTATATATTAATATATAAAAATAAAAAAATATTGTGTAATCTGATCTGGTATAAATATAGTATTTATACCAGTTTTCAACGGTCGGATGACAATGGCTCAATTTCCTGTTAATCTTGTAAGCTGTGCGCTTAGGTTGTTTCATTATTTCAGTTAAATTGCGCAGTCTATGGTACATTTAGAAGTCAAAATTATACCTGCGCATCAATTTGCATATATTTATATTATGGCCGCATGTTCTTGTCATTAAAAGTGGTAAATAGTAGTATTATTACAGTCAGAAACAACTTTTGACCGAGACTGCAAGAGATCTATTTTCTTTCTTTTTTTTTTTTTTTTTTTTTTTTTTTTTTTTGATTATGTATTTCAGCCATTCTGATTTTTTAACCTAAAAAATTAGAAATAATAGCATGCAAGACAATCGGTCCAAATGATTCCATAAAATTTCAATTATAGACAATCAAGTTTTCTTTCTAATGGTATACATAATTTAATAAAAGTGGGCACTCAATGCCCAACATCTATTACATTTTATGTATAAACTGTGTTTTAAAACAGTATATAGGTTTTTGGTTGATTTAGCTACGCATTTGAGGTATAGATGTTTGCTGAGGATAACATAGGAAACGACAAGCTTCAATATCCGTTAACACATGAAATATATCTTCCTCTCAATCAAATTTTGGCTTGATAATTCCAATTTTTCAGATGCTTATACTAACTACATACATTCGTATTCAGTGTTGAAACTACTTATTGAGCAAATTGTGTCCTGTGTAATATATTTCCTAGAACTGAAAGCGTTATCTGAATTCATTATTAATCCAGGCACGCTTTTCTTACATTCATGTTCCTCCTACTCTCCGATAGCCAATCAAACGAAAAATTATTTAAACGGCATCACTGACATAACTTGTCTTTTCCTTCTTTCATTTTCGTCTTCAATTGTTTTCTGTACTTCATTCCGAGTCAAATATCTTTTCTGTATAATGGGTACTCATGTTTATAGATTTTTTGATTTGATAATGGAAACTGGTACATTTCACGTTCAATGCGACTGGATCTACCCAAGAAAACTTGATTTAGACGATGCAAGTTCTAAACAGGATAATACTACAGAATGCTGCCATGTTACTGTTACAGATTCCTTAGAATACTATACTCGCACAAGTAATGTACACATGTAAGCTTCATTGGTACTTCAATTACTCACATATTACTTACAGTTACTCGCGATTTTTTATTACATAAATTCAAAGATTATGAAGCTGCATTCAAGGAACAGAAAAGTGATATATTGGAGGCAGCTTTTCAGGGCGAATCATCATACAAGACCAGCCGATTGCAATGGAAAATTTCAAAAGACAATGCAAATGCTCAGTTAAACGTAAGGCTGATCGATCATTACTAGAAGCAATCAAACTCAATCGCCTGTTTACATTAGATGCAGTTACAAATAATCAACGATCAAATTCCATTAACAGTAGGATCTTTTGATCTTGTCAAGGCGCCGCAAGATCAAGTACAAGATCTAAAAAAATTGTGGTTTAAACACCTGGACTTATCATCAATTACGGACATTGTAAGGTTTTTTTTTTTTTGAATTAAAACAAAAAGAGGTACACACTCACTTATGCCTTTTATTAGGAAATAAACAAAAAATTGAAGCAGCGTATTGCAGACACTGAAAAAACCAATCGCGAATATAGAAAAACAATAGAATCTACAAACATTCACGAGAGACAGAAACGTTATGTAATCATCGACAAGTTTTTGCGTCTGCTTAATACCAAAAAACTAAAAATATACCAGCTTCAACAGCAAGTCCAGCAGTTAAAACGTCGACTAGATAATAACGAAGACAGTGATGAAGACCTATCAGTGATAGAATCATCTACAAGTATGGACATTAATAGAAAGAAGCAAATAATTATGCAAACAGAAAAAACAACTCGGTCAACAGTAGCGAGTAAAGGCAAGCGACCATTAAGAAACGACGAGTACGAAGTCGACTTCGAAAATGAATGGGAGATCGAGAATGAGAGCAAATATGAGGAAAGAGTTGTAGTAGAAGAAGATTTCATAGTGGCAGGACCATCCACAAATCCCGTTATAAAGAAGCAAAAAGTCAGACATACTAATGAATAGAACAACTATCTATCTTGCTGTAATCATCTGTAAATAAATTCATCTAAAAGCGTTGAACGTGTTCGTGAAACAATAATGACTTGGAAGTAATGTACAGCTATCAAAACGGGTCCATTGGTAGCTCTATTGGCTAACTATGCTCTTAGAGAAAACTGATATACTTAACTTTGGGTGCAATTGTACATGTATCCCTCTCTCTCTCTCTCTCTATATATATACATATACCAATTTTATCTATTTTTCATCGACTAAGCTTTGTCTGATCTAACAGTTTAGCCCTCCATTCCAGTTGTATATCCATAATAGATTTTCATTTAGCGCGTCTACATCTTTCTGACCTTTCCATATAGTAGTGCTGCATTACTGCTTAACGTGACTTGATCGCACATTCAAATATAAAACACCCCACCGTTATTTTCTCGCGTCTGAAAACAGCAAGTTTCCCTTCTTCTTTTTACCTTTGCTTCCTTAAACATGCTTCGCAATACTTTCCAACTCGTCCAACGTCGCGCTTTTACCAACACTAGCCGTCTTTTGATCGCTGAAGGTGATACTATTCCTAACGTTCAAGTTCAACTCAAATCTCCCGCAGAAACTGCTCAAACAAAAGAGTTATTCAAGGGCAAGTCCATCTTATTTGGTAAGCAACCTCACTATTAGTCTGTAAACCTATCGCTTATAATTAATTGCGTCATAATAATAGGTGTTCCTGGTGCGTTTACTCCTGGTTGTAGCAAGACCCATTTGCCAGGCTATATCAAGCATGCCTCCGATCTTAAATCCAAAGGTATCGATAATATTTACTGCGTTTCTGTCAACGACGCGTTTGTCATGACTGCCTGGGGAGAATCTCAAAATGTAGGTGACAAGGTTACCTTGTTGGCCGATCACAAGGGCGAACTTGCCAAAGCTTTGGATTTGAACTTTGATGCCACTGGTGCTCTTGGTGGCCATCGTTTCAAGCGTTTTGCTGCTGTCATTCAAGATGGCAAGGTGGATAAGTTGTTTGTCGAACCTGATACGACTGGTTTGAACGTGAGTTTGGTAGAAAACGTTATCAAGACCCTCTAAAGATGAGTTGTTTTGGGTATAAAATAAAAATAACAGCTAGGCACTATGCACTATAAATCTAGCTGATGATCAATCATATATTTAATTTGCTATAAATGTGTGTGTTAATTGTAGAAGAGTGGACTCTGCGTCGTTGGATTATTTGATAAAAAGCTTAAAAAAATGAGTACGTATTTGATCTAACCAGTTTAAAAGTGTGGTTTAGTGGCATCTCTGGCGGAGTATTATTCACTAAATCGATAACTACAGACTATAATTGTATAATAGCTCTAGTTTTGAAGAAGTGTAGCCAATGGGTCTAGAATACCTCTAAATACAATATAGTGGGCTTGAGGACTAACTATGACCTGGACCGATCATCCGCTTTTTATTATAGTAGACGCAGCGGAAACAAGAGTTTGAGCATGACAAGTGTAGCTTATAAAAATTTCAGGACGGATGTCACACTATGTTAAACATCCCAAGCGGGAGGAATAAGAAAAAAAAAAATTCAATGTGAAACCACTTTTAACAAGGTAAAACATACGTGTTATTATAAGCATTGGAGGCCTCTTGGTAGGGAAGTTCAACATGGCGTAGCGCTTTTTAGTGTACGTTGGACGGGATGTGTGATGATCTTGATATAATTTAATGTTTAGTTTATACAACCATAAAAGTTTAGTCTTTCTTTTTGTTCAGACATACGTTTCACCACTGTGAACGACAGTTACTGTTGTCACTTGTTGCCATTCTCATTTATGAGTTGCCCTATACTGATCTATACTGGTTTATGCTATTTTGCGTGTATTACAAAACTACTTATAAAGAGTGAATGTAGAAACAAAAAAACTGGTCCACGGCCACAATGAACCACAGTAAGAAAGTTTACAGACTTGAAAAGGGCACATGAAAATGCAATTATGGCCAGAGACGTCTTTCGTCTGGATGAGTACGCTTCACTTAAGCTTGATAATTCTCTCCCCCTGTTTGCTCGCATTATACTTAAAACATTAGTCACTCGAACCTTTATAAAAAAAAACAACTGATGACCGAATCATTTTGACAGCTATGATGAGTTGAATTAACGGATGGCAGCAGCTACGGTGGATCGAACTATCAGATAATGAAGCCACGGTTGCTATGGGGGTTTGAATTATTTGAATATAGTGACTAGGATTGCTATGGAGGTCCTGAATTCATTAATTTTGCCAGGGGACAGATCAGAATATTGCAGTTTCGATCTTTCAAGCTATGCTTGACACTGTGAAGTAATGTTTATGAATAGATATGCAGTCTGTCAAATGCCTGATGGTATTCAAAGATAGAACCCCTTTGAAAGCAACATTGATTACGCATCCGTAATTTACCTGAGCTTGAATGAACTCGAGCGCTGTATTTTTGCGCGCAATTGCTTGTTGTTTTTACTCAAAGAATAATATTATTTCTTCGAAATAGATATATCTCGTACGATTGTAACATTGATAAAGGTTATTCCTATTACTAGACCATATCAGTATTTTCTGGACAGTTACAGAAATATAGAGTTGGGACACAGAAAGTAATCTGCTTCTGATCATTTGCAAGTGCACAGTATTTTTTTTTTGTCAGAATGACTAAACTCATCTTCATAGCCTGAAAGAGTATCTCTAAAATCATCCATTGAGCTGTAAGCACTTCATCAAAAAACCTTCTAGACCAACCAATATTATAAATGAAAGCATCGTGTAACTGTGTAAAATGAAAGAGAGGAGTTTACAAGTGTATTTATAGTTTTTTTTAGTGCCAAAAACAATATTGTACTTCTTTCCTTCTTTTACTACTTACATAACCTTTATATACATTCCTTTCATTTGTTATTATACCAACATTATATATGTCACTTTTCTAAATGTTTAAACAAAAGAAACTAACGCTAGTCTTTTCGATATTGTTCATTACAAGTCTAATACTCAGTAGTTACTACTTCTTGATTCAATTACCAACACAGCACGAACAAGAAAAGTTTTTGGCATATCTACCTCATTCAGGTCTTTCAAATCAACGTATCGAGCTCGCCAATGCCTTGTTATTAGCTGCAATACTTAAACGTACACTCATCATTCCTCCTGCATTTTTGGGCAATGTAGTTGGCTGGATGCCCATGGACCAACTGCTCGATCATCTGAGCTGGCTCACGACTCCCAAAGATTTTGATACCATTTGTCAACCACCAACACCAGGCGATCTTCACAGCTATACACAACGAAGTAAATGTGCTGAATACCACCAGTTTGCTGCCATTCCCTGGAGCCAATTGCACGATTTTTCGGAATTAGAGCCCTACGTCAAGATTCGTTTTCAAACTATTGTATCATTTACACAACTACAGCAAGACTTGGGTGTAGCAGACAATGATACGTACGTGCATCGTGATGAACACCTTTATGATTGGCGTTTATATGAAGACGTAGAAGAAGCCGAAATGATATTGCGCAACGAATCCAACTTTGTTGATAGCTTTACAGATCGAAAGTTTTACAAGATCTTTACCCCAGGACACTGGCAGCAACGATCTGAGCGTTTGCTGCATCTAGGCGGTATATTTGGGTCTACACGAATGAACATGGTTAAGCCAGAGCACATTGAACTACAACAACGCATTCAAGATACACTTCATTATCGTCTGGATACACCATTGGGTGAAGCTGTAAACAATATTGTGGAACATCTTGGCGGTAAGGCTACTTTTAACGCTGTGCATTTCCGTCTAAGAGACATGCCTTTTCGTAAATACGCTACCGACAATCTACATCAATTCGAACGCAACATGTCCATAGCTACTGGCAATACGCAAGTGCCTCCTTTGCCGCCTTACGATGAGTTCGGAGTATTAACTAGTCTACCTAAACCACCACCGCCTCCATCAGAACCAGTATATATTGCACCTCAACACAACTTATCTCAGCCACCATGGTCCAATTTGTGCGAAAACGTGTCACCCAACTTTGATGTGTCGATGGAAAACGTTGGTTCAAGGGCTGTTGTATATATTGCCACAGATCATAAAGATATTAGAGGAGAGAATAGTCGGCTGCTGGAATGGTTTGATTATTTTCCTTGTTCTTTGACCTTGAACGATATGCCACCAGAGTTATTTGAACCTTTAGACAAAATGCATTGTATGTATAATGAAAACAAACCGCTTCGATCGTATTTGATTCCACTGGTGGATGCGATGGTGGCTGCCCATGCTCGAAGGATCTTTACTACGCCAAGATCTACTTTTTCAAAGTATATTGGTGAACTCAATGAAGCTTGGGTTCTAAAAGAGCAAGGCTTAACACTAGCATCTTTCTATTTGTATTAAAATAAAGTGTCTTCATTAATGGATGGGGGGTTTTTTTTTGTTTCCTATAGATAAAAACAACAAAGAACCATCTTCTTGCTAATCATCATTAATTGAGGCATTGATATTAAATTGATTATTGATTTGGTTTGGTAGAACCTGATTTCGATATCCAGAAGCATGGTTTATTAAATTACTTTTTTACTGTGTACTATAATAATGGATTGGACCAATAATGTTGCGCCATCAGACTAGCATATAAATCAGGTTAAATTATTAGTCAAGGAACGGGTAACAAGGTGAGAGAACCGAAAAGATTTGATCGGGGACGTGTGGTTTGGCGGGTACATGTGTACCTTATGTAAGTTTATGCTGCTGTACCTAAGCGTGTGTTCTTATTAGACCAATCTAAATGGGTGATATTTTAAAGAGGTGATTCAAGATCTTTTTAATAATATGTAATATGAAAGCATTAGTGCATCTCAGTTAGATTCTATAAAATGATAACATATTACTAAACAAAAGTACATTATTTGGGGTAACATGCATGGTATGATTTACCCAGCTCATTTCTTTTGTAGCCATCAAATATCCTGCGAATTCAGATATCAATGATATATATATTAACTGCCATTGGCCAGAAACATGCACTCTTTTCAATCCTTTCAATCTTCGCGGCCTGGACATTTTTTTTAAATGAATTACATAGTGGCAACAAACTTAGTTTATCTGAATTTTTTAGCCTAGTATAAACGTTTGCATGCAAGAGTTGGACACCAAATATTCTTTTGTCCTCCAGAATGAAACCGAGTCAAACTGAATCACTAAACCTTAAGTAAAGGCTCTAATAGATATTACAGCTAGTTTTGAATAGTGGACTAGTTATCTGGTGTGGATTTGGACCCAAAACGGTCGAAATATTCATAAACCATAAGATCTCGTATATAACTACGTGTGATTTACTGACAGCCATCACTAATGATATAGTATATTTGCTGAATTTTCAGTTAAATAAATGTTTAAACAGATGCAGACTCTCGTTCAGAATATCCATCAGTCTTTATGCGGTATTAAACTAGAATTGGTCAAGAGGTTTAATTATCTAGATACCTTTATATGAAATACAAACAATCTATTGCTAATCCCAATCATATACTGTACTTTTTGTTTGTTGGTTAAATAAGGATTGTGAGAGGTACAGTAGTTTATTCTGATTGTGAGCTACATATTATCCAGATGTCACATTTAACTGAAATCCGTTGAGAGATCTACTGATTTTAAAATAAGATAATCACTGAAAAAAAAAAAATCTCGAGAATCTTTTAACATACCAAAACAATTTTATCATTTACTTCGAGGCTATAAACGGTATTGTAAAGGCGTAACTGTTAATTAACGTATATGCATTCTAATAACGGTTTATACAGATATATTTTATGTATAATTTCTTTGATATAAATTACTTAAAGTACGGACCAAAAATCAGGCTTTTTATTGTGAAATAACTTGATTAACTAGAGGAAATGCCAAATATTTTTTATTCTTTTAGATTCACATTTAGACCCTCTATAAATTTCGATAATTCTTATTGAAAGCATCTAGACATGTTTGCTGTTATAGAGTATATCGAGAAGGTTTTTTGATTTCCTTAAAACCAAGTAGGTTTTCGGTCACTTCATTTCCCGGATTTGACTCCTCAAGCTGCTTGAAGGCACTATGCAAGTTGTAAATTGCTCTGAAACTGCATAGATCTTTAGATTAATTAGATTGTAATGAAACCAAGTCAGGTTAAAGCTGAGCGAAATGAGAGGGTCAAGGTTATAGTCGACTGGCGGACATTGAAATGTTGCTGCAGCAGCACAACAGCAACCTGATTCACCTACCAGACCAAAATTCTCGATGTACTTTACATCTAGACGGAAAATTCACCAGAATCATAAAAGCCTTCTATATCAGAACAATAAAAACTTCAAATTGCACCGCAAATACTCACATTAGCACTAATCTGGACACTATAATTCATATTAGTCAAGTCAATATCAAAAGAGACTTATAATAGAACAGTAAGTTGATGTTTTACAAACTTTTCTCGCATAGTAAATAATTAAGTGGGTGATATACTCATACACTGATCATCAGTTTTGATAGCCCGTTATTCTGATATTGTTTTATTTCAGATGATTTCATTGAATAATAAGGCAAAACGGTCAGACTTTTTTGCAGGATATTAAGGACAGTCTCCATTATTACAGGTATTTACGGTGATAACATCGTAGTCTTTGCTTTCATTACCAATGGAAATCAAGCTTCCGCCTTCGTTGAGATATAAGCTAAGTCCGTAAGTTGAAAATATCTTTGAGATACCAATAGCTTCAATGTAGGCATGTGTAAAAATCAAAGAGACCAGTGCCTTGACCAGTATTTACTGGACTTGTAGAGATTTGTTGGGCAATTTGACTCGTACCAAAACCACTAGGAAGAAATACTTTATCGTGGACCGGCGTTTGATTAAAGTGTCGTATCCCTTACCAAAGCATAGTTTACAAAGCTAGATTCTACATTGGAACAGCCATTGGTAGGACCCAAAATGCTAACAGAGGAACTTTCAATAGCATATATATATCATCTCCAACTGACATTAGTCCATTAGGAGTTATATTATCCAGTGCTCAACTCATTGCTAGTAATAACATTGAACCGAAGTATCTCTTTTTTTTAAACACCATAATGTTTCAATACTGATATTTGAACAGAAAGGATAGGGCATTTACCTCTTCAGCCGTCAGTCTTCCTTCTCATGTAGCTCCACTGTTCAGCAAAAGATTAGCTACATTTCTTTTGATAACAAATGATTACTGGACGTATATTTTATACAATGGTTGCAAATATCTGTGAGGTTAACGCAAATCTCTTATTTCCAAAAGGATGAAAAAAGATGATATTACATGTGTTTCTTTTTATAATGCTTGTATTCTATGAATGATAGGAAATTTTCATACTTTCTTTCAAGAGATTAATTTACAAGCTTGTTTTCGAATCATTATCAGGAAGGATACAAATTTCTGCTTATGGACTTGTGGCTTTTCTAGTTCAAGTTTGAATTAATGAATATCCCATTCTGTTACCTTTTATTCTATTAGAAGAGAAGACTAAAGTTTCAAGGTCTAGGAAAATGTATCGTCTGATACAGAAAGCACGCACATATTTATATCGCATAGCACGAGCATTCCTTGGTTTTTTTTTTTTAAAAAAAAAAGGATTATACTGATATATATATCATTTGTCATAGCCAACTCATCATAAACTAACATACATCGTAAATTGAAAATGGATTCAAAAGATGTTATTCTGTGGAAAGCTTCCCATCTTTAATTCTAGATCTCTATAGATCGTGGTCAAATGTCGCATCTACATGCACAAAATACACCATTATATCTACTATAATCTTATTTAATCAAAGTATAATTCGCGAATTTTTATAATTAACGAATATCCAACTGTATATTATTACATGTATTTAATACGGTATTTCACATCTATTCATACCTTGGCCAGTTGTTGGGCGATCTCGGATAAACATTACACCGAATTAGTATTATGTATTCAGTGCATTTATTTAAATTTATACTTTTTACGAGTACATCAAGTGTATTATTATAAATATATATTGATTCGTTACTTAGATATATTCCATAGCTATAACATGATCAATTCAATTATGGAGTGTTCGATAGATATGAATTATATATCGTTTTTAATCAATGATATATTTCTAATATGAGCTGCGGCATTTGTTGTAGCCTTAATTCAACCGCAGTAGACCGAATGTTTACTTTTAAAGTTAAAAGTAGATATGTATAGGTATCTATCGGCGCCAACTTCAGCTCGGACGTAAGACCAGACTCTTACTTTATACAATATCTTGACAACAAAAGTAGCGGTTTTGGCACATTTCACTTCATTTTTGATTTGTATGATGAAACTTTGTGTTTATGTGCTTCTTGAATCCAGGATTTCCACGTTACATACCAAAATTAGATATTATTTGAACTGCGTTTTTTTTATTACATATAAAATGAGTAGACTTTTTTATGAATCAATTTCCTTTCTTTATCACTACTGAAAAGAAAAGTATGGTTAAGCCAAGGCCTTTTCCCATCCCTCTTGAGCTTCTATCAGCCATCAAGTCAAAATACAATATAGAATCGGACGATGAAGCTAACCAAATAGATACTATTCGAAGATTCTTGGATGATATGGCAGGGCAGACTGAAGTACCTAAAGTTAACCGACAAGATTTTATAATAGTTCGTAACAACATCAATGTCAATATTTCTATCCTTCGTCCTCCAGAGTCAAAAGACAAAGTTTTACCTGTCATATTGTTTTTGTAAGTCTGCTTTTGATCAAATTGAAACACTAGTATTTACTTTAATGGTTAGACATGGAGGCGGATGGGTTTCTGGAACGTTAAAGATGTTTGAGACTCTGACAAATCAGGTAATAAATCGGCTTAATCAATGATGATTTCATACATTGAATAGTTTGTTAGTTGGTTGAGCAATTACAGGCTTCTGTCGTGTTTGTGCATTATTCTTTAAGCCCTGAGGTAAAATACCCTGTAGCATTAGAAGAGTGCTATACTGCACTTTGTTGGATTCAAGACAATGCCAATGCTATCCATGTTGACATCAAACGCTTAGCTGTTTGCGGAGATTCTGCAGGTGGAAATCTTGCTGCTGCTCTTTCAAGTAAGCTTGCTATTTTTTTTTTCCATGAGCATAATACGAATATAATAATTATGGATATATAGTTCTCGCTAAGGACCGTGGCAATGCGAGCATCTCTTACCAAGTTTTATATTACCCTTCCACTTCTATGGATTATGAAAGTGAGTCCTACAATGAACATAAAGACGACGAGCTCTTGTCAAAAGTATATATGAAATACTTTTGGGACGCATATCTTGGCAATGAAAATAACGCGACATTACCAACTGTTACACCTTTGTCAGCTTCTGTAGAATCACTCAAAGGTCTACCTCCAGCTTTGATTATAACTGCAGAAATTGATGTGTTGAGAACAGAAGGAGAACTCTATGCGAAGAAACTAATGGAGGCAGGTGTAGATACTCTCTGTGTGCGTTATAATGGAGCTCAGCATGGGTTCGTTACAGAGCCTGGGTACGAGGCCGAAGCTGCTCTAGCTATATCACAAACTGTAGATGTCTTGAAAAGGCGTTGGAATTTGAAATAAATAAAACATCTATATCGAAAATGAAGATTATTAGACACTATGCTATCTACTACAACAAAATGATCTTACTTGTTTCTCCTTATTGTTTATTCCATTTTCCTATTCATTTCAGATTTTACAATGGATTCGATTACAAATGCGTCAAAAGAAGATATTGAACAGAACAAGCGTAGCTTATCCAAAGATTTTACATAAAAGTATACTGATAAATGTTGAGTCCTGATCAGTACGATACTCCTAGAATGAAAGTAAAACTAGTTTAGCCTATGTACTGTTTGTTAATTGCTCTAATGGATATCGACTGCCTTTCTACACAAAGGCTATTATCTGATACGATATTTAACCGGGATCAGCTCGTAGATCAATACATGACTAGAGCTAGATGTCATCTTTTTGATTCAGTCCATTTTGGAAGTAATTTTTAGAACGATACGCTGCATGAACAACAATTTTCAACTATTATCTGGTCTGTATTAATAAAGATGAGCAGCCTTTCACTTTTTAAGCAATTACTCATTCCCATTTTAACTTATATTCCTGGGGCAAGTCTCAGCATTTCACATAGAATAGAACTAATGAACAATAGGCCCCTTGCATGATCCTAGTCAAATGTTAGATCTAATGGTTAGCATACTCAAAATAAACTGGTCCACCTACTACAGTTATCATTTGACCAAATCACAAACGAGTATACAATATATTAATTATTAGCAGTAAATTACCAATGCTCCATTATGAAAGCTAATTTATCAGAAAGAGCGTCTCATTTCATATATATTTAAGAATTAAATGTATATAGCATCTATTAGAGTTATTGTTAAAGAGTATGTTTTGGTAGCTGGACTTATTTCGCTTAGTTTTGAAGACTTTGTGCTGATCAGCAACCAAAGTATCTCTGCAAGTATGCACATATGCCGAAAAAAAAAAATCAAACGATCAAAGATGGCTTTATAAAGCGTTTGAGTAGATGATACTTGTCGAAATACCAAACTTTGTGGCTGAGTTCTAAAATGGCAAATCCAACTTGTTTTTTTTTACTCCCACTGTATGATAGTAGTTTTACACTTGAATTTACACTTTTGTCAGGTCTTTCTGGCTCTCTTTTAACAAAATATGACCAATAAGTTAACGGTACCAACGGACACAGAGGAATCTTCAGATTCGAACGCGTTAACAAATTCATCTTCTGCTTCTCCCGGTCTATTCTCTTATTTTGTTAATGTTATCTCTGGAGCAAGACAGACTGCTAGTCAAGAATTTGGTCGATTCTGGGAGAATCTGGAACACCATCACCAGAATACTACTAGTACTACTACAGGCACTAGTACTGATGCTGTTCAAAATGCCTATATCCCGAGATATAGTATCAAAAACAAAAATGACACCACACGTATGAGTAAAGGCGAGCAAATTAACGGCAGAATCATCCCAGATCATTATCGACGTGGATATATCAAAGATGCGGAAATACAGACCGAGAGCTTTGATGATATATTATCACCATCTCCTGTACATAAAAGAAAAGCAAATAGTTCATTATCATATAATTACCAATATAATCGTCCACTAAAGAAACAAGCTACAAGTGTCTCACCATCACCAGCACCCTTAGTACCATCTACTAAAGATATAATAGACAATAAAGACGATTCACCAATCTGCTCAGAAACGAAAGCGGTACCATGGGATTATTCTTTATCAGCAAACACATCGCCAATTCAACAGCGTCAATTTCAAACACGTCCAGCAACAACTTCGCCTGAGCGACGCAAAATAACAAGTGATGTGATGACCGGTTCCAAGTCTGTAAGGCGCTTGACTCATGAGTTGGAATCATCCTTTATACCACGATCGCCAATGTCTCCATATATAAGGACTCAAGCATCGCCTCGTCAACCACTAGATAAGCCTGTAGCTACAGACTGTTCATATGATTCACATAAAGATACCACTTCGCCAACCCCTACTCGTATGGAAGACATATTTCCTATGATTAAACCACAGACCGAATCGCCTGTCAGACAGCAGCAGCGATTGACAGCCAAAGAACTGGATGAGCGAATGGAAAAGTTGGAAAGGGAAGTAGGGATTACAAAGACAAAGGCAAATATACAATATGATTTGGATCAAGTAATGATAACTAACGAAAAAGTGAAATAGGTCAGTCAGTTTATCGCACCAACACCTTTCACACCTTTGCAAAATATTACTTCTCCAGTCAAGGGCAGCAATTTACAAAAAGATCGACGCATGTCTGATTCACCTTTATCATCGTCCATCAAAACACCTTCTAGTGCCTCAAGGACTTCTCCTCCACCGCCGCCACCACCACAACCTGTACCAATGATACCTACCTCTTCACCCTTAAGATCGTTGACAGCCAATAGTGCACCTTTTAGTTATACAGCCAGCTCACCTATTCGATCTTCAATAAAAGAAACACTGATGGCAAAGAAGGTAAACTAGATCATAGAGCCAGTGAATACTATTGAATCACTAACACACCCCAGAATGAATTCAAACCGACTGATAAGCATAAAGAAAAGATGCAGGTATTGATTCAAATGATACCAGATGTCAAGTTAAGGAAAACAAACATCATCATGTAAGTACGATCAAATAGATGCTAGGCATCATTGTTTAACGAAACTTATAGTGGTGCTGATGGAGTTGCAAGGCCCAACCCATACTGGCATGAGATTTACCGTCGTTAACCTTATAGCAATAAAGTACTGTATATACTGATATGATGTGTTTCTTTATTATGTTAAAGAAAAGTGCTTGTGTATGATGTACATTATTGTTTCTAAGTGTCTAAATTACTCTTGATCATTGTCTTGCTTTAATAAGAGGCCATCTTTTCCTAATCTCTCAATCTCAGCCAAAATAGCAGCAAAGTTCGGTGAAATCAGTTTTGAAATCTCTGTCTTTCCCTTGGCAGGTTTCTATATGTATAGTGGTTAATTTCATGAAGCTTCAGAGTACCGATTTTTTTTTTAACTTACCAAAAATCCATTCTTATTCATATCTACAGGTATACTATTATATCCGGCATTGACCTTCCATTGCATAGGTGTGGCCACAGTAGGATTCCAGACCAATGCGAGCTGATCACCACCATACTTGTTATGGAACACCATTACCGTTTGTCCATACACCTTTTCAATATCTTGAATGAACTCACTAATAGGATCAAACTGAGCAAATGCAGTCGTTGTATCACCTAGTGTTGAATAGGCTTGCTTCAAATGCTTAGCTGCAGGATGCATATTTTGATAATAACGAGTACAACTGAGTGGGTTCAATTGCAGCACAGCAGAGAAATCTTGCAAAGGAGTAACAAATACACGCTTCAAGTCACTGTTGGTCTTGGCTGTTTCAATGACACCAAGTGAAGCACGAGCCAAAGCTTGTGTACGGGCAAGTACAGGACGACCAGGCTTATGACGAGTCCAGCGATGGCCTTGCAAATCCTTGGCGGTAGCAATAGTCATGGCGCCAATAGTCATCTGGGGGTTAGTGCGGCGATGTTGGTTAAATTCACTGGTGATTTGTTCTCGGTCCTTGGCTGTAATTTCACCTTCAATATCTACTACCAAAGGCATGTTTTGGAAATCATAAGTAGCTAGTAATGCCAACACACGACCAAAAGCACTGAATGTGCTGACAGGTGCAGTCCATGGTTGAGGCTCCAGAAATACGTGTGCCACCAATAATTCAATCATTTCCTCGGATACCTGAGGTGATAACAAGTGAGCACCAAACCAACGTTTAACTAAACGGACAGTAGAGCTATAAGCAGTATATCTGGCACACATCGCTTGTACGTAGAATGTGTGTGTTTGCTTATAGCGCAAAGTGTACATGTACTTTTGCAATGCTTCCTTGGCTAATTGCTTATTAAGCTGAGTGGAAGTCTTGCCATCAACGATCTTTTGCAATAATTGTGCTTCCTGTTCAAGGCAGATATGACATCTGAAGAGATAGCCAAAGAAGTACACGTCCAGGTAGCCGCGAATGGCCAAAGGGTTCTTTTCACGTACATCATCTACAACCACAGCATCTTCAATATCAAAGCGACTCTTGAGTTCCTCGCCCATCTTGAGATAGAAAGCATGCTTGACCTTTTGCAATACGCTCAGATCATCAGGGAACTTGGCAGAGCGTTCTATTTGTACAATCACATCAATAGCATCAAAATAACGTGTAGTTGAAGGGTATGCCACAATGTTATTAAAGTCAACAGGATGAGGAAGTGTCACGGCTGCATAGCGCAAGCTGGCGTGAGCTGGATACACGTTATTGATCAATAAAGGAAGTGCATCATCGATTTGTCTTAACTGCTTAGTGAACTGAGTAAAGGCGGTCATGACAGGATGGAAGCCGTTGTTTTTGAGTTCAGGACTGAACAAATGTTCAGGTACGCCCTTGGCAAAATTAAGGTAGGTGAACCATTGGCCAGCCCAGTAAGCAAGACGACTTGATTCATCAACACCCAAATGTAATTGCAACAAATAAAGCACAATCTTTTGTACAATGAGACTACGATTCTCGTAGCCTTGCGTTTGCCATACGACAGATTCGACAATTGAACCGTCCTTGAAGCGACGCAGTTCTGACTTGTTACCCCAGAAAGCACGGAATTCAGCAACTAAATCATCTTTGCTAGAATCAGGACCCTGATCTACCAAACGAGGTGCGTTATCAGAGTTGAGTAAAAGACCAATAGTAATAGTAGTATCCTTTTCGATATCAGCAGTAACTTGATTCAACTCCCAGGTGGCATTCAAAGCGCCATCGCATTGTTGAACAGCAACCAAGTGGACACGATCGGTCAAACCACGGCTCAAGACGTAACTGACACGGTTAAGGAACCAAGATAGATAGCTGTGATAGTCTGCTTTAGCGGCTTCATCAAACTCATCCACTGTCTTGACATTGGCAAAAGGAATACGCACGACGTTATCATATTTGAGCTTTGCATCATTGACATTCTTCAAAAACAGAGCTTCGAAACGGTCCGTAGTATCATTAAAGTAAGTCATGGCTAATCCAGCTTCGTGTTGTAATTGTTTGAGACCTGAGGTGGTCATGGCGGCAGCCAAATTCAATGTACCAGAAGGATCCACAACAACCACATCATAATGTGCCTTGAACTCGGCAGCACTGAATTCCTCTCTGTCGTTTTGACCCAAAAACACGGGCGATGTGCTGAAATCATGGCTTGCAATAAAGTCCAAAGTACCACGCAAAAGCTGATAAGAACTATGGCTGGCGGATAACTTTTTGCCGGTACCATCCTTGTTACCTTGCATCAAGTAAGCCATCAACATGGACAAAAGGAAGGGTGAGAAGCCACTTGAGCGCAAACCTCTTTGGTGGATCCATGTGCGACCGAGAAGAATAGCATTTTTGAATTCGGCGCTGTTCTTCAAGTGTTGATAAAGGAAAGCCAAGTTGCCTATGTAGCTGGTATCCATCAAAAGAGAAGCATTGTATTGAGGTGTGGCCTCAGCAGGTTTAACACAGCTTTTACCTGGTGCTAAACGATGAATAGGGAACACATCCGCATTGACACTGGGTAAAATACGAATGATACATTTTGTCTTTGTGAAATCAACATCGGATTTATCTAATAGGGCCGGTTAGCGCACTGTGATATGTCAATAGGATGAAACATACCTCCAGCTGGTTTGACTAATAAAACTGGTCTACGAAGATCTCCGTTCATAGTACTATATTCCACAACAAATCTTTTGTTTTTGCTGGATTGGATTGCATGAGCCAATACAGCCAAATAACAAGCACGCTTATGGTAGTAACGGTAGTTTGCATAATCCTTTTCTTGAAAGATACTGCTGGGCATCTCGACTGCTACATCGACATTGAAAGGTGTCTTTTGTTTGGCAAGCGTTTTTAATCCATATCCACCAACAATATGCATAGCTGAAGGCTTTTGGAAGGCAAATGAATGCAAGGACTCTTTGTTGGGTTGAGGTTCTGGGAAGGGTGTAACAATCTTGTTCTTACTCAACATGTCCTCTGCAAATTCGTGCAACTACAATAAACGCATGAATAAGTGGGATTTCATCTTATCGCAGTTAGCAAAGTACCTTCATGGACTTTCCATTAGGAATAGCATCAAAAATAGCCTTCAGATTATGAAGTGCCTTTTCAAGGGCTTTATGCTTATCAAAGTTCATGGTGATTTCTGCCAATAATTCATCAATCTAGACGCATTAAAAGTTTAGCATATCTATGTTTGATAACATTACCACTTATGTTACCTCTAATTTGAAGATGTTTGACTTGAAAAGCTCAGCAGTTTCTTTTAGACCTTCAAGTTCGCCCGAGATAATATCGTCTTCGGTTGCTTTGCTAGTTTTAATTTTGGTGCTTTCGAGTTTATCCTCATCGTCTTCAGATCCAGACTCCCAATCGCCATTTTCTTCCTCTTCTGAGAACCCAGTGTTGTACTCAGTGGGTTGATCGTCTTCATCGTCACTAGAATGCTTCTTTGATTGGCGATCTTTCTTTGCTTGCTATTCTCGGAAAAGGGCATAATAAAGGTTTAGTAGGCCGTCAATGGATAACACGAAAAGGTATGCCAATTTCAAAGAATCTCGGCGTCTTACCTTGCTAGCAGGCTCTGAATTCTTGGACTTTTTGTACTTTCTTTTTGCTGCGAGAACCATGGTGATCAAAGGGTAAAGAGAAAGGAAAAAAGCTGGTTGCTATGCGGAGTTTCTTGCTGCTATGGATTTTGAGGCTTAGCCAATGCAAGCTGTCAAAAAAGTTCCTTGACTGTTTTTCCTCTAAGGCTTATGCCCGAAAACATGCAAAAAATGGCTACCACCTTGACGTGACCGGTAACTTTTTTTTTTCAGGCTGTAGGTAAAAACTCTTCCAGTTTGAATTTTTTTTCCTTTGTTCAAACCAACCCTTCTTTTTTTATACAAAAACTACAAGAAATATGCTTGTTCTTTACGAGACCGCTGCTGGTTATGCTTTATTCAAGCTCGTCGATGACGGCAAGATGGAAAAGCCCGAAGAAATCTACAAGGATTTCCAAACTACTGAAAAGGCCAATCAAGCGTACGTGACATGATCTTTCAAACAAGTTTTGAATTAAGTTACTAACACACCTTCCCTTAGTATCAAGTTGAAGGCTTTCAAGAAGTTCGAAAACACCACCGATGCCTTGTCCGCTGTCACCGGTATCGTTGAAGGCAAGATGCCCAAGAATTTGAAAAAGTTTTTGGAAACCGAGATTTCTGAAAAGGAAATGAAGAAGGAAAAGTTGATCATCAGTGACCCTAAGCTTGGTACGTTAAAAAAAGAAGAGTTCGATCGAGTTATTGAATTTGGGTATTCATTCGTTTTGATGTATAGGTTCTTCCATTAACAAGAAGTTGGGTATCAACGTCTTGTCTGATTCCACTGTTCAAGATCTTTACAGAGGTATTCGTGAGCAATTCGAATCTCTTGTTTCTGGCCTCTCTCAATCTGATCTCTCTGCCATGAGCCTTGGTCTTTCTCACTCTCTCTCTCGTTATAAGCTCAAGTTCTCTCCCGATAAGGTTGATACCATGATTGTTCAAGCCATTGCTTTGTTGGATGACCTCGATAAGGAACTCAACACCTATGCCATGCGTGTCAAGGAATGGTACGGCTGGCATTTCCCTGAAATGACCAAGATCATTGTCGATAACCTCGCTTATGCCAAGGTCGTTAAGGCCATGGGTTTCCGTACTAACGCTCACAGCATCGATATGGCAGATATTCTTCCCGAAGAACTCGAACTTGAAGTCAAGGAGGCTGCTGAAATCTCTATGGGTACTGAAATCTCTGATGAAGATATTGAGAACATCTTTGCTCTTTGTGACCAAGTCATCAACATCACTGAATACAGAACTCAATTGTACGAATACTTGAAGAACCGTATGAATGCCATTGCCCCCAACTTGACTTCTCTTGTTGGTGAATTGGTTGGTGCTCGTTTGATCTCTCATGCTGGTTCTCTCATGAACTTGTCCAAGCAACCTGCTTCTACCATTCAAATCTTGGGTGCTGAAAAGGCTCTTTTCCGTGCTTTGAAGACCAAGCACAACACACCTAAATACGGTTTGATCTATCACGCTTCTTTGGTTGGTCAAGCTGGTCCTAAGAACAAGGCCAAGGTTGCTCGTATGGTTGCTGCCAAGGCTGCTCTTTCTCTCAGAATGGATGCTCTCGGTGAATCTGAATCTAACGAAGTTGGTGTTGATGGCCGTACCAAGATCGAAGCTCGTATTCATATGCTCGAAGGTCGCGTTGCTGCCAAGGCTAACAAGGATACCTCTGTTCAAAACCAATCCAAGTTCAAGTTCAACAAGACTCAACAATACAGTGAAGCTGCTGATGTTGTTATGACTGAAGCCGCTGCTCCTGTCAAGAGAAAGGCTGAAGAGGTTGAAGAGGTTGAAGAACCAAAGTCCGAGAAAAAGGCCAAGAAGGAGAAGAAGGACAAGAAGGAGAAGAAGGACAAAAAGGAGAAGAAGGAAAAGAAAGAGAAGAAGGAGAAGAAGAACAAGGATTAAAGAAATTAACTATAGAGACCCATCCCATCTTCTTTCTTATTTTGCCTATTTTCTATGTAATTTTCATCCATTTTGTAAGTAATCGATCTTTTAAAAAAAAAAGTACGCGCGCGCATTCGCACACACACAATCACCATTACACCTCTATTTGTCATTTATCGCTTTTTTTTTCCCTTCATTATTATATTTTTTAAATAAACCACCCATTATTCTGAAAAACGACTGCCCTTGGATATGAGGCTTCAGTAGATGCAATAACTTATTCTGGGCATAAACTACTAACCCAATCCGGCATTTGACCAAAATCAGTCGAGATCGTAAGCACCAAAAAAAAGGCCTTGTCAATGTTGCAAAGGTATGGTTTTCAAGTGATTGAAGTTCTGATACTGAAATGCTTGCCTCGAGAAAGTATTGTTATACAAAAGACTAGCAAGGTCAATTGACTAATTATATGCCTAATCAAAATTGTAGAGAATTGAATTATCTTTCTAATGATGCATCTTTAATATAGAATCAAAAAGGAAAATATTAGTCTATGGAGAAAATGATACAATTGCGGGTATCTATAGAGCTTTTTATACGTAATTGGCTCATAGTAAAAACTTATTCATTGGAAATAACACCTATTTTTTTTTTATTTATCCGTTCATCGAAATCCTAAGGATAACCGTTACTAGATGTCCTGTATAACACTTTGACTTGAAAGATTTTGGCGAATGTGCCATGATGATAACTTTCCTCAAGCATAATCATCGTTAACCAATGAGAATGCGAAACTCTCAAAGAGAGGGAGACTCATTAAAAAAAAAGATTGGTATATTTCAGCTTAGAGATGTTATAGAAATTATTTATAAAGGATTTTTAATCGACAAGATGCATTCAAATGGACATGTGGCAATATTAATGGATTTTAATGACATGGTAGAAGTGTTCATCAACCATTGCCACATGAAATACTAGTAAATCATCTCACATTCCGTGATACAGGTATTAAACAGTTCTATACTAACAACATTACCAGTGTTAATGGTTGAGCACTATATCCATAATACCGCACACAATACTACAGGTACTGCAAAAAAAAAATTTTTCGATCTATTAGCAGCCTGAGAGTGACTTTGAGCTACTTAGAATTGTTCCATTTTTTTTTAAGTTTTGATGTCGATTTCAGTAACAAAGAGTTACCGATATCTAATATATAAGTGTGCGTTTTGATCAAATTAATGTGAAACTTATTTCTGTATCTCATAGTATAACGATTATTCGTTAATTCTTCAAAATGATCGGGCAGTTGTCTTTGATAAAGAGATTTTTAAAAACTCAGCCAGAACTCGAGCTTTCCAATATTCG
The DNA here is from genome assembly GCA_026027325.1 of Actinomucor elegans. Lineage (NCBI taxonomy): Eukaryota > Fungi > Mucoromycota > Mucoromycetes > Mucorales > Mucoraceae > Actinomucor > Actinomucor elegans. Next base: position 257,398 of record JAMSLZ010000015.1, read on the forward strand.
AAACCTACATCATTAAGAGACTGTGCTTCTAAAATAAGTTGCTCACGTTCCATAAATGTGTACTATGTTAAAATTTAGGGCTCCAAGGAGATACGTTTTTCTTGGGGAAAAATAGTTTCATTTGATGAGGATACTACCAGATAAATGTCAATAACAAAGATAAACATGAAACAAAGTACTTACATGATTTGTTTTCTTCGCAGTTGTGTAATTCTTTAAAATCACAGTTCGTCAAACGCATTGCTTTTCATTCTGCAGATACCCTCATATTTCTAAACATTGAATCATAATTCCAGCGAGGCGGAACAGTAAAAGTGTAGTCCAGTTTCGGGAAGTGCAGTTTTGGTCTCCAAAGAGTTTTAGTCTGGTGTAACCAATCGGAAATGATGGAATGGCAATTCACTGGCTAAAACTTTGATTTGTTTCCGAATTATGTCTTTAACTAAAGCATCATAGTAGAAAAAGGATTTCATACAACATTCAATCTCTGATTACATTTTGGTCAGACTCTAGATTGATTTAATTAAATCCGCATGTAATAAACCTTATACTTTCCGATTACGAATCATTAGGTAAAAGGACCCCATAGTATACATTAATTTAACCAGTAGGGCTTTTGAATTCAACTTTTTTTTCCTTCATTTTTTTTTTAGTGGAACAAGAGCCTCAGTTTACTTTAACAACATGATTTAAGCCCAGTTTCTTCATGGAAACAGCTAAAAGATTAATATCTTTTTTTCAATATCTTCTTCTCTGTAAATATGAACTCAAACAGATCAATTCCTACCAATGATATTAAATACAACTACCATTATGCATGACTTTAATGAGAAAGTACCAAGGGCTTTTTCAGGTTAAACCTTATTCGGCTATCTTGAAATGCCTCAGTAGTTGGTATGACGGATAAAGGGCTGAGAATTAATACAATGGTTGGGCAAGAAAAAACTTAAAAAACCATCATCATTAAAATGAACCCTTTTTTCTCTTCTTTGTGAACCGTGTTTTATATATCTGTTTGATCTTTAGAGTTGCTTATACTTCATGTCGGCTACACCTGTACCAACAGCTAGTTTGGTATTGGCCAATACATCCTCTACGTTAACCAATTCCTTTGCAACGCCTACATCGACTCTATCCAGCATTATATCTAGCAACGCTACCAGCCTTCTATCCTCTGTAGTTTCTTCAACAACATCACCCCCAGTTTGCGAAACGCCACACTCTAACCCAAATGGCATATCTGGCATCGATTTAGGCTTGACAAGCGAGTATGCCCAACAATATCTGGATAACGCTAGACATGCTGCCAATATTGGTTCTCAATTCACCATCTGTTTCATCGCGGGCTTACTTTTTTTTCTTGCATTTTGTATCTTTAGAACAAGGTATATGGAGTGATAGACTAACATTGCCTACTATATATGTAACTGATCAATGTACAATAGAATTCCAGTTTTATTTGCGCCTCGTATGAATATGAAACGGTATGTTAAAAAGGCATTTGTCTATTATGAATGTTGATATTAAAAGGTCCTTAATCTATAGTCATAAACCACCAGAGTTACCTACTTCGTTGTTTGGTTGGATTTGGCCTTTGCTAAAAATTCAAGATGAAGAAATGTTAGCTAAAGTCGGTTTAGACGCGTTACTGGTATGGAATGTTTAATATCTTGTTGTGCGACGCTAAAGCTATCAATTTTTGTAGATGTTAAAGTTTATTTCAATGAGTATCAAGATCTTTGGTGTATGCACTATCTTTGGTTTTACTGTATTTATTCCAATCACTATGACTTCTGATTATTCGCATATAAAGGATATTGCTGTGCTTGATCGTGTATCAATGGTAGTGATTGAAGAGGATTCAAACAAGATTATCGCGTATCTTGTGTTTACGTACCTGTTCACATTCATTACTTTTTTTTTCCTCAACCAGTATTATGACGAGTACATTTACCTTCGCGCAAAATACCTCTTGAAGCAGTCCAAGAATATTGTTTCCCGTTCCATCATCGTTACTGGCATACCGGAAAACCTCAAATCTGATGAAGCCCTTGCCGAATATTATGAAAAGCTGGGTATCGGGCCCGTTGAGAGTTGTTACGTTGTACGAGTGGTCCACAGACTGGATACCATGATCAAAAAGCGAGCGCAGGCGTTGATATGTCTGGAAGAAGCGTATGCAACATACTGGGGCAATCCGTGTATGATTCCCGGCTATGATCCTGATCGTATCCTTGATGATGTGGATATGTATAAAAGAATTTTGGATTTAGCGGAGAAGCGACCGGATAGTAGTAGTGATGAAGAGGAACAAATGGTAGCGGCAGCTGCTGAAGCAGCTTCAGGCGCAAATCTGCAACTCAGGAAGCGGAAAAAGACAAAAAAGCGACCTGGCAATACCACCTTTTTTAAAGGACTGGCAGAACTCAAACTGGGAACCAAGAAGACGGTAAAGTCCAAACGACCTACCGTGCGTATTGGTGGTCTCTTTGGTCTTTTTGGACAAAAAGTTGATGCGATTGAGTACTATACCAAACTGTTTGATGATTTAGACAAGACAGTAATCCAACAAAGACTATTGCCCAATTTTGAATTGACCAATGTGGCCTTTGTCACATTTGAACAGATGTCTAGTGCAGTAAGTACATTTCGAGACATTTTTGGATATCTTTCTCATCCGTATTAGGTAATCGCTTCCCAAATTACTATTAATCCCGAGCCCTTTATGTGTCGTACTAGTATGGCTTGTGAACCCAGAGATATACTTTGGAGTGCTATTGCTATTCGCGGCAGAGAACGGATTGTCCGCGAAGTCATTGTATGGGCAATTACCATCCTGATATGTTTGGGTTGGATTCTACCTGTGGGCATTGTTTCGTCACTATTGAGTATTAAAACTATCAAAAAGCTAAACTATAATTTGGGTCTTGAGCTTGAAGAAAACCATGTAGCCGTTCTTGTATTTGGTTCCTTTGTACCACCTCTCATCCTTAACATATTTACCTCGGTCTTGCCTCTCTTCCTCGACAGTAAGTACCAATAGATACTCTTATACTTGACTCACTGATTCACATTTCCATTGATAGCTTTGGGCTATTATCAAGGACTAAGATCTCGTAGTGCCATTGCCGCATCAACACTTAGCAAGTAAGTACAAGTAAATTTCTTCATACTCAATCTTATGCGCTGCTTTGTAGACAATACTTTTTCTTGATCTTCTTTACGTTGATTGTTTACTCTGTCGTTGGCACTACATTCATGGCTGTATTCTCAGATTTTGCAAATGATCCCAAAAAGATACCAACACTCCTTGCCCAAGTATTACCAACAGTAAGTGTTTGAACCATCAACTTCTTCACTTTACCAATTCTTCTTTTCTATGAAAGCTTGCACCATTCTTTATCAACTATACCATCTTACAAAGCTTTTTAATGTAAAGTATTTAATACGCACCATCAATGGTATTCTAATGTATCTATATATAGTATGCCTTTGAATCTACTGTTACTAGGTGCCATTATTATTCGTGGATTTTACCACTTGTTCATTTGTAGTACGCCCAGAGAGCATGCTGAAAATCGAGCACCTTGGGCTTTTAATTATGGTATCGGTTATCCTGTACCTTTGCTCATCTTTGCTATCGTCTTCGAATACTCGTTAATATCTCCTCTCATATTACTCTTTGGTACTGTATACTTTTGCTTTACATACGTAGTATACAAGTATCAGTTCTTATATGGTATATAAGGGGAAAAAAGGGAAACCATCATATCCATAACTGACATCGTTCAATAGTTTACTTTAGACCTTACGAAGCCGCTGGTAAATTCTGGATTATGGTGATTCCTCGTATCATTTTTACTCTGGTCCTGTTTCAATTGACTATGATGGGTCTCTTCCTTTTACGTCAGGAATATGTATTGGGAGGTCTCATTATCCCTCTCATTGTCTTGACATTCTTGTTACGTTACTTGCTTAACCGAGCTTACCGTCAAAACGGCCAAAATCTGCCTATGCAACTACTTCGTGACAATCAAGATAAGTTGGTCCTCAGCTCAGATGAAGAAGATGGTACCTCTGGCGATGAATCAGACGACGACTCTTCTGGCGATGAACAGTTTTACCCAGCAGCATCCAGAAATCAAAGCTTTACGAGTAATACAGATGATAACACTACCAAGATAGGTGAAGTAGATATAGAAAGCAGTAAACAAGAACTCAAGAACCGATGGAAGAAAGCTGCTTTTACTGTAGCCAATCTCAAAGAGCCCGAGGCCGTGGTAGAAGAAAAGGCTGCCAAAGCTACGTTGGTGCGTCCACGCCACCGCAGATTAGTGTTGGATGAAGATGACTATGAAGCTACGCCTGACAGGCTGACAGATTATCGACAGCCTCCGATGCAATTGAATCCTGGCTTGTTGGATGCTGGGTTGAAAAAGTATGGTAATCCATTGCTGGTTGGTGTGTTGCCACAGCTTTGGCTGCCAGTTAAGATGCCAATCGCTGGTGAGGACAAGTCTGCTGAGAACCGTCGTCGCAAATCTGATTTATTGCACAATCGTACTCCTGGTGGAGGTGGACGTTTGGCTCAACACTTGGCTGAGATCTTGCGCAAAATGGAACGTACTCATCAAGAGGAAGTCCGTAACAGCACAGCTGAACTATTGTCGAGCCAGCCCGCTGAAGTTGCGCCACCAGAGAAGGATCGCGTGGATGAGTTGATTGAAAAATCTCGTATTACTGCAGAACAAGACGCTACTGCTATTGTTAAAGGTCGTCAGCATCGTAGATCCTCCGCGACGCATTCCAAGATTTCTGTTTTGCATAGGTTGTTTAAACGTGGCGCTCTCACTGAAGCCAATGTACAAGGCGCTGCTGCTACTGCTACTTCATTAACTCCAGATGCGTCGTTAGACAGTATGGAAAGAGGTGGTGATCAAGCTAGCATGAGATCTTCGTCATCCAAGCCTGTACATAAAATGTATTACCACCATCCTGAACGTCAACGTCGCCATTCTCAAGCGCAAAATACAAGCTTCTTGGCTCCCTTGCGTCAACCTCGGTTAGGAGCAAGTAACTTGAGTTCACCTGCTATCTTTCCAATACCTTCTGATGAAGAATTATCTGCACAAAATATTCAAAGACCTGATACTAGCAATAGTAGACACAGTAGTGATCCCCTTATTAAGAAAGGAAGTCTATAGTGGCTCATTAGATAATTGTATATTAATCATGTAAATAAAATAAAGGCTTTCGATTGAGTACACTTTGTATAACTTACTGAATTAGGAACGTGAATAATAACAATCAGTCCCTGTACATAATAATAGAGCTCGGAAGCTTCATTTTAGAAGGTCCCGCATAATACTTTCTTTGTCTTTCTTTTTCTTTCTCGACTCTAGCAGACAATATGAATCAATTTGAACGAAACAAAAGTATGTATTCCGCAGGACTCGCTGGCAACTTGGCCTATCGAGATAGCAACAACTCGCCCCACTCTACAGCGTCTTCTACCAAAAAACGAATACTTCGAGACTCATCTTTTTCCGCTACAGGAGGTGATAGTGCTTTTAGCTTCCAACAGCAACAGCAGCAACAACAAGGTATGAGCGTCCTTTTTTTTTTCCGATCTATCCTCTTGGCTAAACTAGTTCTTTAGGGCCCCGTAATTCTGTTCGATTAGCCAACTATCAAGGTAGTGTCATACTAAGTAATAATTTGAACGATGACGACGATGATAGCGATGATTGGGACTCTGAACCAGAACTTGAAATGGCTCGAGTACAAGAAGCTGCTCGCTTACAAAGACGCGTACCTTCCATCAAACGATCTACTAACAATCCACAGGCCCCTCAAGCATCACAGACTCCAACATCAATATCATCACCCTATAAATGTGTAGAGATTGGCCCTCAACTGGATTTGGGATTTCAATGGCCTCAGCAATACGTTAGTAGCGCTTCAAGAGGGTTTGTGAGAGCATCACGGGAAAACACATCATTGAGACAGAGACAAGTGGATAGACTGCTATTAACGCGACGTCAAAAGGTGGGGGGGCACAAGTCTTGTAATAGACAAAACTTGAATCTGATTATTGTACTATATAGCATAAAAACATATTGCTTTGCATGACTGTTTATTTACAAGATACATTCAGTACAAAAAACCCCAAGTTTGCCTATGCGATCGAAAAGAGACCAAAACGTGTGCTTACAAAGCCTAGTAAACCTGTGCGTAATGAAAACCACGATAATGAGAATTATGATTACATATTAAAGGTCGGTGAGATATTAGGCCAGGACCCCAATTATCAGTAAGTAACTTGGGACTTTGACTGACGATTATAACTAATACGTGACAATTAGATATAGAGTGATTGATATGTTGGGTCAAGGCACCTTTGGTCAAGTAGTGAAATGTGAGCGGGTTTCTACAGGTGAACTATTCTCGGTCAAAGTTATCAAGAACAAGAGTGCATACAAAACGCAAAGCTGTATGGAAATTGAGATATTAAAAAAGGTACTTTATCAAAACAGTGTTATGGTGTTATTAAAGCTTGTGACTATAGTTGAATAAACAACTGGATCCAGAAGATAAGCATCACATACTACGCTTGCACTATGTCTTTTCACATAAACATCATCTGTGTCTGGTCTTTGAATTGCTCTCTTACAATTTGTATGACCTGATTGGACACAACCAATATAGAGGTTTTGCAGCAGAAAAAGTCCGAGCATTTGCAGTGCAAATTTTGGATACCTTGTGCTTATTGAAGGACGCTAAAATCATTCACTGTGATTTGAAACCGGAAAACATTCTGTTAGAAAAGTAGGTCAACATAACCATATAGCTAATGCACCAAGTCTTATATTCAAGTATCTTATCTAGTGAGAAATCATTGACTCTTAAAGTGATTGATTTCGGATCCTCATGTCACGAAGCTAACCGTATTTATACCTATATTCAGTCAAGGTTCTATCGATCGCCTGAAATCCTTCTTGGCATGCGTTATACTGGCGCTATTGATATGTGGTCTTTTGGTTGCATAGTTGCCGAATTGTTTCTGGGTATCCCTTTGTTTCCCGGTAGTTCAGAGTACAACCAACTCTTTCGTATTGTAGAGATGCTTGGGTAAGCGTTATTTATATATATATATATATATATATACTAACGCTTTTTGTTGTATAGTGTACCTTCCAAAGATATGCTAAGCAAAGGTAGAAACACAAATATCTATTTCAACAAGAAACAAACAGGGCCTGAAACCTTTGAATATGAGCTGAAATCGCGAGAGCAGTATAGTCAAGAAAATAATAAGAATGAATTGCCTCGTAAAAAGTACTTTCCTCAAACAACCTTGAAGGATATCATATTAATGTTCAATAACGGCAAGCCTAAATACTCTACAGAAGAAGAGATAAGACGTGCGTCTGGAGCTTATTATCTTTCCAAAGAAGAAGATAGGCAAAGAGGTATATATGAATAGACTAAAGGTGGGTTAGTGATACTCAATGCTTTTTTTTTAGAAACTGAATCACGATTGTGTATTCTGGATTTCCTCTATGGTGTGCTTGAACTTAATCCATTGAAACGATGGACGCCTCAACAAGCAATGCAGCATCCTTTTATCACACAAAAGCCTTATACAGGGCCTTTCAAGCCTGACGGTCAAATCAATAAGCCAATGAGCTCTATTAGTAGTTCGCTAGCTAATTTGAGTACTTGTAAGTACTACCTGAAGAGCCCAAAGATCCATTCTAAACCCGACTTATATAGCTGATAAGCCAAAGCTTCTTAAAAGTGCACGTCGAAGAGCTGAATCGATGGGCAAACCTACCGCTCCAGAGCAACTACAAGCTCTTGCCAAACAAATCCAAACACCTATCGCAAAATATCCCAAAGAAACGCATCACAGTGCTAAAGAACAAGTACCCTCAGATACTTATCGACAGCGCAACACCCGTTCTCAAGGTGATTATGTCGGCCTACTACCACCACCTGAAGCTCCTTCATCTTCCAAGACACTTAAAGTTAAAATTTCACCTCAAATCAAAGTGAGAAGAGGGTCACATGATTCGGTACGCTCACCGCCCAACGAAGGACAGACGGTTCGGAGCACTTTTGAAGGTCGACCCAATGCCAACAAGTTTAGCAGTAACGTACGTAAATCGCATGCTGGAGAAGCAGCCGGAGGCTTTTTGATGATGCGTCAACAAGTAGACGAATCCAAGAAATATGATCCTATACCCAACCCCAATAGCAAGAAAACTAGTATGATGGCTGACGCGTTTAAACGCAGTAGAAAATAAAAACTATTTATTCTATTCTATCTCCAAGAGTCCAAGTCTTCAGGATTGACAAAGACTTTTTCACCATTCTCTCGTATAGTTTCCAGCTTTGTATCCCTTGGTAAAGCCTTCCTCATATCTATTTAAAACAAGATAAATTAGACAGATCTTGATATAAAAAAAAAGGAAGAGGGAGGGGATTACTTACCATAAGCGTCTTCATTTGTTAATCCTGCGTAATAGTTCCTGACTCTTCGATACACGGAATATCCAAATTTACGATACATGTCAATAGCCACCGAGTTGGACATGCGTACATACAAGTCCACAAACCAGCCATTATAGGCCTTTTCTGAGACCTGTTCCAATAGGTTCATCATACCATCAGCAAGACCCAAGCGACGGTATTCGGGTGCTACTGTGATAGCTGTGACGTGACCGTGCCAATTCTTACCAGTACCTTCAGTCTTACCCATCACTTGTAAATAAGGGTTAGCTTTTTCATGATATATGAAAAGCATGCGTTAATACAAACCATAGCCCATGAGACGGCTGTGTGGTGAGACTTGGACACTGAACAAATCAGGCCAACGCGCAAGATATTGAAGGTAAAATGAGATGTTGTACTATGAATGAATTAGAGTCAAGGACGCGTCTAACGATTAAGGTGTTTTTTTTTCTTTACTGTTTCTGTTAAAGGATCGAGATTACTATTATAAGAATCGAAAAAAAAAAAAAAGAGTTTAGCAAGTAGAAATATAAAACACATGGTGTCTTACATGTTGTTAAACTCGAATAAGTCAGTGGCCTTGAATCGTCTTAATAAACTCATTTGTAAATGCTCCTAATTAATCAAACGAGAACTATAAACACGGTCCTACTAATTTTATATGGTGTTCTCCAATTTTTTGATTGGGTGTTGAAATTTTAACCGAATTTACGCAAGAACTCTTATTTCAACATTCATGAGTGTAAAATAACGCAGTAAGTGTCCCTAGTATTGATTTCATTGGTCGACGGGGATATAGCATTGTTTTTGATTCAATTCTTTGTCGTCAATGATTAAAAACTCTGCGTAGAAACCGATGAAAGGAAGCAATATTGTATTATTCGTAATGCCGCTATGGCTATTCCAGCATGATTCTTTAGGCCATATACATAAACCCGCTATTTGGATACATTTTTTTTTAAAAAAAAAAGTAGGTTAAATTTCAACTGTGTGTGCTCGTTGTGGCTTGTTTAAAAAAAGCGTATTTGCATTAAACACAGACTTTTACTGACTTTATTTTCGCTTGATCACCATGTCAGTTTGCAAGATTTGTGAAAAAGAAAAATCAAAATATAAATGTCCTACATGTAGAATACCATAGTAAGCACATTTGCGGCTAATTTCGAGAATGAAGGACTAATATAACTTGTAGCTGTTCCTTGATATGCTTTAAAAGGCACAAAGGTACTATAGATACATAAGTAAGATACTATAATAGATAACTTACGATAGCAAGTCTAGAACTGCCATGTGAGCCAAAACAAGAAGAGACTAAACCAAAAGGTATGTATATGCAAGTCTAGTTATTTTTTTCCCATATACCAATCAAGAAAGAAAAAAAATAGAAGTTTATCGGAAAGAGATCACACCAGTTGGACCAGCTGACGAAGAAGACCCAAGTAGGCTAACGCCGGAAGATTTACAAAAGCTTGCTTACTCAAAAGATATCCATGAGTATCTTGAATATCCACAGATTCGAGAAATCATTAGTAGACTAGATGTATCAAATACTGCAGAAAAAGATTTGGATGCCATTCGAGCGCAAGACAGTATATTTGATGAATTCACGAAGCAGTTAGTTGATATTACGTTTAGGAATAAAAAATCTGCATAGTGTTTATATTCACACACTTCCGGCCCTTTTATTATAACAGCTGATAGATTATATTCATTGAATGACATGACGTTTTGTTAGCATAAGTCAGATGAGGAAACTGCATAATCGTATGTTCTACTCATTAAAAAAATGTATAAATACAGACGTCTCCTTGTTTGATAAACCTCATTAATTTCATTCTTTAACTATATACATGGGGAACAATTGAGTGTACCTCCAAGCTGGTGTCCCCGGAAACTTTTCTTATGGCTTCCTTATGGGTATAAGAAAAGGCTAAATCGCTCTATTATATAAACAAACAAAAAACCATATACTACCCTTCATCTATATCAAAAAAACCCAAAAAAATACCTTTTTCTTTTTCTTCTTCAAGAATTGCTCTATATCTCTTTCTTTCTCTCTCTCTCTCTCTCTTTGTGTCTCTATTATGCTGCTGCTCTCTTCATAACCTCCAAAAAAAACGTCAAAATCTACTCAAAATATCGCTTCTGGGCTCCTTTCTTTCTTACGCGTTTGTCTTTGTGGTCTCATATTGATAACTCGGTGGATATCTAGAAAGGAACAACTCAATAGTGAACCAAAAAAAATATATATAACTTTTCTTTCTTTTTTTCTTTTTCTCAGAAATACCCTTTTCAATCCATTGGTTTTTACGAAAACTATCCTGGCGACCAAGCACACTCATCAATAACTCTTTTTTTTTAAGGATTTATTATTGTTATTTTGTAATAAAAGTACCTGTTTTAAATTCTTATTTTATCAATTGCATGTAATAGATAGGCATCAAAGAGGATGGTCGAGTTATTTTGTCTTGCTATAATGAAGGTTATATATCAACACACCTGAACTTGTATTAGGATTAGATCGAGGGTTTAATAGATATAGTAATTCACTCTGACCATGTATTGCTAATCTGATGCGAGATTTGACGGAGCTTGGTCAAGAAATCCTATAGATCACTAGAAACATGAATGTCTTATGGCCCATTACTAAAGCTTGGTATTTATACGTATTTTACTTTAGTCTAATAATTGTTTTACTAGTAGACACAGTAATTTATTCTGAACATGTACTAGTCATCAAATATGAATAAAAATTCAAGTATCCAAATTTTCAAAAATTGCCTTTGTTATGAGCCATAAGGATGGCATTTTTGAGGATATAATGAATACTTGATTCATGTTTCTAAATCTTTTCAATATTCAAATGTTGGTTTATTGAGCTCAAGCAAAAAAAAAAAAAAAAAAAAAAAAAAAACTGTATTATCACCCAACCAATCGGAATTCCTAGTACCTCAACACCACCGTCACCGCTTGCGCGCATTTCTCTTTCACAGTTTCCGCGATCATTCATTTGTTACTTATAAATGTTCTACTATACCTTAAAATGTGTACTTTATAGACCTGATGCATTAACTTCATTGCCAGACGATTTATTCGGTCCTTTTCCAACTATTAATGCGGCATCGACCCTCTACTTGCAAAACTATAAACACGCGTATAACAAAACTCCACCACAACGCCGGCGATCGTCACAACCACTGCATTTACAACCAAAGCATGTACCTCCAACACCGATTCACAATACCAAATCGCACTCTCATCATAGTCTTGAAGGTCAGATCGATTTTCGTCTTGGCCCTCTTGAACTTTTGTCCATGGATATCTCTCACCAAAACAACAAGAAAAAGAAACGCATCGTCACAGAGCATACGCTGCAGCTAGGATTCGGTGTGCTGCATTTGTATCGGGATATACAACCTTTGACGGAGCAAGAGTTACCTGATACCAAAATAGCTAGAGATGAATCATTAAAACTGGCGAACCAACCAATACAGACCAAAGACGAGGATTTAACGTTGTGTGTGGTGGCAGTACCATCCTACATGAGTCATAAAGACTTTATCGATTTTTTAGGATCTGCCAACTCGAATATTACCCAGTATCGATTTATCAGGTAAAAAAAAAAAAAAATGTGGGTTTTACGATGATACGATATACTAACAGTTTTACAGAGATTATTCACCTAATAAATACACTGTTTTACTCAAGTTTAAGACTCGACAATCTGCATTTGCTTGCTACCAAAAGTTTAACGGTAGAAGGTTTAACATGACCGAGGTAAACGTAGTAGTTTTTTTTTTAAAAAAAAAGATGTGCTTGATAAACTGATTTCTTGTGCTTAATAGCCTGAAATCAGCCATGTAGTTTATCTACATTCTAATAGCATTGAAGCTGTACAAATTCCCGCTAATTCATACCCGTATCTCAATGATACACTTCGTCAAGATCTCGCTCAACCTCAACCCTCTTTTGCCGAGCTTCCTACTTGTCCTGTGTGTCTCGAACGCATGGATGAAAGTATTACAGGCCTTCTCAGTATCCAATGCCATCATACTACACACTGCTATTGTCTTGCGAAATGGGGACAAAGTCTTTGTCCAGTATGCCGATACTCACATAAACCTGTACTTAATAATGTCTCGTCATCTTCTTCCAACAAACAACAATTGCATGAGCATCAGCAACATCAACAGCATTGTTTTGAATGCACTTCGACCGAAAGTGTTTGGATTTGTATGATCTGCGGCCATATTGGCTGTGGTCGATATCAAGAAGCTCACGCTTATGATCATTATATGGCCACAGGTCACCTATTTGCTTTGGAAATCGATACGCAGCGGATATGGGATTATGTCGGTGATGGATACGTGCATCGGTTGATTCAAAACACAGTAGATGGCGGTTTAGTAGAACTACCTTCATCTTCCTCATCACAGCCTGTTACAACTAAAAAACAATGGACTACAGAAGGTTCATCTCAACAACAACAGCAGCAACAACAACAGCAACCACAACAGCATCAGCAGCAGTCACGAGATCAAGGCAAGTTGGATATCATGTCCGCGGATTACTCTTACATGTTGACTTCGCAACTGGACTCTCAGCGTATGTACTATGAAGAACAATTGGAAGCGCTGACAAAAGAATTGGCCAATGCTTCAACACAGGTGAAAACAGTAGTGAATGAGATTGAGATGGCAAAGACGCAACGACTTGCGTTGTTGGAAAAAGGAAAGAAGCTTGATAGTGTGATGATGGATATGAGACGAGAAAAGGAAAAGGCTGAAAAGAAGCTCATGACTTATCGAGAAAAATGGGGCGAGTTACAAAAGGGCTTGAAAGAAGAAAAAGTGGTAAATAGCAATACACACATGATGTTTGTCTAGTATACTGATTCTTTTAGTAGTTGACAAAATCATTGATTCGAAATAATGATCTACTAAAAAAAGATACAGAAAAGAACGATAAAGTGTTAAAGGCATTGAATGACCAAGTTCAAGGATTAATGTCTTTCTTGGAGTCGAATAATAAAGTCAAGGAAGAAAAGGATACTGATAGTAAATAAAAAAAAAAAGTCGAGTCTCTCTTTATATATATCTAAACGTTCTTTTTGGCATTGATATTATGCTTTCGAATAGTTTTATCGTTCAAAGAAGCACCAAATTCTTGAATATCGGCTGTCAAGAGATGAGGAACTTCAAGGGCAGGGAAATGACCTCCCTACACATATACTATGAGTGATACTAGTAATCATTCAGGATTATGTATTAAATACCTCTTCGTATGTCTTGTACTGAACGAGATTTGTACTAATTGCAAGCCAGTCATGAGGAAACTAGTATATATTAAAGCAAGGTTGAATGGCTGATTCATAGGAAAGCTTTAGTAATTTACCTGCGCAATCTCCTTTTTGAAATATGAAACAGCAGTAGGGACCACGATGCGATCTGAAAAATTAGACTTCAACGCATCCTTCTTGATGGACTCATAATACAATCGCATTGAAGATGACATGGAATTGGTCAACCAATAGATAGTTACTTGTGTCAGAAACTCATCCGTCGATACAGTGTGAGGTAAAGCTTGAGCATCCACTGATTTGTCTTCTCTTGGTACAACATTAGACCAGGCATGATAAGGGTCTAGCATCCATCCTAATAATCCTACAGGGCTGTCAGTTAAACCATACGATTGGGTATAAGGACGTCGTGCTTGGATCGCGCGATAACCCGCGCTTTCATCCTTGTCGCAGTTGGCATAGGCAAACTTGGTCAGACCGCTGGAGCGTTTTCCGTATACAGTTTCAAACCCAAGAATGAGAGAAACGAGAAAGACCAGCACACGGAAAGTGTTGAACAAAAGGTTGTGAATGGTGGGTAGAGGGGGCAAGGCCATCGGCATGGTTGTTAGGAAACCGAGGACGTGATCAGCGTTTTGTTTAGCCATCAGTGTGCCAATTGTAGCTCCCCAGTCAGTACCATAGATCACTAAAAGAAAGCACTAGTTGATACATGCTACGTTTGTGTCATTTGATTTACGCAAACTTACTGTATTTTTGATAGCCAAGCTCTTCTACCATCAATTGATGCATAATCTTTGCCATGTTGTATACGCTGCCACTACCGTCTGTCTTGGGCGCTTCGGAAAATCCATAGCCGGGCAAGCTTGGCACGATCACATGGAAAGCCTAGGAAAACCTCCATATGAACTTTGTTTATTTTTATTTTTTTCTGTTGGATATATTTATACCTGGTTTCCATCTGCGCCGTCACGCAGAACATTGATCAGCTTGTGAAATTCATAAAAAGTTGATGGCCAGCCATGCAGCAAGACAATAGGAATAGCGTTGTCTGCAGTTGATCTCTCGTGAATAAAGTGTATTTTCAAATCCTGAATATCAGCTCTGTAATGGTGCCAGCTTTCGATCTCTTGGCGCGCTATATCCCACTGGTACGAGTGACGCCAGGCATTGACCATCGATTTGACGGCCCAAGAAGGCGCACCACACTTCCAGTCTTGAACATCTTCGAGCTCATGAGGCCAGCGCGCTTGGTCAAGTCGAGATAAAAGATCGGCTTTGTCCAATGTAGGAAGCGTAAACTTTTCAATCATATTCTATTAAGTCAAAGAAAAAAAAATGTAAAAGGAAAGGAAAAGTAGTTATTGCTGTAATACGAGTTTTATAGCTGGATATAATTCATTACCCGATGATTGTTCTCAAAAGATCACAGTAACATACTTGTTCACAGCATGGTGTCTACAAGGAATGAGAAAAAAAAACAGTTGCTCATATATCTACTAGTAGCAAATCTTTCTTTTTCTTTTCTTTTTTACACAACTATTATGACTCATAACTAGAAGGAACAAGTAGGAAATAAGCCAACTCTTTCAATTTTACCGCGGTATTGTCAACAATGGCCTTTGTGTAATTCTGATGATGTATTATTATGCGCATGGTCTTATGAACGCTTATATTGGAATGACTGCTTGAAAAAGAGTCTATGTTGTTTTATTCGAGCCATTTGATAATATGGCAATAATACGGTATCTGTATTGATTTTCAATCCAAGAGGTTTTGCATCTGTAGAAATCTAGTCTCTGTCAGTCATAAACGTAACTTTAATTTATACTACTCACCTCTGGGCAATTACTATATACATTTCTGTGAATCCATTTACTGGGCCATTTAGACATTTTTGTGTAGCAAGTTTTTATCTATTACATGCTACTTTTCATTGCCCATAAATCGTTATAATGGAGAAGACGCTCGTAATATGTCTGATATAAAACGCATCTCTTGAAATTAGGAGAGCTATTTTTGTCCCTTTTTTTTTTTTTTTTTTTTTTTTTTTTTTTTTTAGCTAAAGCTTGAATCATGACTATAGTTAAGCTTTTTTTTATTCAAAGTATCATATATGCGTTCAAATCTATCAATCTATGCTAGTTTAACCTGCCTTCGTTTATTAGGCGTAATATGCGTTTCAAAAGAGATTGAAATAGTAACCACCAATAAATGTTGCAGAATCGAAAAAAGACATTTGAAAGCGTATTTATGGCTTGTTAAACATTTTGTAGTAGTATGGCGCTTAATCTGGTGGATGAATCCGACCTTTTAAAGTGGGAGCAAACGGGACTTGGTTTTTTTATGTGGCCTATAAAGCAGTAAGATATCATTGGAATAGTGCCAAATAAGCCTCATTATGAATTATGTCGATAATATCATTCAGAATAGATTCAAACGTAACCAGCACTGTGAGAGACCCACTTTCAAATAGATAGCAGTGAATTAAAAACGATTTTCTTCAAACTAATATGAAACTTCATGCTGTTTTTAGCGACAAATAAGCGTTGGTAACTAAAGTGCTATTATAATAAAAATTATAAAGTATTTTATGTTATGGCTGAGATATTTACGGTATATAAAAGCTTATTTTGGATACTTTTTACAAATGCATTCATAGTCCCCTTGTTACATATAATCAAATCCAATAGAAATACGAGTATATACATTTGGAGATACCAAATCTACGTTATTAATATATTGTTTTTGATCATACCTTCCTTAGGCTACAAAAAAAAATGTGGGTTCAGGGAGCACCCTCCCACCAGATTCTAAATCATGTCATTTTTAACCGCTTTACATCTCTGTTTCACGTTGCATCTGACAACAAGTATGCGCTCAGAATGGACGATTCCATTTACTAGAATCATGACTTGATTAAAACAGCATCAAACCATTAAGTTTTAGTGATTGACTATAAAATTCTTGCATTTCATGTAATCAATATCGAAATGATATATAGATCTTTCAACTAAAGATCCAATGTGGCCTTTGTAAAGTATTTCATAATCAGAACAAACTGGCTTATAGATTATAATATTTGTTAGGCTGCATAAAGTCAATGGATAATACTCGTAAATGACATATAACTCGTATAGCCTTGATTTCATGATCTGTAAATCTCTCTGTTGATCCCGGCCACATGTCGTCTCTAACAAGTAGGATCCATACTTAAAGTTAATAGAATGATTTCTGATGTTTTCTTACTCGACAGCTCTTTGCAAATGCTTTTTGAATAACCACCTTGATGATTTTGAAGCCAAACTATGTCCTTAATCGACACCTTTTAGATTTGTATACCACCCTTTTCTTATGACATACATCTGTAAATATGAACGTATTGTGATATAATGATATATCTATAAAAAAAATGCAAGGCATGAAGTATTCAGACCTCCATGTTAATCAGTGGAAAGAGAAACGGACATTTTAGAAACCCCCCAAGACACCGTTGTACTAGGTACATCCAAAGAATGTGCATGGTTCTGAGACATCAATATTATAAAAAAGGAAATTATAGGTCACAAATATCGGTCAGGTACTGTAAAGATGAACATTGCATATGACAATGCACCTGTACATTGCATTGCAGCGGCATCAGTATGTAGTGGTGCATATAGCCGACTGGCGATAATCTCTAAATCATAAACTGCAACTTATTCAGGAATCATATGAAGTTCTATGTAGACAGTGCGCGAATATTTTCTGAAAATGTAGAGTATACTTCTGTAACTCTACCCTTGCAAACCGGTTACTCAGCCTTATTGCACACAATGTTAATTTCTTTCTAATTATACCCCTTTGTATTATACTTACGTACCCTTACCCGTTTCATTTTGTTAATTCAATTTACTGCATGTTTTACTATCTGGTATATGCTACATGCAGTTTATATAAAGTATTAAAACACATAATTCAGTAAAACCGTCTAGCTGAACATAAAAAAAGAGCACATGGGAAACTAAACCCGAGGAAATGATATTTTGTGTTACAAATGTCAATTTTTAGCTTTTACATCAATGCGTCCAGACTGTATCACATAAAGAAAGAACAATATATCTTTTTCGTGCAAGTGATTAAATAGATAAGGTTTGTTAGGAAGGTATACCTTTGTAGTAATAAATTGGTTTTCTCGAGAAGAAGAAAAAAAAGATGAAGCTTTTCGGGTTTAAAAAAAAAAAAAAAAAAACGGCTTCTGACTGACCTTGAAAGCGAAAGTACTCCCCCCATATTTTGATGGTACACAAAGACACGGCTCCGATGTGCTTTAAGAAGGCTGATCTTCTCGTTTAGATACGAAACAAAGTCGTTTTACTGCGGTTTATAAGGATTGGGACGAGTATGTAAGAAGCCTGGAAGTATCAAGAGGATATTTCATGGATATAATGGTTGTGAAATTCCACACTCAAAGACTTCGCATTTGTAACGGAAGCTCTGTTAATGTCCAATTTGCAGCTCAAGCTTTTTAAATACCGTACACCAGAAATCCCGAGGCTGACTCGGAAAATCAGCGTTAATAACGAAAGCCTATAAGCAAATAACTCGAGTTTATATATATATATATATTATATTGCAATATTCCTTTTCATCATTGGATGCACAATTAAGTTTTACACAAGCTCTATTGAGGTTTCCATAACTTTTACAACAGCAATATTATATTAAGTTTACTTTGGCTTCATTTTTTTTTTCAACTTGAAGTCTTTAATAGTCTACGAAAAAAAAATCGTAGTTTTATCAGATTTCGATGAAAAGTGGAAGGCTTTAGCTCAGGATATCCGTTTAAATTCCAATCATTTGTTTCAATCATTTTTAAGGAATTGGATAATATTTTAAAACCATATTCTATGATCCAAAAATATTTATTGAAAACGGTGATACGATACTCTATTTGTTTAGTTTTTTATTACAAAAAAGTCAAGGCATTAGCATGAAACGGAAAGGGTGAAATATAAACGCAATGTAAGCTTTTTTTTTCATATAAAAGGTTGCATTTCTCTTATGTATTTAATTATAAAATCAATAAAATTGCATACAAACGTAACTGGTTTACTTTGTAAGCAGTTATACCTTTTTTATTATTATTACTATAGGAAGGACGTATTCAAGTTATAGGCAATGAGAGAAGCCAGTTTAAAAATCGATCAATTATTCCATGTCCGATGACCAATCAATTCTCTTCAAATTTGAAACACCACTTAAAAGGCGAGGGTATAAAGGGACTGTTATTTTGATTACCTTGGAACCAAGTGTGTTTTTACATCATCCTTTCATAGCTTAGCTTATATATACACACATATATATATATAATAATCATAATAATCATAGAACATGAGTGCCGAGGAAATAGAATCATATAAATTTCAATTAGAACAAGTAGAGCTTGCTTTGCAAGCAGATCCTTCTAATGAAGAATTACAAAAATTACAACACGATTTAAAAGAATTGATCAACATGTTTGAAGCAGCTTCATCTGCAGCCGAGAGTTCACCTGTCAAGAAAAAGCAACAACCAGTGCCTTCACCTACACCTACCGCGACAGCTTTAAAACATCACGAGTTTTCGGTGGATCAAGAAGTAATGGCGCGATGGTCAGGCGATGGCGAGTTTTATAAGGCGGTTATTACGGCGATTGGAGGTGCTGATCAAGTATTCTCGGTCAAATTCAAAGGATATAATGAAGCCGAATTTGTCAAGGCAGAGGATATTAAAGCTATACCCAATAAAAGAAAACAAGCAGGTGTTTTCGAGAATATAGAAAAGCCCAAGAAGAAGAAGACGAGCGCAGCCGCTCCAGCTCCAGCTCCACCAGCAGTGCCCAAGAAGAAGAAGGCTGTTGAATTTGAAAATAAAAAGAATGCATGGTTGAACTTTGCTACAGGTGGCAGTAAAAAGGCCAAGAGCAAGGCACCTGCTGTCATTAATAAGAAGAGTATCTTCAAGACACCAGATAATCCAGAAGGAAAAGGTAAAGACGTGTGAACAAATTCAATGTAGATACTGATATTTGTGTTTAGTGGGTGTGGTTGGCAGTGGTAAAGGCATGACAACGTTTCAACAGAGAGGCAAGCATATTTATGCACCAGCAAATGATGAAAATTAAGTGTGTCACTATGAAGGACTTTCTTTTTTTTTTTTTTTTTATCTCCCCCAAATAAATAAAATCTCCACTCTATTCTTTGAGTAACTCTTTTTTCTTCTTCTTTCACTTTTTCCAATGAGCATGTTGCCTCAGTTTGGGTTTATCGTTGCGCAGGCTGGTGCAGATTCGCATCCGCCCGCTAATCCGACATCTACACCATCTCAATTAACAAAACCATACCAACCCCCACCCACTACCAGTTATAGCACGCGACATACACCACCACCAGCCAATATGTTACCACCTCCGCTCCCTTATATGTATTCGAGCAATAGTAGTACACCTGTGATTTCTGCCAGAGAAGATTATTATCACCAAAGACCATATCCTTATCAAAATAGACCATTACAGCCATTACCACCACCAAGCAGTAGCAGTATATGGCATAATTCATCCAATAACGCCAGCAATGATAGCGGAGGTTATGCGAATAGTCATCTTGATCCATACCATCCTTCTGTACCTCCAGTACCTCCTCCAGTATGGCATCAGCAACCGCCTCTATATCAGCAACAGCAACAAAAACCACAGGAACATTATCCCGCGCCTATGATGCAACCGCATTTACATCAGCAGCAACAGCAGCAGCAGCAGCAGCAGCAACAACAGCTACAGCAACAGCATATTCCACCTGCACAACCAGTCTATCCTTCAAATCAATACACAAAGCAGACTGAACCAGTACAAGATGATGCTCTATATGAAGATCCGCCTGCTTACTATAGCAATCAGCCTCCTACTTCTCGTTGGCAAGGTAATGAAAAAAAAAATCTTTAAAATACCACGTCATTGACATTAGAGTCTCTTCTGATAGAAGAACCAATTGAATTGGTAAATGAGAATAAAATGATGCGGCGGATACGAGATTTTAATGACTTAATGATATGGATGGATGGTGAATTCTGGGAGCAATGCGACGAGTAAGAAATAAAAAGATAGTGACTTTTCAATATACTGACATATGTGTGTTAGCATCTACCGCGAAAAACTACAGTCATTACAAGAAGAAATTCGGTCTATTCAACAAGGTAAAAGAAAAAAAAGTTTTTTTTTTTTTTTTTTTTTAATTATATTGAATCACCGTTTTAATATTAAAAATAAAAAAAACAAGGCACACATTCGGTATTCAAAGAGACAATGACAGATATCGAATCAAGACGTGAACAGACAATTGAATCTGCAGAATATTTCAAAAATTATGAATTATCACTATCAAAGCATCAATATGAACAAGAAGTTACTTTATTACAAGACGAATATGAGAATGAACGATCAAGTCTACACGATACTGTAT
This sequence comes from Actinomucor elegans, assembly GCA_026027325.1. Taxonomy (NCBI): domain Eukaryota; kingdom Fungi; phylum Mucoromycota; class Mucoromycetes; order Mucorales; family Mucoraceae; genus Actinomucor; species Actinomucor elegans. The sequence continues at coordinate 278,692 of JAMSLZ010000015.1, forward strand.
TACAAGCAATCGAAGAGAAAAAGAAACAAGTCAAAGAAGATAAAGATGAACCTGTCGATTTTGATATGCAAGACTTGTTTAAAGATGCCTATGCCAAAGTCAATAGCAAAAGAAACCTACGAAAGCGTTTTGATGGTACGAGACACCATAATGCATCCCCATCGAGACAAGAAAGACGTAGAAGAGGTATGGAGACCAATTGAGAGTAAGAAACGAAACTAATCCATCGTATAGCTGACCGACAATCCACACCTCACAATATACATGCCACACCTACAACTGCAGAAGAAGAAGAATTAGAATCTGAATTTATCAATATGAAGGTAAAGCTGCAACCATATACGTTAATAGTATACTCATACATTTAAATGTACACATAGGGTGGACTGCCTCCAAGAAGACCTCAGCAATTACCACCACAGCCATCTAATAATAGGCGATAATATAGGTCCTTTTTTACATTTATTCTACATACTACTATATAATTCAACATAATACATCTTCTGTTAAGCTAATAGTAATGGAGTGTTTTCATTGGGTTCCGTCTTACATACATCATATTTACAAATTGGACACTATCATAGATATTAGTATACGCTTTAGCAATCAACAGGAAAAAAAAAAAAAAAAAAAAAAAAAAAAAAAAGACTTACAAACTTATTTCGTGTAATCAACCAGGTATCAATACAAGCTTGATGGAACTCGTGAATACAAGGCAGCAGTTTGATAAAATCACCTTCTTCATACTCTTCCAAGCAAATAATACATTCTGCTATCTCTTGTTTTTCTTTTTTATCATGATGAAATGCGCGTACAGGTAACCTGTGTACCAAATTGGCCGGTGCCCTTGTCCTGTGTCTATTTGCTTGGCGTTGTTGCTGCAATTGCTGCTGTAGTAGTAGCTGACTTTGACGTTGATGATTTACGCGCCAAGTTATATATAAAGCATACAGTACAGTAGAGGGTATCAAAATAGCCAAAAACAAGAGTATATCTGCCATAGACCAAGTCCAACTTCCATTACTTGTTAACCGTATTTGCACTTGTTTGTGGTTCAAAAGAGCCAGGAACTGCTGTTGCGCAACATAGACGCTGGGTATCACAATATCAGACGCATCACCAGCGGCATACATGGTCACCCATCCATTATAATGGCGATCTCCGATAATCACCGCTACGGCTCCACTGGTTTGCAAAGCCCGTACTTTGTCGAGAAACGAGCAGCTACCACGTTCAACAAGCGCGATCCAGTTCTCTGGAATGGGTTGAGAAAACGGTACACATCCATTGGTATATGGAGCCGGCGGTTGCATCATCGTTCCAACGAGACCTTCGGGTGTAAGTCGAGGACCAAAAGCTGCTGCCTTATCTAGCTGTGTTTCATTGCTGTTCTATACCCAAAAAAAAAAAAACCACGATTAGTCAATAAAATCGAGATCTTGCAGAAATACCAACAAGAATCATTATGTTTGCTCGAATCAAAGAGGCGTTCAAGAGTAAGAGTAAAATGACAATGGGTATACGACTTGAATGTAGCATTGTATGAGATTAAATGAAAAAGAGAAAAAGAAAGCCTTTTTGTTATTTGTTGTTGTTTGTGCTGTGACTGTATCGCTTTAACCAGCTTTCTTGATTTGTTGGATCGTCCACCAACTGCGAAAAAGATTAATGCAGCAGAATCTGATACATAGGATCTCGTCGTTTAATCATATTTCAAACTCAGCGATCCGAGGGTGGGGGAGGTCTAGAATACCTTATTTACACACGTAAGCTATTCATATCAGATCACGGCCCTAGTAATTGCAAATTAGGTCAACATAGGCACCATTACTGTCACAATACCAAGTCACTGTAGTTACCAACCAGATCTAAATTCAGTTAGTTTTTCCATCAGTGATACATTTTGCCTCGAAACCGATACAGTGCTACTGATATTAAACATTAACATCGTATCACTTGATCAAGGCTTTTTTTACTAAACCATGAGAAGAAAAAAAGAAATACCATTATTGTCAAATACATTCATTAAATTAACAAATTGATTTAAAGGAACAAGGGAAATAGAATAGAATTGATATAGCTGTTCATTCTAGACAAGGACTATTGATCAAATGGGATATTTGACCGAGATGGCTCAAGCTCTTTCGAGTTGAATAATTGTGTACCATGTCAATTTTTTTTTCCCAAGCCCGTGATTGAATGGTGCATTTATTATAAAAAAAAATGCACCTGAAAGTTTGAAATTGTAACATACAACACTTCAAGTCACTATTACATGTTGAAAGTTTACCTGCAATACTATATGTTTTTCTTGAAGATTTATAAAAAAAAAAAAAGTTAAATGAAAGGGAATGGAGGCGCTGAACCTCAAACCGCCACTGAGGATTGCACAATTTCGATATCTGTTACCATTCATTCTGGATTTCCCTCCCCGCGACCTTATATCGCCATTATCTCAAGGGCTATAAAGAAATATGACTACAACACTACTACTCAAGAACTGGACGATGATTATGATGAAATTATCAGGATAAAAACAGAGGTGATTACTGTCGTTATATAGATGAAAATCTAGAAGACATTGACTAATCAAGTAAATCCCTGGCCAGCAGTCTTGCTAATCTATATGTTATCATAATACTCTCTTTTTTTATGTATTTTTGGTATGTGTGTTACTTTACATCATTCATGAATGTTTAACAAATGAAACTACATAGAGCAAACCCATACATACAAAAAAAAAGTATAGGAATGATACCAGATATAATAGGAAATCATGCGTTCCTGTTCAAACGTAATAGTGACAATTGGTCAGCGCAATACGATTTTGCATAAACCTATTATACCGTAGGCTTTGCATCTTTCTTTTCTTATCAGTGGCTTCTGCGCTTTTACTACATGTTTCTATTTGTGACCTACCTAATAATAGTATATCACTGAATCGGGGTTGAATCATCTGCTTGGAAGCATACTGGGTACAGGTTGCAATAATATGACCTATGCAGTCGCTGTGAAATGATAAGCTCTTATGTTCAATCATAAATACCTGTGTATATTCTTTGTTATTGTTTAGCGCACGTATATATTTAAAATTTTGTTTCTTCAGTAATGAAAACGGATCTTTTTCTATATAGAAATCATATTGATGCGAATTCCAACAAGGTCAGGCTCATTATGTCTAGTATTTCACTCATTATTGAAGTAAAATCTAAATAAGATACATATCAACATAGTTTTATTTTGACCGAGAAATGCTCCTCCAATACGATATACATATGCGTGTGTCCGATGCATGGGACGACACATTTTCCTAGGATTTGAGTCTTTGGTCTTATCCTCCAAGCATCTGTCTGTGAAAGAGTGAGATCTTCATTATTAGTCTAAAAAACTGGAAAAATCATAAACCACACCATTCTTGACTATGATTCAAAAACGGGCTTGGAAACAAAAATTTTGAAAAGTATGTCAATAGCCTCTCTTGCATAGAATAACAGCCTCTTTATAATATGTATATAATATAACTCCTTTTCATTCTTTTGCAAACAAAAGCTATGAAAACAAACCCATTTCAACTTGTTTTGCTTGAGTTAACCCCACTGATATTTGCAACCAACCATTTAGTATCCAAATGAAGTGGCACTGATATCTTGTTAAAGGGTGGAATTACTTATAGAGAAAACTCGAGCGCTGAAGAGGTAAATATCCTATCCTTTCTGTTCAAATATCAGCACTGAAATTTTATGTTGCCTATAAAAAAAAATTACTTCGATTCAATGCCATTACTGGCGATAATCTGAGCGCTGGATATGGTAGATGAGGGATAATAGAGCCAATGTGTAAATGAAGATAATGAGTATGCTAATGAGCATAATGCACTGAAAATATCAAAGTGATTGATGTCTTAGCAAGTTTTTCACTAGATGTAATAGTTCATTTGAATCATTAAATGCTAAGCTCTGGAATTTTTTTTTTAAAAAAAAAAAAATCTCTATAGAAATTGTATAAGGTTATCAAAGATTATTATATTTTTTCTGCATTTCTCTGGTGCTCAACTTCGATTCTTTACATATAAAACGCCAAAAATGCGCTACAGAGCATAAAAATGTCGCATCAAAATCAGAAGTATGTAGAGCCTATCAGCCTATGTATTTCCCTGAAATCAATATTTGGTTGTTTGTTGTAGAATTATTTGTACACTATTATGTTAAAGATTCGATCCTCATTTGGCCAACGAGAACGGCAGTGATGGGTAAAAACAGTTCGTTTCCAAAATACAATATAGATGGCCCAAAATACACAAGTAGTAATTATAATAAACGTATTAACTGTCTAGCTCAAGCAACGTGTGGGTCAATGATCATCTTTGTTTAGTCTTAAGAGAGAGTTACTTCTGATTTATGTCATTGCTAGCAAACTATTTTTGCGCCACTTTTTCATTGGCAATGTTTGGACTACTCTCTAGTTTCATTCGTGGCTGGTGCCACGCATTACTATTGGATATTTGCACCATTCTTTGTTACTGCAAAGGCTGGTATTCCTCCTCGGATACATAATAGGCAGCTAATAAAGTAAGTTTTCTCATCAGTAATACGTTGCTCTTTCTTTTTTTTTAATCGTATATATTATATCGTAGTATCGAAAACAAAAGATGATGCTACTAGTACCACTGCTCTTATTATTCCATTATACCCAACTCATCTATACCCAAGAACTCACGACACCCTCAATATGCGACTGTGGCTACAACGACACCCTCACTGGTCAAACTTGGTCATCCATGTGGCATATGGATTATGACCGTATCTCATTTGAGGGAATCACTCAACTCTACGCTCATAAAGACCTCTTTTTCAGCAATTATACCATCCCAGCCAAATACAATGACAGTTTTGCACGCGATTTCCGTCGTCACAACGTGCATTTGGATCACGCACTTGAGCTCAAGGTCACTGTATCGCCTACCCTTCAATGCAGCGGTGTTGGTACGCATCGTCAAGATTTTTTGTTCGGTTCCTTTCGAAGCTACATGCGTACCACGAATATCAAAGGTACGGTTGCTGGTATGTTTGCCTATCATCCAGAAGGCGAGATCGACATTGAATTATTGAGTACGTTGGAAAACGAAGTTTATTTCGCTATGCATCCAGGCTTGTTGAATGCAAACGGACAAGCATCGTCGTTAACTCATGGTGAAGCCAATTTAGACTTTGATCCAACTGCCGAGTTTCATGAATATCGGTTTGATTGGTTTCCAGATGTGGTGATTTTCTATGTAGATGGTGTAGAGATGTATCGTATGGTGACGAATGTGTTACAGCGGCCTAGTAGAATCATGTTTAATCATTGGACGGATGGCAATAGAAACTTTAGTAAGGGACCTGCTAAAGAAGATGCAAGCTTGTGGGTGAAAAATATGACATTTTTCTATAATACGTCCGTTACAGGACAACAACAATGCATAAACGCTAGCAAGATATGCGATGTTCAAGGTAACACAAATGATTATAGAGATTGACTTTATTAACATGATACATGTAGAAATTTTGCGATCGTTGAGAAATGAGAATAATAAAGATGAAGTCGTTAATAGCAGTGGACCATTTGAACGCACAATGTCAGATGCTCAGGCCATTATCTTTGAGTCTCTGTGGACATACTGTATACCTTGTATACTATCCCTATTGATTACTTTTATGATGACTTACTAATGGTAGTGTATAAATGAGACGGGAAATATGTGTGCATTAAGTTTAATGTTGCTATATCCCGCTTCGTCTTCTTTTATCTGTATCAATAAATACAAGTAAATTCAATCCAATCTTTAGTAATAGATAGTAAGATGGCATGTTGGAGTTTTATTTGTATCTTGAACAAAAAGAGGCAATTATGAGTTTGGAATAACTTTAAGTAGTGTAGCGAAGTTGTCAGACTTTCTAACGTACAAAGATAACATTCTGATTTTCCTCTATTTGATAGCTTAATATGCTGCCGGTTGTAAAAACATTAGTCAAATACAAGCTAGGCATTTTAAGATGTGAATTTAATCCAATCCAACCCTTCGAAGCCATTCATTGTAAATAAACAACCAAGAGGATTTATTCTAAATCAAAGGATCCCGACATGATTGACTTCTATATAGGCACGACAAGTGTATTATTTGTCCAGACAAAAAGGCTAGGGAATGCGGTATATACGAGGAATGGTCGCTGAGTTCCAGAATAAAAACCAGACCAGCTCAAATATATTTAATACTATACCATACGGTGGATAGATGTGTTAGATTAACGTTAAGAGAAATGTGATTTTATTTGATGCTTTTGTTAAAAGACGAGAGAAATTTGATGATAAAATACAAGTCCCTTTTTTTGCTTGATATAACCAAGCGCACTTTCAATTCATGCCTATGAATAACATTACTATTTCCTGCTCGAGTAGCAAGATCATTAATGCCAAAGGTTGATCGATACTAGGCCTTTGGATCCAAAAAATTGAAAATAAGGCGATTGTAGAAGTTTGGCCGATGAAAGTTATAATAATAAAAAAAAGGCGAATCTCATCAAGTATATTTTGAAGAACGTTTTTTTTTTACATCTATTTTCTTTACACTCTTCATTGTCCTTTGAAGATTACATTTAAATACCACTCTTGTACGTTGTTCTAATACTCAATTGGCATATGTTTCAGCCTAATATATTAACTGTCTATATATTGCTTATCAAGTTTATTCAGGATAAACATTGTCACATTATTAATAGGGTGGCATTAGATAGTATGATGCATCTTGAGCTTGCTTGATCTATAGGCCCATAGACTACTCGTCTGACTCTGGCTTGAAATTACATCTGAGAGGTAATCCACATTCAAAAAGCATATTATAGTACAATATTAGAATATTGATTTATTTATTATTGCGCTGATGCATAATATTCCGGGTCTCTGCCTAAACTTTATACCCGAGCTAAAACAGGATAAACTACGCTCGTTGTTCTCAAGGTTGCCTTTTTGCCGTGTCTGTCCAAAAGTTCACAAAACGATTCACATTGCATACAAACAAGACTCTGATCAAACGTGTTTTGAGCCAAAATATGAGAGCATTATCTTCAGTTTATGGGATTCAAATTGCAATCTTGGCTTTCAGTATATTCATTACTGCCGTTACTACTAATCCATGTCGAAATCTGTACAACAAGGATACGATCGACGAGTGTTATATGAGAGTTGCTTTAGACTATGCTTTAGCCCATAGCCCCAGATTCCCTTTTGGCGCACTTATTGTGGATCATACAAAAAACAATATCTCTTGTTACGGCACGAATTCGAGTAGTAAAAATAAGCTGTTGCATGGGGAAACTGCAGCGTTTTGGAAGTATATATTTCTTTGCAAACCGTACGGTTGACAGTTAACTTTACTCTTTATAGCTGTACTGAACTTTATCCATCACCTACCAATGATGATTTATCTAATCCTGGACTGGATTGGTCAAAGCACACGCTTTATACAACTGGAGAACCTGTAAAACATCATTGTGGTAGTCTAGGAATTAAAATCTCATTTTAAACATGTATAGTGTCCCATGTGTGCTTCTCAGGCTGTATATCGAGGCATTGCTCGAGTTGTATGGGGAACGTCTATCCCAGATCTCAATAAAAGCGGATGTCCGCAATTGATGATTCGCATGTAAAGCAGCAATCTTATTATGCCTGCGCATAGATTAACTTTTATTTAGGCATGACGTTGTTGCCTCTGCCAAGCTCGGTGCAAATCTTCCAAATCTCAATGTTCCTCTTCTTCAAGGCGGCGTATTGAAAAATGAGTGCGATCACGTCTTTTGGTGTGCCTTTTCTGTATTTCGGAATGATAAGTACCTTGATGCTATGATCAAAAACGGCTATCAAAATTATATCAATGATCGTAATGTTCGTTTCAAGTGCAAAACTGCGCCAAAGAATAAGCTTAGTTTGGGCACACAAAGAGCTAAATAATGAAGAGAACAGCTACACTTTTTTTTTTACTAAGGATCAAGGGAGCACAACTGATTGGTATAACCCCGGATAAAATATGCAACCTGATTCATGAACAATTAGTATACTTATGAACAATCTATTAAACTTGGATGACACTATTCACCTTGGTTCATCTTTATCTGCAATGAACAAGAAGTTAAGGTACAACTTCGGATTTCGGAGACATAAGAATGATCATACTTTTTTTTAAAATTACTGGTATACTGATGAATTGTTGAAATCAAAAGTTAACAAAAGAAGTGTAATATAGTATACACCTTTTAATGTTTAAAGTAAGCCTTTTGGGATCGCATTTTTTTGTTTTAAAAGATTACCAAACTCATATCATTCGAAAACAAATCTTGTTCATCACAACATTTTTTTAATGGTCTAAAGCATAAATAGGCTACTTTCGCGATTTTTATTTTTGGATTTTTAAAATTCCAGAGCTTAGCATTTAATGACTAGAATGAGCTATCTCATCTAAGAGGGGAGGGGGAACTCATTAGGTCGCCAATTACTTTGATAATTTCAATGTACTGTATTCATTAATTAATTTATTGCCTTCATTTACATGTCTCTTTCGTGTAAGAATCATACCACAACTACCATCTCTGCCACTGCCAAGGTTAAAGCCTTTCATTAAAAACTTAACATTAGAACTAAACATAGTATTAGTCGAGAAAATGTTTACTATTTGTTTATACCGACGTTTGCTCAAATATCAGTTTCTAAAGAAACTTCGATACCTTCTGGTAGTACATCTGAACATATGAGAACCTGTCCATAGCTTGGCCTATCAGTATCGAAAACTCGATTAATATAACCTTACCTCAAGGGTATGGAAGAAAACAATGCTAATACTGATATCACTGACAAAAAGGATCCTGACACAGCACAGGCAGCCACTCATGACTCCAATGGTCTTGAAGATTATTATGGGCACCTGATCGTCGTACGTTAATACCTCGGCTGTTATTTCATTGAGAGTGTGGGTCCCGGGAAGCATTGGTCAAATGATCTTTTGGAGAAAAGCGTCACTTTAGAAGTTGATACGTTTATCAAAGGTTTCCATTTCCTCCCAGCGGATACTCAAATTGTACATGTAAAATTGAAAGGCTTCCACTCATGTCTTCACGCCCTTTGATAGCCGATTTGGAAAAGCGTCTCTCTTAATACAGCCAAGTACTGGATCTCAGACAACATTATTTGACAGGCGCTACATTGGTAGGGCATTTACCACTTTAAACTTGACTCTTGTAATGCTCGATTATCTTCCTTATGAACTACTTCAATGCATAATTTCTTGGGTCGAAGACGTGATGCGTATCTTCAGTGGGATAACATACCTGGCTTCGATCGCAACTGCTAAGCAAATTGTCAAAAATGTAAAGTATCTTTGAAATGTTACAACTATAATGTGACTAGATATATTAGTAGACACTGTCCCCGCAACAAGACTAGTCGCCTATCACGTCTAACAAGAAACGTTTGGTTGTAGTGGCCCCTGCGAAAACAAGAAAGATATCTGGCGAAACCGCAACCATAAAGACCAAACGGTTCAACATCCATGCCTGAACCTAAGTTTACTGAAAATTTTCAAGAATCACAGCCTAATGTAATAGATTGTATCAGGGTTGATTTAGGGCAACAACAGAAGCACCAGTAACTTATTTGCTTCCTAGGTCAATCAGGCTGAGACATTCTATTATTGCAATAAACCAATGCTTGTGATGGCTTGGATGATTTGTATAGTTGATAAGCGGGAAAAGAACGCGAAAGAAGTACTTTTTGATATTGTTCTTTATTAAAACCTTTCAAAATCAAAAAGAAAATCCAAAAATTTAAGCTAGATGATTATTTATACTGTTTCTAGGATTGACTCTCTCAGTTCTGATTTAGAAGGTATATTTTGATTAGCGCAATTATGGGTAATGCTATTGTTATTGATTATCTAAGTGTTTTTGGTATCTATGATTCCCAGTGTCTTGTAGTATGGTGATACAGTTGCTACTACTTCAGATATTATTATATTAATGTGTACGTACGTAGCTATTTTACTTATAGGCTATTAAGATGCGCTTTGATATTTCAACTGACAGATTTATGATGGCCAAGCGTCCTTTCTACTTCAGTACTGACGATCCAAGAATTGTTGAGCAGTTCAACATGTAATTTCAAACTGAATCCTCATTTGGAACAAAACGCAGTAGTATCATTTCCTTAAACCCTGTATTCACACTGATTCTACTGGAATCCAACCTAAAGAAAGGATGCTACATCCTAGTGAAAGTACAATTACATTCAAATACTTCATCTACCAGCACTCTACCACAGAACATATTCACATTACTTGATATATACAGACCAGCTTTCAACAATCCCACAAAAGAGAAATTGTATCGCGCTTTAATGGAAAATAAGGCACTATAGCAACATTTTATCTACTCTAATAGCAATTCGTTACCATGGGTGGTTTTAATTACAGATATGAAAAGATGAATAACCGAGGATCAATATCTGGAGTTCCTACAGAACAGCCTGATATGATATATAATAATTTCCAAAATTGCTTTCAAGAACACCGTATTACTGAAGAGAAGACTTGCTTTTTGAACTCTATTCTATCATTTACTTGTTTATAGCTTTTTTTTTTTTTTTTTTTTTTTTTTTGTTTACCTATTATGTGAAATTTATTTCAAAAGTAAATAAATATATTCTGTCAAACGTAGTTTAGTCACCTTGTCATTTTCATTCTTGATCCCTTAAGGATTTTTTTAGACCCCATTCCCTCTTTTTTGATTTTTCTTGGGCGGAAACGAGATAATTGAGAATCATGCGCTCGATGGAGGCTTTAATCAATTTTTCTGTTTAAACGTAGCTCAGTTAATTGACATGGTGGTTCACTAACGGCCTTGAATCATTGCCAAACTCGGTCGAATGCGACATCCAATCAGTAGTTCAATCGCACTTTATGAATTTTGGTGTGTTAATTATCTCACCGTAATAAACTCAATTAAAAGCTCAATTAGTCACTCGTTCTTTCGCTTACTCTGTTCTTTTATGATTGATTTTACTAAAACAAATAAGAACCAACTGTGTTCTTTTTAATAAGCAAATGAGTTCTGTTAAATAGTTATTAGATGTACAAAACTAATTGTTTCACAAACTTGAATGCCTTGACTCGACATGGTCCGAGAGATACCCCACAAATGAATTAAATAACCGATAGAATATAGTTTCTGACAAATATTTTATTGAAGTTGAATTTGGGTATTTTTCTTTATATACAATCTAGCGCATTTTTTTCTATTGTCTACTTGACTCTTTCTCGTCTTTACTGTTGGCGATATGGTTCAAGATCATTTCTAATCTTGGTGTAGCACAGCAACGAAATATGTCTTGTGTAGTTGATGTTTTGGGAAATCCATCCACATCCGTCTGAAGCCAGTCTAATAAGCCAGATTGCATTAAAGTGGCTTCATAAGAACTATCACAATCGTCACCAAGAAATAACTCGGGATCGTAAGCTGTAGTAGTAGCTGTTCTAAACGATGCTGAGGAAGATGGTGAAGAATAAGAGTATTGAGGTTGGTTGGATATTAAACTATCATAATGATTTGTTTTTTTGCTATGAAATCCTTTTGATGAAGATGCTATACTATTCATGATAAAAGGAGAAAGAAAGGAGAAAAGAAGCAAACGTACTTTTTTTTTCCTACGTTTAAACATATGACAATTTCCGATATTCTACCTAATAAGGTATAATACAATAGCTGATTCTGAATAAGAAACATATGTTAATTGGATAAGCAGCTATATGATTAGCCGTACGTGCATATATAGTGTATATTTGGGTGATCATACTGCATAGTATGTGTACATCATGTCAATCATTGTGAGTGACTGCAAAACACGCAAAAAAATAACATAGCTTGATGGTCATATTTGGTTACACTGTAAAGATCAATGGAACCAATAATAAAACGCGTAGTGGTGAATTATGAGACAGGACTGTTGTGGTGTACTCTCGTTATATATCTAGCTATAATAATGAGTCAAGAGTAGGTACATTGTTCATCTAACTTGAAAGTTATAATAATCAAATAAGATCAAAATCAATTAAGCGCTAGTGAGCTGGATAGATATCAACATGAGACACAACTGTAGCTAATTCTAGGCCTCTATAATATATGTATATAGCCCTTTAACGTAAAAACCATCATACATACCAGTAGGTATAGTAACTTATTCTGGGCATGAAATACTAATCAAATGTAACATTGGACCGAAATCGGCCGAAAGATTTAGAGATAATTTACACTGTTCTAGTATGTCATATATCCAACTCGTTGTTGACCCTTGGTGACTATGTATACTTTTGTATTTTGTTTAAACAAAAGCTTTGGTAGGCAAGACAGTTTATTTTGAACATAGATTGCAAATCAGACGCGACCATTGACCGAGATTGGCCGATAGATCGGGTAATGGTGAATACGAACCGGAAATGAAATAATTTCCAAAAAAAAATCCTCTAACATATTTTTGTAATGCTTTATAGAAAGTCTATAGGCGATTCAGAGATCAATCATTTATAAAGCTGAATAATAATCACAGGTTAAATCAAAAATAGGTCGCTGAAACTGACATTACTGCTATTAACATTGGATTCAGGTTGTCTAATGATATAACCCATTCAGTATAATAAAGTATATATTATGTATTTTTGTACATGACTATTTATTATTCAATAAAGCTATTTACATTTAGGCAAACTAACCCGTCATTTCTCTATCGTACTGTTTGCGGAGGATTAATATCAGAATCAGAAAGCTCCCAATCGCTTTCTTCATTATCTTGATCAGGGTGATTTATAATTTCTTCTGTTTTTTCTCCAGTTTTTAGCTTTTTCGAGGGTTGGATTTCCTCTTGTTCTTCCTTTGCTTTCGCATTAGCTTCAGCTTTAACTTTTTCTTGTTCCTCTATTGCTCTGTGTCGTTTCCTACTGATAGAATTTTGTAAATGATATATCTTTCGCTTTTTGGCATTGAGTAAATGAACAAATTTATCCATCATCACTATAAATGTCTCCAGTTTCTTTCTCTCTATCGTTTCAATCAAGTCTCTGAGCTGGCAATTGGTTTTCTTGATATCTTGATCGCGTTGCTTCAGGATTTTTGTAACCTCCTATAGATACTATGTAAGCACTTATGGATCTCAAGACGATATTGTGCTTTACAATGTTGGATTGTGATGCCATAGAACCATTCTTAAACCATAATCGTTCTAGTTCCTGTGCCTGATCTGGCGCTGCTCTGTCGAGAAAGAACGATCCAACTATCAATGCAATGTCACCGTTAAATGTTCTCAAGCGCATCTAGTAGAGACTTAGTTTATGATTATTATAAACACAAATAATACTAAACCTCCACTTACATTCAACTGGGAAGTTTCTTTATCTTTAGTAACCTTCCAATGCAATCGATTGCCGTAAAAAGACTGCTCGCCTAGAAATGCAGCTTCCAATACACTGCTTCTGTGTTCTTTATGCAGTGCATTGCTTTCTCGAAAGTTGGTTTGTAGTAGTTCACGTGTAACTAATAGTAAAGTTAGAACACTCTACAAAATATCTGAAGTGCATTTTACTTTTGCATGTGTAGTAGTCTATCAGATCAGTCACTGTGATCAGACAATAGACTACACTATTGTCTTGATCTAAACTCGCATTGTCCAAATCAAGCTTTTCTTTACTCAACCATTCGCATTGAATGTGGAATGGACCGTCGTTAAAGAAGCTATAATGAGACGCCATTATAGGTCAATACTAAGGAAGAGAAAGGTACTCTTACTAAAAAAAAAAAAAAAACCTGCTTATATCAGAGTGACACGTAATTGGTCATTTAGCAAGCTTAATACTAATTGATATATGCGCTTGTAATTACTGAGTATATCTTCCAATTTGTCATTCAAAGGTTAGACATGCGTGCTATACAATTGGGTCAATGCGTAATTAAACTAATATATATGTATACATTTTAACAATGGCTTGATGACCATAATGGATGGATATATCATCTACAGCTTGAAATTATCTTTTGTCGTCAAGTATGCCTATTACATCATATGATCAAATCAACGCTTACATATTACCTGGCAAATTCTCAACCTTATTAATATATACTTTAGTATGGTGCTATTCTCCAGAATTTTACTGTTATATTGAATGCCAATTATGTAGTTTAGATTATCTATCGGAATAATAGGTGCAATATGGATTTGGCATTGGTATGCAGCACCAGCAAAAAAGACTGTTTTACAATTTCTTATTTTATTACTCTTATTTGGATAACTCTTCTTCCAAAACCTTTTCTAATCCTTCAATACCATCCCAGCTCTGGGCTTTGCCTTGCCATCTTCCTTTACCACCGCCTTTAACACCGGACAATTGCTTCATCACTAACTTGCCTGTTTGCTGAACAATATCATTATTACCACCAGCGACAATCAAAGGGCCTCCATCCTTCTTTTCTCCAGCAGCTAGCACTACAACCTTGTTTGATCCTTCTTTGATCAATTGGCGATCCTTCATCACATTGGAAACCATGCTCAAAAATTCCATATCTGCGTCTTCCTTATACACGACTGCAAAAGGTTTCGTCTCCAAGGAGTTGGCTACATCATCCACTGTATATACTGCCAATGCCTCTAATAAGCGTTTGGCTCGCTTCAAATGTTTTGATGATTGCTGCTGAAGCTTTTGAACAAGTTCTACAAACTGTTCCTGAGGTCCTGATAACAATCCTGTCATTTGACGTGTGATAGCATAACTAATATCCAAGGTATCCAACACACGTTGGCCAAACAAGAAAAACACACGGGTATTACCACCACGTACCTTTTCAGTGTGTAATACTTTGAAACATTGGAGTTGGCTTAGTGATTGCATATGTGTACCGCAGCATGGATTCATATCTAACGCTTCGATTTCGACTGTTCGAATTTTGGCTCCCGCACCAGGCACATAATCGGCTGGTAAGTTATCAGGGCGCTCCTCTACATCATCACTATGGTCCTTGCTGTGAGTAATCATACGCACATTCTTGATGATCAATCCATTCACGATCGTTTCGATATCGCTGAGCAGAGCAGGTGTAATATCAAGTGAGCGGTTAGTGCTAGTAGGAAGTTCAATGTAGCAACGTTTTTCGCCTAAATTCCAGCCTATGGTAGGCATGTTGTAGGGTGGTTGTTCGAGGACCGCACTGAGTAAGTGTTGTCCACTGTGCTGCTGCATATGGTCCCAACGACGAGACCAGTCGACCTTGATATCGACACGGCCAGGGGCAACGGGCGAGGTTGTGTAATGCACATGAGCTAGTTTGCGACGTTGGACATTAACAACCGCAGCTTGATCGATGAAACCAGTATCGCAAGGTTGACCGCCGCCTTCAGGAAACAAAACTGCGTCAAAAGAGAGATGCGTCAGTCGTGGGCATTATTACATCTGATCATGATAAAACGTGTTACTTGTGTCTTTTAAATACACTTCGTAAAGGCCCTGTTTGTTGGGTTTTTCGGAGCATGCAATGCACTCGCTGGTGAATTGGCGCATAAAGGGATCGCGTTGACACTGCAAATCACCAACTGGCACTTGTTGCTGCAGTTGTGCTTCGGTAATGGTAGTGGTACTCATTTAATAATGTAATAACAGTAAGAAAGGACAAAAAGCCGAAAGCTCGGATCTGAAGCTTAAAAACGTTTTGCTATGGTTACACCTTTATGACAATGTCTCTTTTTATCAACTAGTTTGTATTCTCACGCGCTAACGAGAGTATATCTTCTGAGACTGACAAGTCATTTTCAGAAGATGAAAGCAGGCATCAACCTTATATTTCTTTTTCTTTTTTGTTACAAACGGATTGGCCTATAGTTTGTTGGCTGCAAGGGTGCAAGAGAAGAAACCAGGTTGACACCCATTAGCTTGCCTACCAGCCATTCGATCAAGCCAGTCTATGACTCATCATATCCACAGAAAGAGTCATTCTTGAGCTATGTGAAAAATCTTTGATGCTCAAAAAGCTGTTAATTACACTTGTTTGGCTGAGGCTCAGCATCTAATCAGCTCATTGCTCCATGCTGCATAGCGCCGCGTCCACCCACCGTGTAAATATCATCACCTGGAAATCACCCTCAGCTCTTTACATTTTTACAGTATAGATGGTGACGCTCAGTGAAAATACTCAAGATAACGGTTGATGATGCGTCCTCGACCGTCCGTTCATGAAGATACCCTTCAAATAAGAAAAGCTTGAACTGGCAATTCATTCATGAAAAAAGTCAACATTTTGAAAAATCAAGCTTTCGGACAGCACGAGCAAGTCTCGCAGGATCTACATTCTGCAACAGGAGCGTTGCCTGGCCTTCCGCGAGTCGGATTGGGGTGCCAAATGGTAGAAGGCACATATCGCTGTCATTACCATCTCGCCGAAATGTTTCATTGCATGCTTTCGTTGCTTCCACGACAGTTTTCTAAAATAACATATTATGATCTATATCTCTACCCTATCATTGTGATCTTCCCTGGTATTGGTTCATGACTTGAAACGCACCAAGCATGACACCCAAATTATTATAGTCGCAAGGCAAATAAAACCTATCGGTTTTAATTAGTCGGTACATGCCATGGTACTTGAGATTCATTGAAAAGACTTTACATCGGCCACCTATAATGATCAAAATCGCATGAGAATCGTGTGATACTACTGGTCCATGTTCATAGCTAGAAGATATATATATATATATATATTGGCATTGGTGGAAGGGATATAATCGTTCAGATCTACATTGACAAGGTGGAAGTAGCTATTGGCACGGTGTATAGATTATTTGACAGAATCACTTGAGGGGGTATTTGACGGTTAGTATATTTCTATTAAAAATGAAGTTAAGCAACTCAGGCTAAGCTATTTCTTGAAGTCTATCTTGAATAGATCATGCTGATATTTGAGATAACTTCTAGATTGAAATGAGTATGCGTTGTTTTTTTTCCATTTCTTCTCAATAGATATAGAGTGCATGCTCCTGGAGTATCTAAATCGCAGCAAATAAGAATCTATTTTTAATCACAATACACCATGCTGTACCAGTACACCATTATCATGAACTGGGAATCAGTTTACTCTCGAGCCCATCGTTGTACAGGGCATTGTTTCCACTTGGATATGCTAATAACGATGCGAATGAAATCTTCTGCATCATTCTGATTAACAATGCCTGCTACTTTAAAGCAATTGATAATGCTGGAATGTTCAACGTGATTTTTTATATAATCGATAAATTAGGACATATACAACAAAAGAAGGCAAATTTATTTTAAAGTTTGAGTGGTAATATGACAAGACATGGAGTGTATGAGGCACAGATTTGGCCAGAACGTGTAGCCAGTTTTTCGGTAATGCAGGTCAGACTCAAATATGACACGATGATAAAGTGCTTGAAAATCAACCATCATACCTTGCCTACCAAGAAGAGTTTAGTTGTAGGAATCACCCTACGCCCAGGAAGTCGAAGAAATCCCCTTCTTTACCTAGTATAAAACTAAGTACCAACCGCGAGGCGTTTGGAATAGGTATCTGCTGCTTGTCACGACAGAGTGGAAGTATAAGATTTAATAACCAAAAAAATAGACTGGTTCACGGTGCGAAGGACCGGATATTATCAAACAGTGGATTAATAGGCGCAATAAAAGCAAAGCAGCTCGTTCTGCCAAGAAGAGTTTGGTTGTAGGAATCACCCTACACCCAGGAAGTCGAGGAAATCCCCTTCTTTACCTAGCAAAAAACTAGGCACCAATCGCGAGGCGTTTGGAACAGACACCTGCTGTTTGCCGCGCCTAAAAACTAAGAGCAGATACAGAAATAATAAAAGAATTAGATACATTATAAGTTGAAACAAGCTTAACATTGCCTGATAGCTAGTCAGATTGTAAAGAAAAACAGACACAACAATGTAGAGCAGATTCAGATGTGACACGATGAGCAAGCTCTTCAACCATCATACCTTGCCTACCAAGAAGAGTTTGGTTGTAGGAATCACCCCACGCCCAGGAAGTCGAGGAAATCCCCTTCTTTACCTAGTATAAAACTAGGTACCAACCGCGAGGCGTTTGGAATAGGTATCTGCTGCTATAAGGCGTATCAATCAATAAAACAAACAAAAGGGTGCCACTGCAAGCTTTCGGGAAAAACAAAAGTCAAGGTCTACGTCAGCAATACGAAATTTAAAATACGTTGCAATAAACCTTTGAACATTGCCTTGACTGTCTTCATACAGAAATTAAGAGCTTATATGATGATAAATCAGAAAGAGAGGCGATTTATTTATTTTTTAACATTGCGACTTGAGCTCATATGCTGAATTGACCCAATTATCACCAAGAGCGACTAACCAGCGATTTATATTTGTCTGTATCGTGACACAAATTTCATTCTTTGAACAACTTATGGTTTTTGGGGAGGCTGCCTAAAAATTTGCAACTGACTATATGGTGCTCTGCATATATATATTGTATAAATGTTTTATTGATTTTAGTAATAATCACACGGCTTGGTGAGTGGTGTGCTATGATATCACTGAACTTTATATATATATTATTAAGAATTAGAACTAACATATAGGCTAAGAGTAAAACTTGCAAAGAAAAACATGTATAGGCAGAGTAAGATTGAAATATTAAAGGCAAGATTCAGAGGATGATTGAGACCTTGGAGAGCTAATGGTGAAGTTTGCATACATATTAAAAGACGAGATTCATTTAATCATCCACCACTTGAGGAAGTTCAGGTCACCACTTAAAAGTCAATTAATGCAGAGTGGATACATATTAAAAAGACCTTTGATTGTTACGAATACCATTCCTTTTGAAGTACAAATACAAAAGATACAAGCTAACTATGGTATCTTGACACACTTTAAATCAACAAATCTCCATAAAACGGTTCTAACTGATTTATTCGTTTTTTATTCAATTTTTACTGTAATCATGCTTAGTGCAACCATCATTATTTTCTCCATCACGTAATTGGTTGATTTAAATCTCAATGATTATCAACAACTTTGGGCACTGGTGTAGCAGTTTTTGGTATATCCTAGAATGATAGTATTTATTCGATGATTGATAATTTGATTTCTATAATACACTGAGTTTTAATTTATCCAATGGTTTTCTTTCATCTCTACACAGTAAGGATCTAGGTAGTATGTAGTTCACGTAGCTTCTAGAAATATATATCCTATACCAATAATTAAAGGGATTCTAGAGATTTATTATAGCATAAAGATACACATATTTACTACTCATGAAAAATATATCAATTGACATAGTTCCGCAGATCAAATGTGCAATATCAAGCTTCATGCACACTATAAAATAGATCTAGTAGTAACACCAGCTACGACAACCAGCCATTAATATTTTATTATTAAGTTCTACGTTTGAATTATTTTGGCGGGGGACACATATTCACATATGTTTCGTAACACAAGCAATTGATATATATTTCTTTGGCTGTGATACTACTCTCCACTATAAATTCAATAACAATTATAATTATAATCACCCTTCTCTCAGTAAAAACATTTTTACATTTTATCTATTTCTCATACTACAGTATAATTAAATATTCTTAAAAACCAACAAGTGATTGGTTAGTAACTATTTCATTTATTCTAACTTTATGATACTTACATTTCTGTAGTTGGTTTTTTGTTATATCAATAAATACGCTTAATTTAGCAGTCTAAATAACACATACAAGAACAGCTTTAAAACATCATAAAATGACGTCAATAATTATGTCACTTTTTTTCGTCAGTTAGATATTTATCATTGTATTTTTTTCTTCTTTTTTCTTCTTTTTTTTTTCTTTTCTTAAGGACGCAATAGTTGACGGAGCTGCTACAATATCCACATGCTTTCAACAAGAGATGGGTTGAATGCAGTTTTGTACCCTCTACTAACTTCTTCAAGGGCTCCTGTCGGTAGTTAGGCTTGAGAACTTGTTGAATGAAGTCGTTGCCGGATATTCAACTACTGCGGTAGGGATGTAGAGGAACTATTGTTTGAAAACAACGGAGCTGCTACAATATCTACATGCTTTCAACAAGAGATAGGTTGAATGCAGTTTTGTACCCTCTGCTAACTTCTTCAAGGGCTCCTGTCGGTAGTTAGGCTTGAGAACTTGTTGAATGAAGTCGTTGCCGGATATTCAACTACTGCGGTAGGGATGCAGAGAGTTTTCACTTCCTTTTTATAACAATGAAAAAAGACAAAATTGATAAGTATCCTGTTTTTTTATGATACTGTACCTGACTATTTCGTATTATTTAGGCTGACGCGTTTTACCTGCTTGACAGTACTCATAACTTTGGCTGTTTATTGGTTTGTCATAATTACTGAGAACAACTACAACTATCCAACCGTAAAACTACGTATATTTCCGATATCGTGTCTCTATGGCAAAGTTTGTTTTGGTTTACTGGTGGTGAGAAAATATTATTAAAGAAAAGGCTTAAAGCATCAATGCTAACTTGGTTATACTTTAGTAATTTCACTGGTACTGCTTTTATGGAAAAGAGCTGTGAAGCTCATCAGATACTTTTGCAAAAACAACTTTTTCTTGTATACCCTGAAATATGAAAAAGGACTATTATATTTGATTAAAAGGCATTGCTGCTCTCTGAAAGACTGACCAATATTCAATAATTTTTTATCTTTTCAAATGTCTCATTGCTTTTAATAATACTCAATATCACATAAATTACGTGAAGAGTGTCTTGATTTTATAACATTCCAGTGGTTATACCCCTTTAACGATGGAAACATGCACAAACATAGAAAGGAATAGAGGGTGTTCATTTATTATCATTGTACTGATCTTCACTTCGTAACAGCTATTAATTGATCGCCTTTAAACACGCTAAGATAGCCCAGAATATACTAAGTATACTTCTGTGGTTGAGGCTTGTTGTATGCATTCGAATTTGGGAGCATCAACAGTGTTATGAAAGAATATGTAAAAGCGTTATAAGAATACAATTAAAATCCTTCGAGCGGTCTATTGTATAGAAAGGTAAAAGATAATTCTTAGTTAACTGAATCTCTAATGGATCATAAAATCAGGCACTATATATGTTATTATCAGGTATATAACTAGTAGTATACAATGGCCTCGGATGCAGAACTATATTGTTTGCAGGGTGGTTGTTGAGACATTTTTGTTAATAGATTACATTATGATGATGACTATGTTTTAAGACAGAACTTATGTTATTATGTGCGAAGTCTGGTTCAGTACAAACAGGTATATATTAGGGTGGTTCAGATGCACTTAAATTTTGGGCCATCCTCCTATTACTTTAACACTTAACAAATATGCCCAAAACAGAGCTAATTTTCATGTTACAAGAAAGATGCTAAACGATGGCTTGACGGTGAAGCAAGTGGACATTGCGGCAAAATTAAGATAGAAGCAGGCAATAAAGTCGATTATAACTTGGCTATAGTTCATTCAACTTAAATTGATTCATTCTAACTAACTTTTCTAGCTTGTATTTATACTCGTTGGATTGTGACTGAAGAATATTCACTTGTGTTTATATAAGAAGCACAAGAAGAACGTATATCTGTTTAAGGACTGCATCACTGTATAAGGTAATCAATGATGTTTTAGTATGTATGTGCTACAGCTAGAGCGCACGGGCCTCTAGTCTGTATGTACTTCAATTACGTGGTTATTTCACCACAGACATAAAAGGCCAATATATAATTCTGGAGTAAACATACACAAATTATTCGTAAAAAAGTTTGTACGGCTTAAAAAATAAAAATTCATGATGTATTTAAGTGCTCAACACGTAGTGGTGGTGATGATGATTAAGTAATGTTTATTAGCAGCTAAAATTTCCCCACATACCATGTCAATCATGATATTGCGGTTATGTTCTTTTACGTTTATCTTAAACAGAGAGAGTAAACAATATATAACTGGGTAATAGAAGACTGTAAAAGTTATTATTATACATATCGGAAAGATTGAAATGTTTCCTGAGATGTTCGTAATTAGTTGGATACGTGTTTAATAAACGAGACAGAAAACAAGAGAGAGATTTATTCTACCACTGCCAGCTTTCTGTTATTAATGGGTTGGGTAGTGGTTATATAGAGTAAATATAACTAGCCACGATTACACAAGTTAACTATTCAGGTACATTTCTATTGTACTATTCTATGTATAGTTATGTCCACTACACAGGTCCAGAGAGAGCTTTAGGTGTGTTCATTTTAAAAGACAATAAAGCGAAAGTGTTATAAAAAAAAAGTAATAAAGTAAAGGAAGTACAGTGAAACTCACATATAACACTCGGCATATATGTTAAAAAAGACGGGCTCATTTAACCATTCAGCAAAAGAGGGAGTTTTGGACCACCGCTGAAAAGATAATTAATGTAGAATGAACATAGATTAAAACGACCTTTGATTGTTACTAAGAGACCATTTCCTTTGAAGTATTATAAATACAAGAGATACAAGCTAGATAGAAAAACTAAACAAACTTTAATTCACTTTGAATCAATAAAACCCCATAAAACGGTTCTAACTGATTCACTCGCTTTTTATTCAATTTTTACCGCACAACAAATTGTCAGCGAAAGTTCGAGAGCAATTCCTTTGGTCCCCGAACAATGCCTCGAACTAAGGGTCGCTTTAGTCCTTTGGCACCTTCTGAAACAAAACGACGCAAACTATACCATACTTAGCAATCATAACTTCTAGCACCTTTCAGATAGAATTAAGAATAATATATATCATGTATTAATTTAAAAGAAAACAACAACTAAAAAAAAATATCACCATTCTAAAACTACATTATTTTATTCTTCTCTTATTGGATAATATTAATCTCAGCTCGTCACGTGATCTAGTTTATTAATAGTATAATTTATATTTTATATAAAATACACAGCCAAGTAAGCCTTCTTGGCTCAGTTGGCAGAGCGTCTGCCTAGTAAGCAGAAGGTCATCAGTTCGATTCTGATAGAAGGCATTTATTTTTTTGTTTTTTTTCGTGAAGCATTTTTGATGGATGCTTTGATATTAGGCCTGCATGGGTCGATATGCAATAGCAGCACCATGGCAGAAAGAGGGTAGTTCATCTTTCTGTGATGTGAGGTACACACGTTCTTTGTGTGTACCATTTTTAATTAATATAAATATCAATTGTATCTTGGAATAATAAAGAGTATATTTTATCTCATATATAATCTTTTGTACACATTTATTGGAATCAACTATAAAACATATATCTCGGCACACGTCAGTATGAATCAGAGGCCATCATACTAGTGCAACAATAATAGCTATAAACCAACGAGAACGTGCTTAGTAAAAGGTATGCTTCGTTGATAGATGAAACACTCAATTTGAATTAGTTTATGTAATAATTTATTATTTAAAAATAACAAGAAAAGGAACCATGATGTATATCATGCATGACAATGCCAACCATGAAATAAATTAAAAGAGTTTTCTTAAAATACAGCTTTATGAACTAGTGGAATAAAATTCATGTTGGATGTATCTTAAATAACTTGACACGTTCGCTATAAAGCTTTGTATTTAATACTTTGGATCATAAATAACCAAAGATGGGTTGATATAGACATTCATATAGGCTTGAAAAAACTTTGTTGGCTTGGATGCTGTACTTGTAGATCAAGAATATCTGGGGTATCCTTTTCTTTCATTCGAATATGAATAGCAAGAGGGTATTAAAACACAAAATGTATTTCGGCAGTGTCTATAATGAGTCTCCTTGGGCACCAAATGATGTAAACGTCATATTGCTTCTTCAATATGATCAAGTTCCATTGGTAAGATGGTAGCGATATATAATCTGTTATATTCTAAGAAAAAAGAACAGATATTTTATATCAAAAAAAAAAAAAATGCAATAAAAATGGAGATATTATCAATATAATTAGAATAATCGAACTTACTGCAATCGTAACAAGGTCAAATCGTAACAAGGTCAAGAATGTCGCTACACTACAAATGCCGTTTATCGTAAAGTTTTTAATGCATAATCTTTTATAATAAAGCCACAATCCACATATATTAATTGTAAAAATATTATGAGTTGTAATATGTAAAAAATACTGTCTTCTAGAAAATTTTGAAAAATGAAGTTTTCCGAAATTTACCGCATTTTTTTTAACTGTTCTAGGTCTCTAAATCCACCTCGGCCAGATATAAAAACTGATTAATGGTTCATGCTTATAATAAGCTACTGCATCTATAAGTACCTTTATTAATAGAGATATAATGCACTCTGGTGTTCATGGCCAGTAGCAATAAATAATATATCACAGTGTCTTCATTTCGAGATCTCTCGACCAATTTCAGACAAATGTCAAGTTTGGTTATTTGGTCATTCAGGATCCGTTTACATGATCATACTAAAGAGTATCGGACGTTTTTATCAAAATCTTGCATAACTGATGGGTGTCAATTTTGACAGCCGAGAGGTTCTGATCTCCGAAATATAAAAAAAGAAAATCCACCGGGGTTCCTCTTTGTCTTTTTCTCGAAACCATTTACGCATTCCGCCATGCTTTCACTCAGACACAAGTCTACAAGTTTATTGCTATGTAAAAGATACTTTTCTCTTGATGTAAATCTCGAATGACACATTTCCATGCTCGATTCTTATACCAACTACTTGTTTTCAGGGCCGAAACAGACTCTCCAACAAGTTTATTCCTGTCACCAAGGACAAAAACTCAGACTTAACCAGTCATGCCATGTTACTGAAAGCAGGGTTTATCCGACAAGTGAGTTATTCGTTTTGAAGGAGGGGGAAAAAAAGAAAAAAAAAAGACTGTATTCTAACCTTGACCATAGAGTGGTGCTGGCATATACTCACTTTTACCACTTGGTTTGAGAACTATTGAGAAAATTGAGCGCATTATTGATGAAGAAATGCAAGCTATTGGCAGCGAGAAGCTATCCTTGCCTATGTTACTTAATCCAGATGGCTGGAAAAAGACAGGACGCTGGGATGGAGCCCAAGGAGAAGTAAGAAAGTTAAAAAGCTAATATATATAGATATATCAATGCTAATGCATCTGTCTAGTTTTTCCGCCTCAAAGATAGAAAAGAGGCTGATCTTTTACTAGCTCCTACACACGAAGAAGAGATCACGCAACTAGTTGCTAATGAGTTACGTACTGCCAAGCAACTGCCTATTCGTTTATATCAGATTGGTCGCAAATATCGTGATGAACTTCGACCTCGAGCGGGTCTCTTGCGTGGCCGAGAATTCATCATGAAAGATCTTTATTCATTTGACGCAACACAAGAGGATGCTTATGCTACCTATGACCAAGTGGGTGCTGCCTACCGTCGTATTTTTGAGCGTATCGGTGTCCCATTCGTCGTAGCCGAAGCTGATAGCGGCAATATCGGTGGATCCAAGTCGCACGAGTACCATTTGATCTCAAAAGTTGGCGAAGACACTTTATTGACTTGTAAGTCGTGTGGCTATACAGCCAACGAAGAACTAGCTATTGGTACAATAGATCAGGGACCTGTAGTTGAGCATACATATGTGCGTTTCAGCGGCCTCAATGCCACAGAAGACGGCACAGTACAAGGATTTGGTACCGTCATCACGCCAGAAAGACGACCAGCCAACTTGCTAAAAGTACAAAAGACATTGAGCGATTACCTCAAGAAGCATGGACAGATGAGCGACAAGGCCACCATCGAGCTTCAAGTGCTTCCTTCTTACAACGAATCCGATACTGAGCATCATGTACTTGTAGACGATGCTGTTGCTGGTGTTGATATTGAAGAGGGGTCTATTACGCATA
The DNA here is from genome assembly GCA_026027325.1 of Actinomucor elegans. Taxonomy (NCBI): domain Eukaryota; kingdom Fungi; phylum Mucoromycota; class Mucoromycetes; order Mucorales; family Mucoraceae; genus Actinomucor; species Actinomucor elegans. The sequence continues at coordinate 304,627 of JAMSLZ010000015.1, forward strand.
AACGCGATCATTTCAGATTAGCACAAAGTGGAGATTTATGCGGCCAATGTAAATCTCAAGGAATGGATAGTGTTAAAGCTATTGAGTGCGGTCATACGTTTTATCTAGGCACCAAGTACTCAAAGACATTAGATTGTGGGTTTAGGGAAGGCAATCAAAAGGGAGACAAGATGCCAGCCGAGATGGGTTGCTATGGTATTGGTATCTCGCGGTTATTAGCAGCAGTAGCTGAGGCATGTTATGACGATAGAGGCATAGCATGGCCTCATTCATTAGCTCCTTATAGTGTCTGCATTGTAACTACTGATGATCGTAAGCAAGAGTTTAAGGATTTGGCTGAAACAGTGTACGATGCGTTACAAAAACATGGCTATCAAGGTGACGTTGTGATTGATGATCGTCGATCTGGATTTGGTGCCAAGATGAAGGATGCAGAGCTGGTTGGATATCCTTATACTGTCATTATTGGGCCCAAGGCATTAGGAAAAGACCGTTTAGTTGAAGTACATGACCGTGTACAAGGAGAATCAAGCTTAAGAAAGGAAATAGAGCTTGGATTATTATTAAAGGAAAATAAAAGCGTAGAGTTTTAACATGTTTTTATATATATATATACAAAAAAAAAAAAGGTATAATTAATAAGGATCACGGCTCTCAGCTTTCTTGATAGTATCATAAAGAACTTGAGCTTCAACTGGTGGCTCAACCTCGCCCTTTAAAAGAGATTCTGCACGTACGGGCTTACCATAGAAGCTGGCATTGGCTTTTTGCAGTTCCAATAACCCTGTGCCTTCAATACTCATACCAGCAAATAAGCCCTTGGACTTCGTGTAAGAAAAGACAGGTGTTACTTTTTTGTCTCTAATGTCACCTGCAATAGAAGCTTCACCACCAGCTCCAATGGGACCAGCACTCACAGACAAGTTTCCTCCCAATGTCAAATTGCCACCTTGAGAGAAAGCACGTACAGCTTCTTCACTGTTGAGAATAAGGACAAAGTCTGTGATATCAGCGCCAATTTGAGCACCGAATCCTACACCACCTGTAGCAATTGCTGTAGGGGCACTCCATCCTATAATTGAGATGGTCAGTTTTATGCTATATGACAAGGAAATATGCTACTTACTGCCGTCGGGTAATCTACGTTAACAACTATTAGTATCTGTAATATCTATACCACTTGTTCTCTTCAATTACTTACCTTGAAACAACAATACCACTGCCAGCACGTCCACTCCACAAGAAGCCTGCTTTTACTACAGTGAAGATAGCAAGGCCCTTTGCTTCCTTAATAACCGAAACTGGGATAATTGTATCGAAGCCGTTCTCAATTTCCTCTTTACCTAGATAATCCAAAAAGGTAAGAAAACAAAAAGAATCTGCTGACATTATAGTATGTATAACTTTACAAATGAATTGTTCGAGGATACGAGAAGCTTTCAGACATTCTTCGCTCAAAGTACCAGGAATAGGGCTGTTGAAATTGGGGCTACTCTTGGCTATAAAAATGAGTTAGTAAAGAAAGCTTGGCAGACGTTATTATCTACCTACTTGCACTTGAAGCCATATCGCCTACTTGACGAGTAGCATTTTGGCCAAAGGTGGAAGCGCCTGTTTTTGAACGTGTTGGTCTATCAATTACTTGGGGAGAAGTTTCCACTGATACTTACTTGTAGCTGCGCGAGAAGCTTGTTCTTTGAACTTGTCAAACATGGACATTTTGTTAACTAACGAAAAAAGAAAACGAAAGAATGATCAAACAAAGCTTTCTTTTTTATACTCAATTGTATCAGTTTCACGTGGTTTCTTGGCTTTTATAGGCCCAGAACTAGCTTTTATTCATTATTGAAACCAAGGTAAGTCTTGGATATGATGTATTAAAATTCTTTTGTCAGGGTTTCGTTCCAAAATAGCATGTACTACTTGCTTGGCTTCCGGACTCACTTGACACTGTGGCGGCCATTTGACTTCAGCACGTACAATTCGATAAAACAGTTGTGAAACGCGTTCTTGTTTGCGTGGATCATAGCGGAAAGGCAAATAACCAACCAAAAGACTATAAAGAATAATGCCTAAAGCCCAAGTGTCTGTTTTACGTCCATCGTAGCTTTGTTGCTGTATAATCTCAGGCGCTGCATATTCCTCACTGCCGCATCTTGTGACAAGTAACGGTGACTCGGGATCCACAACGCGCGCTAGGCCAAAATCTGTAATCTTGATGACTTCATCGTCGTTTTCTTTATGAATCAAGATATCTAGAGTTTTCGTTAGTACAAGTTAAAAAAAAAAAGTAGATGAGACCTACTTTCTAGTTTCAGATCTCGGTGAACAATATGATGATCATGTAGCCATTTGACAGCTTGTAACAACTGCAAGAATAGTTTCTTGACTTGTGTCTCATTGACACTGCAAGTATTTTGATGCATCTTTTGCACATAATCAAATAGTTCACCACCAGCTACATATTCCAATACAATACACATCATGGATTCTGTTTCTATTGTAGCTTCTAAATGTACAATATTAGGATGATCAATTGACTATCTAAATAGTGAGTAACCCAATAAACAAGCATTGTAATTTTTTTTTTTTTTTTTTTTTTTTTTTTACCTTCAAGATACCAACTTCTCTTTCAATACTAGATCGAACGCGTGGGTCATCGAAAAGTTTACCCTTTTGTATGGTTTTAATAGCAAACATACTCTCATCTTGTGTAGCCAGATACACTTGTGAAAAGGCACCAACGCCTAATAACCGTTCCAAACGATAAGCACCTAGCATGGTGCCTACTGCTAAACTCGTTTGCATTGGTTTATCTGGGAATACAAAATGGCGATGGCCTTGTGGTAAAGGCTGAGAAACTATATGAGGTGTTGGTAATCCCTCTAGTTCATCTTGTTCGATAGCGTGAAGCGATTGAGGAATAGGTGATGGCGCTTGTTGGCGCACGAGGTTACGAAGTCGATTGGCGTAACTATCGTGATGATACAGATCATCTTGTTCTTCAAGTGGTTTATAGGGTATAGAGGGTGAAGTTGGCGTGGATGGTGGTTTTTGTTTGATTGATATCTTGCGTGAAATTGAAGGTGGTGGACGTGGTGTGGAATCGTTGGAAATATGGAAGAAGGCGTTGGTTTTGCTTACATCTGTATTGATTTCCAGTCCACGAGAAGCCTGTCTACGTTGATTTAAAGCAGCCTAACAGAATAATGCTTTAATACATCCTCCCCCTTTTTTTTTTTCTTTATTTAAATACCTCAGACTGTGCTTGTGTGTTGGTGTTATCTTCTGTTAACGGTAAAGCTTTGGGTGTCAAGGAAGTAGCCTAATCTTGATCATTTTTAGTAGTTTGACATATACTATCTTGTTCTGCTCTTTACCATTTTGTGTATAATAAGAGAGAAAGAAAGAAAAAATTATTTGAAACACAAAAAGATGAACTATAAGCCATTCGGGTGATTTTGGTAAAAAAAAAAAAAATCTTCTTCTTAATATGCTCCAAGCAAGGCACACGTGAAATCATCTAGTCTTAATCTTACAATCACTGCCTAGCTATGGTTTTACCTATGAAAACCAACCGCTTTTCGCGAATACTCGACGTGACTCGTCCACAGTCACAAATCGGTCACAGCTCTTCTGCACCAATGAATCCCGAAAGATTTTATTTTCTTTATTTGAAAAGGTTTACTTTCCGTCGATCTCCACCTAAACCATGCATATCCGCGGTACCAGAGATAAACCTCTTTTATTCAAACAAACTGTTATTACCTAAAGGGGAAGGTTTCCGAAACAAGAAATTGTCTCGTTTTTAATTAGCAAGTAAAGTTTATCAGTTAAGAGGTAAAAAAAAAAAAAAAAACGTGAACTTGTAAGTCATTCTCAAGTAAGCGTAGCGGCCCGTGGAGATCAAACGCATTGTTCCGAGGATGACGAATCGATCTTTTTATCTATTTTAGCATTATTATGCACTTTAATTGCGCGGTATGAATGGCTAAACAAATTGCTCGTGCGACGTATCTGGGAAGAATAAAGTTATCTTTTCAGATAACATGTTTGCGTCTAGTCTGTGTATCTCCCGACTTTTGTATATGCAAATATGTCAACAACAAGTATACATAGATTACTTGGGTAAGAAAAAAAAATTACATTCTTTCCAAACCAAAGAGTTTTCTATAATAAAAAACAGATGCATGCTCTACTTTGTTTTCCTAGTATGTTCAAATTCTATATCCCACAGAGGAATGTAAGTCTATACTCTGAAGATATAGTTGAATTAGAAAGAGTGTCCTTAAAACATTATTAATTCTTCCTCCTCCAGAAACTTGCTCAGAATTCAGGTACGAAATTTTGATCTGACCTATGAATAATAAAAAAAAAGAGAACTAATACATAAAACGTTAGTTAATAAAGCTTAGAAAGAGTTCTAGTGTATCAAATGGCGCAAAGCTCATAGTATATTAATCTCCTCGATTTTATGGAGTTCCTTTGATAAAAAGCCAAATTCCTCATTTTTAAAATATAGTTATAGGCCTTGTAACCTGGCAATAAAAAGGGATAATAATTATGTACATATACCCTCGAAGTTTTTAAAAAAATTGTTTTAAACCTATATCTGTTCACTCGCAATAAAAAATTGAGTGAAAATTTGACAGGCCCTAAGGGCATGTCTGAGTTATATTCATAAATTTTATGAATTTGATTGGTCATTGGCCAATAATAATGTAACAGCTTTTTTTTTTTTTTTTTTTTTTTTTTTTTAATAATCCATGATTTTTCTACTGAATCCCGAGGAGTTTTACCTCCTTATATACAAAAAAAAAGGATTGTAAATAATGTAATGATAAAAAAGCATATTAATAAAGCATCTACGAAATTAAATTAAATATCAAATAACTCTATTCAAATTGAAATCTCTAGAATTTTCGCCGATAAATTATCATTTTTCTGCTTTTTTGAAATACAACCATAGCTCGCATGATTTAGAATGTAAAAATGCACAAAAAAGTATGAGAGTATACTTGTTTATATAGTAAACTTACTTTACCTTTGAATCATGTCTCTAAAATGTTCGTATTGCACTTGAATAAATATTGTGAAATTTGAAAATTTAGCCCAAACGCAATTCCCTAACGTTTGTTTCGCATTTTCGAGTTTCACATTTCTTTATTAATCTCAGTCTAATGTATGCCTGATTTATAACTCATACTCAGAACTAGCTGCTGCATCTTCTGGCATTTTTGCTTCATTAAATGATAACAAACACTTTAATACTGGTGATTAGCATTCATTTACATATATTTCATACATATAATGCTGCATCATCCTTCAATCTCTCCGCCAATCTCAGTCAAAGATTGCATCATACTAGTTATTCATGTTCACAATAAACTACCCAGTCCAATGACTTTATTGACTTAAGATAATGAATGTACAATTTTTACCAGTAACTAACAGTAAAATGCACATATTTCCTATAGACAACACAACAATCAATAGATCTCTCAGCGGATCTTACCCTGATATCGCATCTGATTAGTCCATGTTCAGAATGAATTGCTGCATCTAATAAAATCATTAATCGTTTCCCTCTATAAAATGAATGTATCCTATACATTGATGCTTTTAGTAGTAAATTATACGCGTCTGCCCTTTATTATTATTATTATTCTTCCGTAATCATATATATAGACCTTTGCTCATGACATACACATTCGTGCCACAGTTTATGCAGCTACGAGAATTCTTGACTGGACAAAAAGAATTAAGGGTTTGTGTGACAAACGCTCTAGTGGTTCCTATACTTACGTAAATGTATTATTCATTGATTACATGATCTATTGGAAGAATAGAGAGTCTTTTATGTGGTTTTCAGTGAGGCATTTTCACCAACCCCCCATGAATTCCTCATATTTGAATCAAAACATGTATTTGAATGTAGCAGGTGAATTCTTGGGCTCAGCTAGAATAGGTACTGGGTATAGAAACCAAGAGTAACAATGACTGCTCTTCTTTTGCTCGTAGCACAACAATCGCGTTCTTTATTATATCATGGTTCTTTTCCCGATACAAAGCAAAGTACTGATAGTTTAGTATCTGTTGATTATGTATGTATACATCTTGATCAACAAGGCATAAAGGAGGAGTCTCAAGGATCTTATTGGATTGAGTACAAGGAAAAATTTCCAATACACCTTTTAAGTTACCGTTTAAGGCTATAAAAAGTGTATAATCAACACATTTCTTAACTTTTTCCTCTCTTCTTTGTTTAATAAATATACAAAAATGTCTATAACTGTACATACTAACTACCTGACTGACAATGAAGAAGAAGAAGAAGACTATGACTATTCCACACCAGGATCTTCTGCGTTTGAGTCGTGTGCGTCTGATCTGACGGATGACTCTTCTTGTTCTTCAATTATCATACGAAAAGAAGATTATCTATTATATCCACCACTTGTACCATCGTTTCATGAATCACTTTCGTACAACATATTAAAACTATACCAAGTAAACCATGTTTGATTGTAGTAGTTGGTGCACAAAGACTAACTCTTCTGAAAAGAAACTACTTCCTTCTAGACAGTCATTCAACAAGAGGCAGGCACTTATGATAAAGATTGAAAAGATGCTGAATAAAGAATGGCCAAATCATAAAGTTCATGTACACTTATTTGGGTACTGTTATGTAATGTTTAATATTATACAATACACTTCTTTATACATGTAACATTGACAACTATCTACCTAGTTCATCACAGAATAACCTTGGTACAAATCAGTCAGATGTTGATGTGTGTATTTCTACTACTTGGAATGGATTACGATGTATTAAGACATTAGCCGCAGTATTAAGAAAAAGTAACCTATAAAAAAAAATTCTTTACCTATTCAGGGCTAACTATTTATAATATAGACGGACTGCATGTACTGAAAACAATACCTAGAGCCAAAGTACCTATTGTCAAAGTATGGGACCCTACCTTGTAAGTTGGACAAAAGTTAGTAGTGTATCCTACTGATATCCACCATTGCAGACAACTGGCTTGCGATTTGAATGTGAATAATACATTAGCACTTCAGAATACACGGATGATTAAAACCTATGTAGCTATTGATCCGCGTGTAAGGCCATTGATTTTACTTATCAAACATTGGGCCAAACAAAGAAAACTAAACGATGCAGGTAATAATATATATATATGAAAGGCGAGTTTTATATACTTATTTCTTTTGTTTAGCTGCTGGCGGCACACTTTCCACCTACACTTGGACTTGCATGGCCATCCACTTTTTACAAACACGTTATCCGCCCATCTTGCCGGCGCTTCATGAAATGCCCCATCAGCTTTCGAGCGATAATGTCGTGATTGATGGTCTCAATTCTTCGTTTTGCGAAGACTTGTCGCGCCTTGTAGGCTTTGGGCAATCCAATCACGAAAGTTTAGGTGGATTGTTGTATGCTTTCTTCCGCAAATTTGCTTATGAGTTTGACTATACGACACAAGTGATTTCAGTGCGGTCAGGCAAGCTATTGACAAGGTTTGAAAAGGGTTGGCATCAAGGGTTAGAAGGGAGTAGAATGTTGTGTATCGAGGAACCGTTTGATGTACGTCGTAATTTGGGGAATTCGGCTGACGCAGTGTCTGTCAAAGGATTACAACTAGAGTTTGAAAGAGCTGTCAATGTCTTGATAGAAACTGGAGGTAATGTGGATGCCTTGTGTCGATACTACAACCATTAAATCTTTGCTTATATCTTGAGTTTTATCCCTTTTACATACATATTCAAATATATACTATTATTATATAAATCGAAATTAACAAACCGTCATTGCCGCATACTTTATTTCAATTCTCTTATCCGTTTATCATATCAGACTTTGCACCACATCCTCAAAGTATCGGAGTTTTAAATAATGTGCCTGCATTGTACAACGGAGTTGGAAGCCGTTTGGAGGTGGGTCGCAGGTAGTTTTGATGAGGAACACTTGAATGGTTAAAAAGTTTATATAGAATTCTATCATGAATGTAATGGAGTAAACATAATATGGTTGCCATTATTAAAATTAAAAGATATTCCCGAGACATATTATATTATTGAATTTCTTCTGATATGCAACTGGCCCTCAATCAAAGAGACCTCCGTAAATAAATTATCTTGTCGAGTATTGAACCCACACTGCCTTAAGAATTTCCTTTTTGGACAACCAAGTTTCCCTTTTCAAGGTTTACATGTCTCAATTATAATCCTAGTCAATAGAAATTATTTCTGCTTCAGTTGATCGTTTCTGGTGTTCTTCCAGTATTGCCCTTGGCTCTCGATCATATAATAATTTGTCATTTCTATACAGCCATTCAATGAAACATCTGCAATCATAAGCGACCACCAAAGCAGAATCAAAAAAATTATCGCAAATAACTTATTTAATCTAGATAGATAATTTAAAGTGCAAAAAAGGATGCTGCTAAAAAAAATGGCTGCTATAAATTTTACAAGATAAAGGGCAAAGGCAAGAAATGGAAATACTACAAATATATAGTTCTTCATGCATCGGTGGGACTCTTAATCCACAATAAGACTGATAATGTAGTCATAAAAACAGATGCAACAGTTGATTCTGAACATGAAATATTCATCAAATGTGTCATATGATGAACCGAGATCGGTTGAGAGATCTATTAATGAATAAATTGTGTTTAAGCAAAATGCATGAATGTTACAGCCAGTCGTTCAGATTGATTAAAAAGAAAAAAGAAAAGAAAAAAAAAGGTAGATCTGTCAAGTTTGAAACGCATACCAAAGTAATTTTTTTTTTTTTTTTTTTTTTTACATCCGCTAAATGCTGCATAAACTTTGTTAATTCGCGTTTTGCTTATTAACTCTTTTGAGGCATTTAAAATAAAGAAAGATTTTCGGACTGTGGCCCGAGTTTCCCCAGCCAGCAGCGATTGTTTCATAATTAAAGTACTACAGCCAATAAAAATGAAGAATAAAGTCAATTTTGACCATCCGATCGGTATTTTTTTTTTAGAACCACCTACCCACATTGCGTATAAGAAAAAAAACCGATAATTGTACCTTACAATACAATTAAAACACCACCAAATTCACAACTACTTTATCATTGGTTAATCAGTTTCTGAACCAAAGGTTTAAGAAAGAAGGGTTCACCTATACTTTCTCTCTTTTTTTTTTCTTGGTTTTTCATTTCCATACACTACAGCACGATGCTTGGCTCCTCTATGTTATTCTTATTTGCAGTTGTATTAGCTGCTATCCTTTTATTTTTGATGGTCTTTTTTGTAAGTTTTGTTTCTTTTTTTTTTTGTTAACCTCGAGAGATTTATCAACTTAAATATTTCGATTAGGTCATTATGTTTTCTGATTTAGAATGCGATTATATCAATCCAATCGACTTATGTAACAAATTGAACCAGGTAAAAAGGAAATCTCGGTATACATGGTAATGTTTCTTAAAGAGTGTTTGGTTATAGTTTGTTTTACCCGAGATGGGACTTCAAGCGTTTGTGTTTTCTCTTTTCTTGGTGACTGGTCACTGGTTCCCAATGCTTATCAATTTGCCTATACTCGTTCTCAATATCAGAAAGTAAGTTGTATGTTTCATTGTTTAAGGGTGGTTTGACTAAGAGCGATGGTATAGGGTGATGAATCATGCACATATGTATGATGCTACAGAGATTTTCCGTACATTGTCGAAACATAAGAAGGAAAGCTTTATCAAGCTTGGATTCTATGCCATTGTAAGTATCTGGGTCAAATAACGCGTCATGGTGACTAATAACTCTTGTTTAGTGCTTCTTTTATTATCTTTATCGTATGATTGTAGCTTTAATCGCTTCTGATTAAGCAAAAGAAGCATCCTCAATGTAAATTATAACCATTTTATACAATAGTCTCTCATATAGCAATAAAAACGATTTTTTTTTCTATTGATCAGTATTGCTCCTCTTCTTCTTCCTGATCGTTTGAATAGTTTTTCCCTCGAAAATCTCTTTTACATAATGGACACTTTGAGTTCAAGCCTAACCATTCATGCACACACTCTTTATGATAATGATGCTGACACCTAGAAAAAATCATTTCAGTAATCCTTGTATTAGCTTTGTTAGTAATCTTTTACCATAATTTACAGACAAGTTCATTGTTTTCATATTCACTCAGACAAATAGAACAAATGGCATCTTCTTGTTTTGGTATAGTCAATGTTTGCAGGTTTTCTGGTTGTTGTGGCACTTGTTCATTTTGTTTTGTTGGTCTATGCATGAATCGACGTATATAATTTGGTTTTTTCTGAGGTTCTACTACAGCTGCTTCTTCATCCACCGATACTGTATCATGACGATCATCCATTGATTTGTATTTAAATACAGGAATGCTGGCGATTTCTTCTTTTGAGCCACCCACCATGACAGTTGAAACATTGATATTGAATGTTCTCATAGCAACTGCATTCAAAAAAAAGGGTGTTATTATAAAAAAAAAATCAAGTAGAAAGGGCTGGTCAAGGTTTACCTAAAACGCACGGCAAACAGAATATAACGGAAGCACAGGCTACAAGAGGCACAATCAGCAGCATATAACCGAATAAAACCCAAGCCAAGATGGTATAGTAATAAGCTGCGGCATTGGTAGGACAGTTTGAAGGCGAAAATACCAAGTAATTGCCTACAATAAACCAAAGAATACCAAACAAATCCAAAAGCGATTTGAGCCTATATCGTCGAATTAGTGGAATAAAACAAAAGGATGAATCATTCTATCTTTACTTGTCTACCCAACCAGTTAATAGTGAAGCTGATTGTTGCTGCTGCTGCTGCTGCTGCTGCTGTTGTATATCAATATTAGTTTCAGTAGTATTATTATCGTCTGTTTGCGCTGTTGATGTGGACGAAGAAGCAGAGGTATCTACTGCCGCTGGCTCTGTAACTGATGCATTGGTTCTTGTTGTACTTCTTCGTCTTGTAGTATGATGATGTTGACTTCTAGGCGTAAATAGGTGTTGATAAATAGATATAGGCAATGATAAGCCAACGCGAACAACGAATACAATCAAATACAGCTGCAATGGTTTTTCGCAGCTCTGTTGATTCAAACTACCATACACTAGTATAGTCGTAGTAGCAGATATCTATTACGCGATAATTCAATCTTTGTTTCTATAAAGCATAATTTTTTTTTCTTTTTACTTGTAACATGGCTATCGTAAACGATATCACTAATAAAACTTTACTGGCATTGGATATTTGGCTCCAAGAAAATCGTAGCCAGTTTGTTCTTACAGTTGTACGTGGATCCGTAGTTTGATCATTATTAGTTGGAGTATCCATATATAATTTTAAGCTATGTACAAAAAAGAAAGTGGTATAGAAGTGAAAGAAAAAGAATCAAATTCGTGTGTGGGGAAAAACAAAAATATAATGCGGGTCAAAAAAAAAAAAAAGCCTACTGACTTGACTTGGATTATCTAAATAAGGGTGCCCCATATTAGATAGCTTTTTTGCTGTAGGTCTGCGCAGTGATCAGAGCATAAAGATCAACCATTATCTCCGCTAAAGATAATCAGCAAAAAAGGAGATGATCAAATCATTTATCCATAGTTATTTCCTGACATTCTTACCAATCGAAATTAACACGCATTTCTACATAGCTTACCTATCTATCTGATATCTAGGCATAATTAAAAATACTCGGCTCAAAGCTTCACCCAACCGATTATCTACCCCTTTGGAATTCTGGATTACATCTGATTGGATCCTGCTCGGGAGTATCTAAAATATAGAACCGAATCATCAAGGTCCATTCAGGGTTTACCACGATAAGATCTAACAGCAATAAACTAAAGCAAAGCTATGTCGGGAAATATATAAAGCAAAATACACTCTTTTCAACTTAATTAAACCCATAGTACATGAGTTCAAAACTGCGCTAGAAGGCTTCAAAGATATAATATTTAGGCGTCTGGAGATTTTTTTTTCCATTGATAGTGTAATGTGGAAATTTAATTTTAGACTTTGAATAATATCAGAGCTGTAAAAATCCCAATAGGAAATTGCACAAATTCGGTGGTCATCATCAAAGTTCCATGGATATCCTTGACAGATATCTTTAATATTTTCAACCAGATTTATCAGCAAGAAGTATATCTAAGGCTTTGAAACTTTAAATATGTATATATGTATATACGTATAAAAGGCGCTTTTGTATATAAACGCAAGTACATATGTTTAAAGATTTATTGTAACTGGTTCCAAAAACTCCGACCAAGTAGCCTAACTTTTTTTTTTTTGGAGCAGGATAATTCTTTCGTGTCCTCTATATAATTTACACTATTCAAGAAGGAATCTTATAATTGATAATCTATATTAAAACCATAAAGTACAGTCTAATTTTTGTTAAAAAAAAGGCAGATTGGAAAATTGGCGCTGCATAACAATCAACACGAGAGATCTGCTACTCTTGGTAAAAAGTCGTCTCTGAGACGTAGTTCATGTTCAGAATAAACTGCTAAAGTTGTTAAAATCTTTATTTGACTTCAATATCTTGATTATGTTAATCTTGTACTTGTAAATATTAATTTTTTAACTTGGCGCTTTTAACATGCACTCAAGAAAAGCCATTTCACGAGCCTAGTTGACTCACAGTCCCTTGCAACAGGGCATCCCTAGCGATTGCAACGGCTTTCATAAGTGCTGCTTCGGTAAATCGTTCCTGAGCAATTGCTATTGGCAGCCCACAGCCGTGATATATGAGGCATGTGAAATATAGGAATTAATTATAAGCCAGCACCTTAGAATAAAACCTTATCTTCCCGTCTTTTCTTTTCGAGTTACAAATATGCCTTTGTTGGTGGCCAGGTTCACACTTCGGCCGTGTTCTAACATAGTATGAATAATAAACAAGATACACAACTTTTTTTTTATTGATCCTGGCATTTTTTGTAGGTCTGCTCAGTGTTTCGATCGCCTCGTCATGAGCTATCGAATCTACTCCAATCGAGCTTGAAGAGACCATTCTCGACTCAGAAACCTGTTTTTCAATGGAGGTATATTTAAAAAAAAAAAAAAAGAAAACCGATAAAGTAACAATTGCCTATGCTGACATTACTCCAAGATCCAGCCCTATTCTTAGCAAGACAATGCCTTCTTTACAAGCTACACTCAAAACCACGAGTATACCACTTGTCTCGTTTGCAGTCGGCTTGCATTGCACGCAAAACAACCCGTTCAAGTTGCGTACCGTGTATTGTGAAGCTATGACTTTTAAACCTACCCTTGTCGAAGCCGTAACACCCACTAAAGTCCTTCAGCAGATTCTTCCACCTGCTCCAACCTCCATAGCGCATGACATATGGGAGCTAGTGAAGCCTGATTTGCTCCTGTTGGCCTGTATTATACTGACTGCCATTGGTGCTGCTATTATCCAACTGCAAACACCTTTGGTCACCGGTCAATTGATCAATGTACTATCAGCCAGTGTCAATGCTGCAGCAGATGGCCTTGGCGCCTTGACCATTCGTGATTTGAACGCACCTGCTTTGAAACTATTTGCTTTATTGACGGCGCAAGGTGTGTTGACTTTTGCACACATTGCCTTGGTATCAGCATTTGGAGAAAATGTAGCAAAGCGTTTGCGATCCAAATTGTTTGCCGCCATGATCTGTCAGGATATTTCGTTTTTTGATTGTCATCGTAGTGGTGAATTGGTGAGTCGTTTGACTGCTGATGTGTCTGATTTCAAGGTATGTGTATTGATCTAACAAATGCAAAGTTCTTCTTTTGAAGTTTTGTTTTTAACATGGTAATAGAGTACATTTAAACAATTGGTCACTCAAGGTCTGAAATCTGTCACTCAAACTATTGGTTGCTCGATCCAGCTTTTCCGTATCTCTACTTCATTGACTTTGACCATGCTTGCTACCATGCCTGCTCTGTATATCCTGCTCAATCTTTACGGTGCCTATCTTCGCAAACTCAGCAAACGCAACAAACAATTGGATGGCATTTCTGGTGGCGTCGCTGGTGAAGTGATTAGCAATATGCGTACTGTACGTGCTTTTGCCGCTGAAGATCGTGAACACCAACACTATGCTGATGCTTGTTCTCGCGTTGCTGATGCTAATACACATCTAGGTCTTCATATTGGTCTGTTCCAAGGCCTCACCAACATCTCTGTCGGCTGTATGGTTCTTACTGTCCTCTACTGTGGTGGTTCTCTCGTTGTCGAGAACAAACTGACCAGTGGTGATCTGATGTCTTATATGCTATCTACACAAACAGCACAACATGCTTTGGTGTCATTAGGTGTCTTGTTTGGACAGTCGATTAAAGCAGCGGCTTCAGCTACTCGTGTATTTGAATTCATTCACTGTGTGCCCCAAGTGCCTTTGCGTGGTGGTGAGGAGCTTGATCATGTGCAAGGCCGTGTGGTGTTTAAGGATGTGATGTTTGCTTATCCTACGCGTCAAGATCAAACTGTATTGGACGGATTTTGTTTGACAGTACCTCAGGGTGCTACTGTGGCATTATGTGGACCTTCTGGCAGTGGTAAATCAACCATTGCCTCCTTGTTGGAACGTTTCTATGAGCCTAGTCAAGGTCAAATTTTGCTGGATGGTCGTGATTTGAAAACATTGGATCCTTCTTGGTTAAGACATCACATTGGATTTATCAATCAGGAACCTGTGCTTTTTGCTACATCGATTTTGGAAAATATCCGTTATGGTAAACCTGATGCTACTTTGGAAGAAGTAAGAGCTGCAGCCCGTCAAGCGAATGCAGAGGTCTTTATTGATGGATTCCCCGATGGATATGATACTATAGTCGGAGAACGTGGTGCTGCTCTTTCTGGAGGTCAAAAGCAGCGTATTGCCATTGCTCGTGCTATATTAAAGAACCCCAAGGTATAGACATATCTATGAATTGATTTAAAACCATACTTACAATTGTATACTAGATTCTCATTTTGGATGAAGCCACTTCTGCTTTAGACAGTAAGTGATGCATGTGTAATACTGTAGGTGACTAATGTGTTATTCTATAGCTCAAAGCGAAAGAATGGTGCAAGACGCGCTCGATAAGCTAATGCATGGTAGAACAGTGCTTGTGATTGCGCATCGATTATCGACTATTAGAAAGGCAGATATGATTGTCGTGATGGGCAAGACACCTGGAAACATTCTAGAAAAAGGAACACACGATGAATTGATGAATAATCAATCGACTTACTATAGACTTCATAACCAATTAGTGAATTCTGAGAATCAGATACTGTAAATACAATCACTAACTAAATGTCACAATCTTAATTGGTATTACCACGATGTGTTTATGTGGCCTCATATGCAAGCTGTCAATTATAAGAGAGGAAAAAAGGGGGCGCTTTTTATTTGATGAAGGGTAATGAAACAGATGGGAAAGATGAAGTATTATACAAAAAAAAAAAAAGTAGAACCTTTTGGAGCTACTATGCTTTTTCTTTTCTTTTTCTTTTTTTTTACAGCCTGGAGACATTTATGGGCGGAAAACGTTCTTGGTATATTCGCCATAGTAGTTACCAGGAGGGCTATAGTCACAGACATAGTAGGTACCTCCCAAGTTGCTACAGTAAGTAGCAGCACAACCAACATGAGTAGTGCCCTTCCAGACGATTTGAGTAAAGTGGCCAGTAACACCACCGTTGCTGGAGGTACCTCTGTTATAATCATAATCCTTGACTTCATCATACCAAGCATCAATGACGGCCTTCATGGAAGGATAGCCATAGGCAATGTTTTGGCCAGTGCCTTTCATCTATTAAAGTAATTAATCAATCTGTATATTTAGCGCAAAATGATGTCCAACTTACGACGTTGTGGCCCCAGACACAAGTATCACTGACGGTTTTGGCATGGGCAGCGAGCTTTTGGCTCCACTTGATCTTGGGGACATGATGTCTGGTACGGTACTTGTTGTGGTAAGTTACAGCTTGAGATCTGACGTTGACGGGCTTTCCAGAAGAAGGATAAGCCATAGCAACTTGAGAAGTAAGGGCTACAACAGCAGCAATCTTGGCGAGAGTAGTAGTGAAGAGCATTGTTGTTTAAATGATTGGAATGAGTAGTGTTGACAAAGATGAGATTTGCTTTGATTTGAATGAATTGAAAACGAATGATAAGCTTCTTTTATATACACTTGAATAAAATATGTGTTACTTTGAGTTCAATATAAATCTCGATCTACCATTTGCAAAGTTTTTCAGATATAAACATGTCGTGTTACATTGGCCCTTTATTGATCGACTCGTAGGCCGCCTGCACGAGAAAAAGTCTTTATTAATTGCTCTTCAGAAGCTATCTCAGTTGCAATTTCAGCTTACGCGTTAATTGAGGTTCATTGTTGATTGTTATAACTTGCTAGTACCCGACTTGACATGTTGTATTATCCAAGTTTCCCAATGTTATGCTCTGTCTGAGTATATTGCTTCTATATCAATTTTGTGAAATGTAATAAATATTAAGAAATGAAATATATGCAGGCGGTAATAATCTGATGGGGAAAATGTTAACTGCAGACCCTTTTTCTTACAGAAAGTACAGCTATAATGTACGTTGCACAATTGACAAGATATACGCTATTAATTACTTCTCAGTCACACCAATTTTCGTGTACCAGTCTAAATGGCATGATTCACCTCGATGATGGTTGTGACTCTGCGTACATCCCTCATTGTTGGATTGTAGTACTAATTTTAATAAACAGAAGGAGCCCTATACATTACTGTTCTTCTTTCATCTTATTACTGCATTCTACGTCAATTACTGTAATCTAACCTTATATAGAGTAACTTGTATAGCTGTATATCTGTCGGGGAGACCACTGGCTTACATGTGAACCACGTGTTTGCGACCAAAGGCATGGTATACAGTCAAAATTCGTGCTTGAAGACTGGAAAGAGCAGTATGTAATACAGACTATAC
Organism: Actinomucor elegans; assembly: GCA_026027325.1. Taxonomy (NCBI): domain Eukaryota; kingdom Fungi; phylum Mucoromycota; class Mucoromycetes; order Mucorales; family Mucoraceae; genus Actinomucor; species Actinomucor elegans. The sequence goes on from JAMSLZ010000015.1 coordinate 321,605, forward strand.
ACTGTATTATAGAAACTGAACCCAAGAATATTGTATGCATGTTTCAATGGTGCTTTATTAGCGTTTAAAGTCGAGATTTGTAATTTATAATCGGAAATACGTTCCGCGTTCAGTGAACATGTCAAGTTTGAGTCTTTATTCCTTTCATCTATTTACTGAATAATAATAATAATGAAGCATTGATACGCAAACGGAAAACGAACAGCATCAATACGTGCCCATTTGCGTATCCAAAGATGTAAAGATCAACTGTAGCTCTCTTTAGAGTCATAGAACTTTTTTTGATTAGATATTGGTATATATTGTACTTGGTTCTATGTACAACACTTAATCAAGTTTTTTATATTAAAAAAAAAAATATAATAAAAAGTTATTAGCATGTACTCTGAGGCGCAGCGAATGTAATTATACTATAAGCTATTCCCCTAAAATACCTTCCAATGGCTCCGAAAAAACAAACAGTAGAGGCATACATACCATCAACAACAACTTGAAATACTATTATTGACTTTTGCTGGCTGCCAAAAATTTACAAGTAATGCTTCTCCTCCTGAGGCCTCGCGGTATTTAGGCAAGAAATTTTATTTTATTTTTACAAACACAGATGCGCCAATGAACAGAAAGTATATTAATAAAAATTGAGTAGAACTAGACTTCACGCTTAATAGAGTAAAGCAATTGTATACTTTGTTCGTCCCAGGTATTTTCTTCAATGAAGTAAGACCTTTTTCAGAATTTGCGAAATACACTTGTAACTCGCGTATTTCAGATAATAAGGATTAACTAAGAAAAAATAAATAAATAGATACATTATCACTTGTCATGAACCTATTTTAACTATCTGCTATATCTCCAAGTCGCCTTCATTTTCAACAAAATAATGCGGGGTTTCAAATCCCGTCTTGTGGATGTTAGCTTTAAAAGTCATCACATGTCAACTATTCCAGATCTCTCGACTGATTTCAGTCATTGGTCACATCAGATTATTAATCTATACGTATAATGAGCCATTGTATCTAATAGAGCCTTCAATCGACTGAAATGGGATGCCTACATTACACATTAATGATTAGTATGAATTTCATGTAAACTGGATTTAACGATTCATAGATCTTTGTGCCAATCCCATTAAAATGTTACAATCGATTAGTAGTACCTATTTTAAAAGAACTGATCCATCTGCTAGATTTATTCTTTAGATGAAGCGCATTGTCCATATTACACTTTAATGACTGGCGTGTATTTCATGTAAGCAAGGTCAAAAGAGCCATAGATCCTTCTAGCGATCCCAGTCAAACACCGCCTCTTCTGAATAGTACATATTCAGATTGAGCTTTTGCATTTGTAAGAACACTCTGTTAACTGAAGTACAATGCATATACTGTATTACTATTGACTATTGGAGCTTTATATGTACTTTATATGTGTAATACTTTTTAGACCGCAAGTTTCATTCTATGCTACTACAATGAAGAGCAGTGGTGGTCTCAGTAAGATCAAGCAACGTTAAACCAATGTATTATTTGTATCCTTTTTGAGATTTAAATCGTACGGGGTTCAACTATGTATTGACCAGCGTAAACAGCATATTTGAATTTGATACTAGAAATGACAGACATCATTGCATTTTAACAATAAAACATTGCATCCTTTATAACTTCTATATTACTACATCTGGAGTCAAAGACTTACCTTCTCAATAATACTGATAGGATAGCCAAAGTATAACGACCATTTCTCCTTTCAATTTGTACATATTGCGTACCAATAGCCCGAAGAATTGCTTCCTCATTGCCAACTTGCAAAGCTCCCGACAGACACTATTATCTTATAATGATGGAAGAAAAACATTATTTTGGACTCTTCCAGCCATGCCTTTATTTACATTACGGCTAACAGAGTTGCAAGGTATTATAGACTGCATCAAGCATCCAGTTCATCCACACATATATGCTACCTGTAGGTTTTGGCGTATATGCCACAAAACCAATTTAATGCGTTTTTCTAAACCTCAATAAAAACATCTTGTTCTTACATCATCTGAAGGTAAGACTCTTGGATCGATAGCATCCACAGAAGAAAATTGTCTTGTTTTGAGAGTCTAAAAAGAGTAAACAGAGACATTGGCATTCATTTGAGTAGGAGTTAAATATATCAGACATTAGTCTTTATTTTCATCTAAATACTGTAACATATCGCTTCAAATCTGGATAGAGGAAGAAATGGCAGGAGTGAGCAAAGTATAATGTTTGGCACTCATAGCAGCTTACACACTACTAAGCCGATTCCTGGGGAGCGGCATTCGCACCTGTTTAGGACCTTCTTCTATTGGACAGCCTTGAGTGAACCAAAACTCAAGTCAAGAAACGAACAGGCTATGATTTTCTTCTTAAAAAACCTATACCATTCAAAAGAGAACCAAAATACCTACCAATTAGATTAAGATCGCAGCAGGAAACAATGATTTAACTATCCGACAGGCAGCACAATGTCTTTTTCTGTTTATACAATTTCAATCTCTGGACTTAAAAACCAGAGCTTAGGAAACTGGCAAAGATAGGCATAGTCTTCTCTACTTCTTTCTATTGCGCTTTATCTTGCTATTTTTTCTATCATCTCTATATACATACTATATAGTTACTGAGTACCACCTTTATTGAGTATTATTCTTTAAATACGTGCAACAAATAAAACTCCTAAAAAAAAAAAGAATGGTGGGCACAGATATTGGATTACTCTGCCGATCCCATTAAAACTAGCATCTAGTAAAACACCAGATCTACGTGATCACGTCCATGGGCTAGTAGGCCTTGTTAAGATTTAGTTTTTGTTGACCAGATGGCTTTTCTACATAATAATAATAATAAAAAAAAGTCTGGCATATTGTCGATCTGGGACTATTTTCTTATCTGTACTACCATTGAAATTAAATAGACATATAGCATTTCTTTCTGCAGAGTGCTGACTAGGATGCGTTTATAGACTGTATTTTACCAGGTTTAGTTATAAACCTGTGAAATCAAAAAAACCAATCAAGGACAAAAGCCTAATCGAAAAGATAAAGCAGTGAAAATCACGTGTAATACAAAAAATTGTGCTTTTTACTAATAGACTGCTTCCGAGGAAGTGGAAAGCGGGAACACTATCTTATCTTGCTACTGATATCATGGTTTTATCTCTACTATCGTGGGTGTATAAAGTAAGAGAAAAAAAAATGGCCTGTCATTTTTATTGTTTATGAACACACACACTCTCCCTTTTTTTTTTTTTACTCGTACATTGATCTATGAATTGGTTAATAAGTTGCATATACAGCAGTTATCTATGTAAAGCTTATACAAAAAATACTGCTTGAAACCGAGGAACAGAAAGAAAAAGGAGTGTTATTCTAAAGCTTATATTTGAAACGAGAACTCTCTAAATCCTTTAACCGCATATTAGAAAGTGTGAGTCATTTTCAATAGGCGCCTAATCACAAAAAAAAAACTCGTACACAAAGACTTTTTTTTGTTCATGGAATATGGCATAATATGATATGAATCGAAACGGCACTGTATTATGACTAGATTCAATAAGGAATTAGGGTTTGGTAACATCCTATTATCAAATAGAGCGTTATAAGGTATCGTGTGAGTCATCGCCCGCAAATCTCTTATCTTTGATCGGGCTCATGATTGAATCCCAGGAACCAAAGGCTTTTCAGTTTATTTATATATATACAAGAAAATCAGTTGTGTGTCTATTTGTGCTGTACATTTGATACTTACATAACGCCGTAGTGAAACTAAATAATGACAAGAGGTCTAGATTGCAATAGTTTGTAAAGAAAACGTGCAATGAAATTTAAAAAAGAACAAAGAAATACTACGAAAAAATCTGCCGAATTGACGTTGATATTTATGCAAAAGCAAAAAAACTTTTAAGAACCAAGATGCTATCGAATTAAGCAAATAGTAAAGGCCTTGATTAGGTAATTCGGAGATGATCGTGATCCTGTATCTTGCTTTATAATAAGTTGAAAGGAATTCATAGCCATGAGACAAAAGGCTATTTTAACCAATAAAATCAAATGTTACCCCACAAATAACCAATAGCCTCAGCGCATAAATGGACAAAACAGTTGGATCAATTAGCTTGGGCCTGGATGGTAACCATTACCGCTTTGAATCGCACTGGAAGATAATGGATGAAAAGAATGCATCTTTGATGCAAAATACTTCCCCTTACAATGCAAAAGCTCTTTCATTGAATCCACTTTCTCTAATAATACACATCCGTATTTGAGAATCCCCTGGACATGGTTATACAGGCCTTATCTATACTTAAAACGCAGTCATTATGATATCCCGCCCTATTAAGGCTACCCCCCATCATTTCGCCAAAGTGTATATTTCTCGTTATAATTTCAATTTACGACTGATACCTTAGGATCAAATCCTTTATAGCTTCTTTTTCCTCTTTTCTTTTCTCTTTTTCTTCTTCTTTTAACAGTTTTTTAAGAAAAATAAAAAATAAAAACTTAATTATGGCTCATCAAGCACGTATCAACACTGTCGTAGAGTCTCTTACTAAGGCTCCTCGTAATGTTGTTTTCCCTCAAAAGAATGGTCAAGTCCAACCTGTCTCTGAAGTATTTGGCCAAAACGTCTTTACGCGTTCTGAAATGGCCAAGATGTTGCCCAAGCCTGTTTACAAGACCTTTGTCCAAACATTAAAGGGTAAGAGTACCATCGATAAGGTGACTGCCGACGCTATTGCTCATGCCGCCAAGGTCTGGTCTATTGAACGTGGTGCTACTCACTTCACTCACTGGTTCCAACCTTTGAACGATTCTACTGCTGAAAAGCACGATTCATTCTTGACCTTGAAGTCTTCATTTGTTGATGGCTCTGAAGTGGTAATTATATTGGGAATGGAGGGGGGATACCACGTCTTTTTTTTTCTTTTTTGATTTGACAGGATATTCCCATAACCTTGAATTTGACCGAAATTTAATCTTGTATTACTTGTAGGTTACTGCCATCGATACATTCTCTGGTTCTCAATTGTTGCAATCTGAGCCTGATGCTTCATCTTTCCCCTCTGGTGGTATGCGTACTACCTTTGAAGCTCGTGGTTATACTGTTTGGGATACTAAGAGGTAAAAGTAGAAACGAGCGCAAAGTGTAAGGTGCTAATTTATTATTATTAGTCCTATGTTTATTCAAGAAGGTCCCCATGGTACCTCTGTCCTTTATATCCCTTCCGTCTTCATTTCTTATAACGGTGAAGCCTTGGATGAAAAGTCTGTTCTCTTGAGATCTTCTGAAGTTTTGGAACGTGTTGCTTTGGATGTCCTTAATGTCATTGAACCTAAGGATTCTGGTAACGTACTTTAATGTGTAACAATTTACTTTAATATTCATGCACCTTGCCTGCAGATCGTTCCGAACTCGTTTATACTACTCTCGGTACTGAGCAAGAATACTTCTTGATTGATCGTGCTCTTTACACACTTCGTCCTGATCTCAAGATCACCGGCCGTACTTTGATTGGTGGTCTTCCTCCTCGCCATCAACAACTCGAAGATCATTACTTTGGTAAGATTCCTACCCGTGTCTTGTCTGCCATCAGTGAATGTGAACTTGAGCTTGCCAAGTTGGGTGTCCCCATCAAGACCCGTCATAACGAAGTTGCTCCCGCTCAATTCGAAGTTGCTCCCATTTTTGAAGAAGCTCTTTTGGCTGTCGATCACAACTTGTTGACCATGGATGTCCTCCATCGTGTTGCTCATCGTCACAAGCTTAAGGTTCTCTTCCACGAGAAGCCTTTCAAGGGTGTTAATGGTTCCGGTAAGCATTGTAACTGGAGTTTGTCTACTGACAAGGGCGATAACTTGTTGGATCCTTCCAGCACTCCCGAGACCAACTACCGTTTCTTGATCTTCTTGGTTGCTACCTTGAAGGCTGTCCAAGATCACGGTGATCTTTTGCGTGCTGGTATTGCTTCTGCTTCCAACGATCATCGTCTTGGTGCTCAAGAAGCTCCTCCTGGTATCATCTCTGCTTTCTTGGGTTCTCAATTGAACGAGGTCTTGAACGCTGTTGAAGAGAACCGTCCTATCAACTATGGTGCTGTTGAAATGCAACACATTCGTGTGAAGGGTACTGTCTTGGATCTCAAGGTCGCCAACTTGCCTCCCATCTCTCGTGATTTGACTGATCGTAACCGTACTTCTCCTTTTGCCTTCACTGGTAATAAGTTTGAATTCCGTGCTGTGGGTTCCAAGCAATCTCCTTCATTCCCCGTCACCCTGTTGAACTCTGCTGTAGCCAAGACTTTGACCGAAATTTTGGCTGATTTGAACGCAGCCAAGGGCGACAAGCCTGTCGCTTCTGCTGAAGAACAACTTGCAGTCATCCGCAAGTACATCAAATTGACCAAGGCTGTTCGTTTCGAAGGTGATAACTACTCTGATGAATGGATTCAAGAAGCCGCTAAGCGTGGTTTGGCCAACATTACCAAGAGTCCTGAAGCATTCTTGCGTCTTTTGAGAAAGGAAAACAGAGACATGTTGAAGGATATGGGTGTCTTCTCTGAAGCTGAATTGAACTCTCGTTATCATATCTTGGTTGAAAAGTATGCCAAGGATGTTACTATTGAAGCTCAAACAATGATCACCATGGTAATTCAACAAGTCTTGCCTGCTGCTTTCGAATATAGACGCAATTTGGCTGAAGCTGCCTCCTTCATGAAGAACATTGGTGTTGAAGCTTCTGCTGAAGTCGATCTCTTGAACGAATTATCACCTATTGTCAGCACTCTTCAAAAGGATATCACTGCCCTTAAATACCTCATGGTTGCTCTTATCGATGTTGACGATGTTGTCGTGTTGGCCAATAGATGTTGTGACGAAGTTCTCCCCAAGATGGAAGCTATTCGTGAATTAGCTGACAAGTTGGAGCGTAACGTTGCAGACAAGTTGTGGCCTTTGCCCAAGTACACTGAATTGTTCTTGAACATCTAAGTTGATTCATTTTTTTTCCCTTTTTCTTTTATATACTCATCATGCTTTTTTTAATCCATTTCTTTTATATTAAAAAAAAAGTGCAAGACTATAAAGTTTTGATCGCTTTTGTGTACAATAAAATCATTATCGGTTCCTCAATATTAATAACACAAAAAGTATAAGCCTTCTTTTTTGTAGTGATACAAAATCTCTGTTGTTGTTACATTAATGGAAACGAAGCAGTACCTTTAGGAGCAAAAGATACCTGCACTCGGTTCCCCTTTCAGCTCCTCTTTCTTCTTCTTTTCTTCTTGTTTTATAGAATGGTCAACATAGAAAAGATTGTATGTACTATGTTACTTGAGCTTTCTTTATGTTAACGCTTTCAATAGAAAACCCGAATAAACCAAAGTAGACGTACAAAGGCCTATATCGCCGTTGCTTGTCTTCAAGGCATATTTATTGTTATATTACAAGCAACTATTGCCTATTACAATACAGCACAAGTAAATAAAGGTCTGGAATCAGAGGCAGTAAACTCCTATAACCTGAGTTTCGAAGAGGATCAAGCTATTAACGATGCTGTTGAGCGTCTGAAGCGAATCAAGTGGGAAAATATTGCTTTTATTGGCTTTCAGTTCTGGTTTGTCGGCATGTCATTTGATGCAGTAAGACGAAGTTACATACCTAATGAACTTGGTATTCACTCCTATTATTTAGACTGTTTATCAGAATGCTGCCGAAGTGGTTGCTCTCGCAGTCATGAACTTGGCTTGCGCAATTCTTGGTGCGTTAGAAGTAGTAGATGGAAGACGCTGGCTCACTACCTTGAATAATATCAAACTGAAACATGAGATTCCAATTATTACTACACCGATCCAAATAGCCTTCTATGTAGAGATTGCACTCTCTATTTGTGTGGGGCTATTTGGTATTCTTTTCGCCTACCTATCAATGCAGCTGGTTAAAGAACTTGGCTGGGTCATCTACAAGAAAATTGGTGCTGATCTCGATATTCAACGTAAGTGTATATAAAGAGCTGCTCACTTTATATACTGAACCCTTTTCTTGCTTTGTAGGCATGTATAAAGTACTGCAGTTCTTTGTGTTGGCTTTGAAAATCGACATCTTTATCCAGTTTTTGGTTTCCGTATTTTACCTAATTCAGTTTGCTCTTAAAGATGAGTTTAAATCGTGGTATACATATATTTTCATTATCATCACCCTCTTTATACTGCCAATGCTTTACTTTGGACGTACTGCAGTAAGTTTATGATATTCTCTTTGGCAGTTGCATTAATCAAATGAGGGTAGGTATCCAGCGAAAGCCGTTCCAAAATGATCATCTTTATCTTGTTTCAAATGTGTATCGTGTTCCAATTGATCCTTATAGCCAAAGAAGCAACAAGTGGTAGGGACTACTGGTATGTTTGGATTTGTTTCGGTAAGTAGCAAGTATTGATTGCGTCAGCTCTTTACCAACATCTTATTCTTCGTAGTCATCATTGGAATGCTTGCTTCAGCGGTAAAAGTTTATAATGCTTTGCTGATTCACACTTAGCTAATCCACGTGTTCTCATTATAGGTAACTTCAGTGCTGGCTGTGATTTGCATTAGCAATTTCGGAAAAGGCCTAAAGCCCTATATTCAAAGAGGTGCAGAAAAGAAAGAAATCTTGAACCAAAACATGCAAAAGGAAGCCAATGTAGGCTGGACCATTGACGATGATTAATAGAAACCCATCTTGTAAAACATTCATATCTCATATAGTTACGTTTCATGAAACTAAATAATACGTATTTTATTATTCATAACCTGGGCTTCGACTTCTTGATCTTCGACTTCTTCGCGATTCTCGATGATCATCCCGATATCTATCCTCATCGCGAGGTCGATTTTCTCGTCGACTAGTATAATAGTCATCTCGGTAGTGTCTACTGCGTCTACCATCATCACGAGATCGAGATCTATGTCGTCTTGGAGGAGATCTACTGTACCGTCTACTACTAGATCTAGAAGGGGGCTCATCCTATTTCTTCAAGTTAATGACTGAGTAGCATTCTCTGTAAAAATATACCACTTACAAAGCGAGACCTTCTCTTTTCGCCTTCTTTCAAGTCTTCTAGTTCATCTGTTTGTTTCTTTCGAATCGTTTCCATAACAGAGTCGCGTTGAGCTCTTCGTTCATCCTCAAGAGCTTTTCGCTTACGCAATTCTTCCTTCTTTTGTTCGATAAAGGCCGCTGGAATACCACCTACAGAGTTTTGCGCGCTTAGTAACAATTTCCAAAGTTCAGTTATAAACAATTTTGTTTTGCTTTCCAGAAATCCAGTCAAATTGATTTGCATTCGTTTAGGATCAAGGTCCTAAAAATAAAAAATAAAAACATATATATAGTGAGTGATGAGGGGATGAACCAAAATCGCACTCGAAATTACTTTTTCTTCGAGTAAACTGCAAGTATAGTCAATGACGACTTCATCTTCTAGTCCGATTAACTCTGTTATTCTGTTACTAATCCAAGGTCTAATAACGTCTAAATTAACCTTTTTCATATCAACCTATCAAAGTATTAAACCATGATCATAAGAACTCTCTTTTTACCAGTTTACCTTTTGATCGAATTCTGGAGGAAAAGACATAGATTTCAACAACTTCTTTTCTTTATTGCTGAATCGACTATCTTGATCAGCACTTGTACCCTAATATGACACTATTAATGATGACTTGAATGAAATAAATTAACATTATCATACCTTGAAAAAACCAGCATCTCCCATGTTGACGTTTAAAAGATTGAGAAAAGAGAAAAGAGAGAAAAATAATCTGTTAGTCTCAAATAAGGGAGTTTCAATAGGCTCGAATTATGGCATAAATGAGCCTCAGATTTATATAGTCGCCTTATTAACGTGTTTAATCAGCATTGATACGCTAAAGTTGCCACAGAGCATATATACCAATTAAACTATCAGTTACGACGCAGGTGAAGATGCATTTCTTTTTAAGAATTCAAAGGGTATACCCTGAAGCTCAAAACTTCGAAAAAAAAAACTTTTTCTATGTAAAACTTTACTTTTATTAAATAATGAGTACAGTCTGGTTCATTCAGAGCTTCTTCCTATGAATAAACAAAGCCAATAACTATGAAAAAAAAAAACGATACTTTGGTTTGCATATATTGGCAATCCCACAATACTTAGAAATGAGGCAGCCAATAGGCACTATGCAGTTGCTTTTGTTCAGGTGTAGCAGTAAAGCTAGAAAAAGACATCAGTGCAATCAGCAAACCCAGCATGACCCCTGCTTCAACTGGTATAATTGGCTTCGTTGGATCATCGCCGTTCCACTGGCAGATTGTTGATATGATCATATGTCCAAATACGGTCGCAAATATCCAAAACGAACTTAGTAACAGCACCAAAGCGTTGTTTCTGTTGATATAGACCATTAACGTGAATATTAAACATAGCGGAATTGACAGAAGAACAAAAATGAGTACACGCCCACGGATCTTTTCGTTAAAAAACAGATCTATTGTCAAACGTAAGTCCCGGAAACGTAATTCGCTGCTGGCAGTTCTATATGTATCCCATTCGTCCCTAGGTATACATACAACTGGTTTCCAATAATAGCTCGGGTTACATGACACGCTGATTACACTGCAGATCAGTATATAGCTTGTGTATATTGACAAAATGTCCATTGTGTGCACCATATCTATATTTTGTAAGCGCATACATGATATTAATATGGATGAAATACACTGTATAGCACCAAATAAGCAGCCCGCGCTACTTTTTATACAATACATCCCATCAAATTCAGGGTCACTGATATATTTTTTATCCGGCGAAGCAAGTAGACGTTGGTGTTTTGCCTTTTGAACTTTTTCCGGCCAATACTCTGGAAGCCATACCGTTGACAATCGATTACTGTCAATATAGCCTTTGCTATGGGTGTCAATTGTAGTAAAGCTGTTTACTGAGTCGTTGTCGGTTTGATCACCAATATGTACACTGTAGCTTTCTTGTTTATGCTCATAGAAATCGTCCAAAGAATCAAGGCCCACAAAGATGGATGCATCGGACAGTAGACGGATATACTTGTATGGCATACCTACAGATATCCCCTGGATTAAACCACATAGAGCGACTGTTGCACCCAAGACATGGACAATAGGAAGAATTAGCATCATCAAAAATGCATCCATATACGTCGACCAAAGGGGAATAACTGCTTCACTTTGCTCGGGCTTGCTTCCATTGGCACCGGGAGTGTGTTTGGTAACTTGGAGTTCTTGCTTAATAGTATCGTTTATGCCTAATAATGTAATGGTGATAATATTGGAGATAATCGTTGTTAGCGTTGTAGCGACATTTCTTTCAAACACCTCCATGTTGTGTGTATTATAAAAAGAAGAAGCCAACAAATCAAATCTATACTTGTTCAAAGTAATGGGTTAGACATGGCTGAGCATTGATCCCGAGCTGATTCATACATATAATAGTTGCACAACGTTAAAATTTGTTTTTGAATACTGCAGCAAGGCACTACAATCCTATAGCTTTTCTCAGTTACTACTATCATATATAACAGTTTGATAGGCCCGACTCTACATACTTACAAGATCTATATTTTCCAAAAGATAGAAAAATTATATGTATTAAATTTTAGGCTAGCCAAAGGAACATCAGTAGGTCTACTGATTTTAGTCTTGTAAGAAAAAATAGGGTCAGAATATCAGTACTATTCGCTGTTGTCAAGAGCAGAGAAACACGTTTCAAGTCAATAAAATAACTAACAAAAACTTAAACAAATGCAGTAAATATCTCAACCTCAGTCTGCTATATTCATCATTCACTCTGCATATCATCTATAAAGGCCATGTATCAAGATTAGATATTGTATTGTAGACCCAATCATCAATCTTGAGCAGAATAAATATTTTAGTCATGATTATTACAAACAGAAACAGGACTTCATCGGCCACAAAAAGCGAGATCATTAAAACTACGGAAGGATAAAACAAGCATAGTTGATCCAAAGCTTTGGCTAGGATAGATGTTTTGAGGACGCATTTGGACTAGGTACTTAAAGTAAAAGTCTCTAGAATAAAGACAGACAAAGACTTCAGTTAGAGCATTGCGATCATCATCATTTCTAAGTACGAAATACTTTTGTGGGACGTTAAACCGAGACTGAATCAAAAGGTCTAGAGATAAGTAAACCCAGTGTATGAAATGTATAACATTTACTGCTAATCATCATTAATACTATTGCAAGTTCATTATATTCCATTCAAAAGAATGGTCTAGTAGATTAGCCACTACTTTCTGGACGTGAATTGCTGCTCTATTACGACAGTGGATTTAGATCGGCGAAAGCGTTTATAGATCTCTCCACCGGTTCCGGTCAGATCTCACATCTAAATGTTTTATGCGGTGTAATATACATATTATCTTAGCCATCTAGTAGTTTGATCATATTATTAAGATGCAGTAGTCTCTCAGTTAAGCTGGCCTAATATTCAGCCATGTAATATTTAAATTATTTTAAATGGAGCAACATTTATTATAGTTTAGTATGTAAACCTACAAAACTCTCGCATCCATTGAACCATCTTTTTTTATATTGAACTATTAAATTTATCAAAGCATCCTCTTCTTTACGTTGGTTCATGTCTGGTGCATTTTTCCAAACGTCAATACCAAGCTAAATCTTCGGCAAACTAGGCTTGTTATTCACATATGTATCCAAGCCAAAATACTAAGAATTCAATTGATTGTGCTATATCGAAAATTATTGCAAAAGATGAACCAATTTTGGGCAGAGATCACATTTAATTTGTGATCATGTTTATAATGAACTGCCGCGTTTGATAGAGTCTGATCTAACTTGAATAAATTACAAGCTGTGCAATAATTATAATATAGACATTAATTATTTCCTTGATAGAAGAAGCCCATCACGAGAGGCCATTTGATGCAAAGGTATTATCTGTTACGATAACCAACTTTCTGAATTATATAATAGCAAGTTTGATTTATTCAATTGTTACATAGTAGAGCTACAAAAAGAGACAGACAAGGACACTTGTTTTTTTTTCAGTTACAACCTCTATAACCACGAATACACCACTCAATAGGTATCACGCCAACGTTAGGATGAGCCAAATCATTGAACACTTGAGGTGTCATATCCAAAGAGCCTAATAATCATGATGAGTTTGTAAAACATACACATGTTAAATTTGTATTTGTACCTTCTGAGCATCCAGGACAGCAATCTGTTACTGTGCAAACGGTGCTTTTCCCTCCTGATTTGACACGCAACTCCAAGAAACACCAAGGACTCTTCTTTGACGCTTTGCCATATTGCTTGATGTTCATAGCGCAAATACGACTGCTATCTCGGGCTTTATAACCACAGGCGCCTATAGCACCGCCTTCTGTCACAGGATGAAAGAAAGTACCTGTGCCTCGGAAGATATTGGCTACAATGTCAACGACGGCACGACCCACACCTCTTTTTTCGTATATATCTTCTACAGGTAAGCTTTCGACAACTGATGAAACCGAGATCAGGTTGAGTAGGAGAAATAATACGAGTAAGGGACGTAATAAAGAAATCATTTGATAATAGAATGGTAGATAAAAGATGAGTTAAGATTTTTTTTAAAAAAAAACTGGACGTTTTTATATAGTAGTTGCTCCTTCTAAATGAATATGTCAAGATATCTACCTTTATTTTTAGTTGAAGAAAGAAAGAGGGGTATAAGAAGTCTTTTGAGCCATACATAAGAGGAGGGTAATATAAAGCTGGTAGTTATATCTTAGGAGGGAGTGATTCCAGCGTGTGTCAATTTGCCAAGTTAGTTCATTAACGCGTAAAAAGCAGTTTAATGGCGATTGTATGATAGAAACTATCAAGTCTATGATGTTTAATAGACTCTTTTTTAATATTAATCCGAGTCCCTAGATAATCACTTAATAATATATTTAATTGCCACCGTCAAAATCCCACAGTGATAGTCTTTTCTATGCGTCGTAGCAGTAATCACTATATGTTTGATCGATGAAGAACGAGTATCGGTAAATATTCTATTTTAGTCGATGACCTTAAGAAACAAGACCGAGTTTCCATTATATCTCGCATCGAATGTTTGTAAAGAACAAATCTCCTTTTCAAGTTTTCCCCCCTTGTAAGGTCTCGGCCTCTTCTAAGCTTGCTCCTGGTGTAAATTTTGGCTTATACCGCATCGAAAGGGTCAATATATACTGCTTTCAAAGATCAATCATCGTTCAATACTTGCAACGAAGCGCGCATGTATATATTGTAATAAAACATTCTCCACATTAATATGATTAAACCTATTTAATGCAAAAAAAAAGGTTAATATTAAACTAAGGGAGTTTATCAAAAACAGTGTCTAGCATAAATCCACGTTAGCCAATTACCCTTTTAAGGTCGCATTTCAATTGCATTACAAATGTTGGAAATGTATCACGAAATTAATATACCACTTTCACTGCAGATCAAAAGCCTTTTAATGCCAACAAAACCCGTTATCCTTTTGTAGATTGTGTAAAGATACTCTTTTTTTAATTTTTATTTAACAAGAAACAACGGAATTACTTAAAGAGTACGGGTGACTTGCCAGACACGGATGATGTTATCAGAGTAACCAGAGAAGAGAGTGGCACCATCAGCAGACCAACAGACAGACAAACAGTCAGGGTCAGGGTTCTTTCTCTTACCCAATTGAGCGAATTCAGGACGAAGTTCATCAACAATGGACTTGGACTCGAGATCCCAGATCTTGATACCGTTAGCGGTAGCAGCACAGAGCCAGTAACGGTTGGGGGAGAAGGTAAGAGCGTGAACGAGAGAACCAGCTTCCAAAGAGTAGAGGTGCTTGGCATCGTTCAAGTCCCAGAGCATAACAACACCGTCCTTACCAGCGGAAGCACAGAGAGAACCATCGGGGGAGATGGTAACGGTGTTGACATAACCGTTGTGACCGATGAAGTTGGTACGGAGCTTCATCTTGGTCAAATCCCAGACCTTGACGAGCTTATCCCAACCACCAGAGACGATGAGAGGGTTAGCAGGGTTAGGAGAGAAACGGACACAAGAGACCCATTCGGAGTGACCATCTTCGGTGATGTTGTACTTGCACTCACCCAAGGTGTTCCAGAGCTTGATGGACTTATCACGAGAACCAGAGACAATTTGACGGTTATCGGCAGAGAAGCTGACAGACAAAACATCGTTGGTGTGACCGACGAAACGACGGGTGGTGGTACCGCTGTTCAAGTCCCAGAGACGGAGGGTTTGATCCCAAGAGGCGGACAAGGCGAATTGACCGTCAGAAGAGATGGCAAGATCTTCAACAAAGTGAGAGTGACCAACAAGAGACTTACGGGGGACACCATAGTTCAACTCATCTCTACATTTATCAAAAGAAAAGGTTTAATGTCACTTGCTCCATTCATTGCGATTTCTCTATTTTTTTTGTTACCTGGTAAGGTTCCAGACGATGATGGTCTTATCACGAGAGGCAGACAAAACCATATCAGGAGCTTCAGAGGTGGTAGCAATGGCAGTGACTATACATGTATATATTTTAATGTCCAAATTCTCTCGAAATCTCGAAATCTATAAAAAAATCTTACCCCAGTTGCCATGACCTAATCAAACAAAAATTTATATTAATACATCCATCCATCATTGATTATCTATCATCCATCTATGAAATTACCTTCGAGAGTACCGCGCAAGGTAAGAGTATCCATTATTCGCGAGATGAAAAAGAAAGAAACTTGGATTGTATACTTGATTCTTCTTTTTCATTACTCTCTGATCGCGTTGCTCGCACCTCAAATTCCGGCTTGGTATCCTTAGATTCAAATACCGATAAAATTTTGCCAGGTGGGCCCCTCTTTCAAAATTTGAATTTATCTTTTAGCTCTCGAAATTTCAGACAACCAGAAATATTAAAAAACGATTAATCGTCAATTTTACCTCGGCATTTATATAAAACATGCGCCATAGTATTCACATTAGATGCACAATTAAACTTTCTGTTTATATTAAACATGGTTTTTTTTCTTGGCTCTGAACAAGTCCCTTCAAAGTGACGAAATATTCATTCTCCGGCCTATTAGAGAATTTCAACTGGCGAATGTAAAGTTGAGTATTCACTTCCGAAAACCAATAATAAAAAAGATAGTCTTAAATGTACTTTTATAAAAAAAAAAAAAAAAAAAAAGAGATGTTTTACCTTTGGCTTCAATTTTTAGTTTTTTTTTTTTTTTCAGGCCCATTTTCTCAAAGAATATATGTTGCTTTCGGCACACGGTTTCTGTATAGCATCTTTTCGTGTATTAAATGTTCGAGAAATTTTTTTTGGAATTTTTTTTCTATTTCTAAGCATAAAACCACAAACTAAAGCACCATACATAAATTCAAGGATAACTTTATATTTCAAAATGTAATATCACATGATATTTACATCGTTCGATGCGCAATTAAACTTTCTACATACTATGTTAATGGCGTGTGTTTTATTCCACGTTTCTATTATACAAAAATTGCATTAAAGTTATCGAAATCAGATGTAAAATATTTCAACCACCGGTTCCAATCACTAAATCGTGAATTCAAAGCCATCTTAAAAACATGGTGGTATAAGCAAGGTCAAACTGTCAGAATTGCTGTAATTCTTTTTTCTCTTTTATACAAGATCAACTTTTTTATTAAGGAAAATTCAACAATGAATGCTATTGCACCCCCTCTTCATAGAGGCATGTTGGAACTTGAAAGATCGGCATTCAAGAAAGTTATTCAACCTTTGGCTATTAAAGTGCCTTCCAAGAAAGTGGGCCTCGTTATGAAATCCATGTCCAAGTAAATTCCATTTGTGTATGTGATAACTCGATCACTTACATGTTTGTCTTTTACTTTAGTATTCTCTTGAATATACCAAGATTTAGAAATGTTTTGCCTGATCCCGAGTCGAAAGAGTCTAAATTGATTTTATTGAGTGCTGATCTTGAGAAATTAGGTAAATAATTGACTTGATTGACCATGGATCTTTTAGTAACTGTTAACTACAGAGGATTTGCCCGAGGATCAAGCCAAAATGATCAAAGAGCAAGACTTTGGTATTGTTAAACACGAAATAGAGCTGGATTATGATTATTGGACTGCAGGTAAACGAAAATGAATAGCAAAAAGAGGCCTGCCTAATTTTTTTTTTTTTTTTTGAATAAAGAGCAAATCTTACATGCCGTTATGCCTGAAGGATCCGTTGATATACCCGCTTCATTCACCCAGATTGGACATATTGGTAAGAATAACTCGAATCATTGTATAGGGACTAACCATCTTGATAGCACACATGAATTTGAAAGAACATTATTATCCTTGGAAGCACTTGATCGGCCAAGTTATTCTAGATGTATGTCTTGAAAAACATAACCGAATATGCACCACTGATCCCTCCTTTATACATATATAGAAAAATAAGAACATTACTACAGTAGTAAACAAGATAGATAGCATTGATACTACATTTCGATTCTTCAAGATGGAAATCTTGGCTGGTGAAGATAATATGGTTGCTGAAGTGGTAAACTCTCTATTTATCAATGAATAAGCCAGTGCAATAACCAAATCCCTTTAGAAAGAAAGCGGATGTAGATTCAAGTTCGACTTTTCAAAGGTGTATTGGAATTCTCGGTTACACACAGAGCACGATCGTCTGATTCAGCTGTTTAAACCTAATGAATATGTTTGTGATGTGTTTGCTGGTGTGGGGCCTTTTGCATTACCCGCGGCGAAAAAGGGCGCGATTGTGTATGCTAATGATTTAAATCCTTCTTCTTATGAGTGGATGAAAGAGAACATGAAAGCCAACAAGATTATGAGTGGTCTCCATCCTTACAATATGGACGGCCGTGCTTTTATTAGACAAGCCGTCAAGGACTTGCAGGCGACTTCTAAAGAGTGGAAGACGTTTGATCATTTTGTAATGAATTTGCCAGCAACAGCAATCGAGTTTTTAGACGCGTTTCGTGGATTGTACTATGATCAGAAGGAGTTATTTCAAACACGCTCTCGATTGCCGATGATTCACTGCCACTGTTTCACAAAGAGTACAGATGCTATGCAGGATATCTCAGAGGTTAGTTACTAGGAGGGGAGAAGGGAAATATCTAGGAAGCATTCTTAAACTTTATCAATGATTAGAGAGTGGGCCATATCATGGGTGGTAAACCAGATCCTGTCAAAAGTTCAGTGCACTGGGTCCGGAACGTAGCACCCAAGAAAGACATGTACTGTATCTCTTTCCCTTTAAGTTACGAGATAGCATTTGCAGCACCCAGGTAATACATTGTATTTCGTTGAATGGCATTTTTTTTTTATTAATATTTTATAAAAGTAAACGCAAGTTATCAGAAAGTGAACAAGGGAGCGTCAAAATAGCTCGGTCAAGTTAATTTCTTTTCCAGATAGCGATCTTTTCTCTGCCGATTCTTGCTTCATGGCCAATAGCATCTTTGATATAAACGAGACTAAAGTCAGGCGACAACAAGTCATGATATCTAAATAAATCATCATATTAGTTTCAGCTTATTTTCCCATAGTCTAATCCCGCTTCCGTTGGTTGTGTTGTACAGATACATTACAATTGTTCATTTACTGCAAATGGAGGTCCACCCTCGTGTTCATCGATAGGATACATCAAGGTGATCAGTACGCCATCCTTTGCAATGATTTCTTTGTAGCGTTTCCCCCAAGCTGGACGTAAATGAAGGTCCATAGCACATAAGAAACTAATACATATTAGCGAGAAAAAAAAAAGGTACATGACGCATCTTTACGTATAATCATAAGCGAGGTTATAACCTTCTTTAGGTACATCGAATTTATAAAAATCAGCACATATAAAATCGTAATTATCAGCCGTTGCGGTGGGATGGTTCTATTATTCGATGTGAGAATAATGTAGTAATTACTCGTATGACATACCTTGTTCAACAAGTCTACGCAGGTTTGGCTCATATCCAAGCCAGTCATATGCCTGTTCTTATTAGCTAAAAATACAACATCATAGCCTATGTCAACTTGGTCAATAAACTCGTGTTTTTTTTTAATTAGGGAGATGTATATCTTAGTTACCTGATCCGCAACCCGGAACTAAACCTCGTCCGTGCTCAGGTACAAGCGCTTTCGTTTCATCATTCTCTAATAAGGCAACAAGAGCAGGACTGGGCTGTCCGGCGTCCCATTGTGTGTTGCCCTCTTTCCAACGTTGTTCCCAATCTAATCATACGTATATCATGGGTTAATGTGCTTCATAAAGTGCTTCTTTCCTTTTTTTTATTACTTGCCAATATCAGACTTTAAATCCATTTTAATATAAAGCAATAGCGAAAGAAGAAGAAGAAGAAGTAGTCAATAACATTCTTAAACTATGAAACAAATGGACGGACATTTCGGGACCGGTCACAGAGAGATTGTTCTTTTGACGCGTCATATATTAACCTTCTGAAGAAAACCGGTTGTAACTATAAGCTGATACCGAGTAAGTTTCTACTATCCGATATCATCTCTTTTTTTTTTAAAAAAAATGTACACACATGATAATCGTGGAACAAAGAGCGGTTAAAAACCAACCTTCTCTGAAACGTTCTAGTTATCCTCCTTTGGTTGCCTTGTATTCCCATCTTCCACGTTGTTTCTGCCCTTAAAAATTACAAAGAGTTGGAATATAAACGCTTCTTTTTCCGCCTTGCTTTTTCTTTCTTTCTTTACATCTACTTTCCTTTACTTATCACATTTTATTTTCTTTTTCTTTTATTTTTATTATTTCATTCCTTTACAATAATAAAAAAATGTCATTCAATACAGATAATACGGTGCACTTGCCTGTTGATAAAACAAGACGCAAGAGACTCAAGGTAGTAAGTGCTTGTAGTGAATGCCGTCGGAAGAAAACAAAGTGTAATGGAGAGAAACCTTGTGCTGGTTGCATCAAGACCAATATGGATTGCAAATACTCAAACTCACCAAAATCCAAACCTGTAACCCAACGTCCCCTTGCTGCCTCTTCTACATTAGCTATTCATTCCGCCCCTCAACGCCAACCCGTATATCAATCACCCACTATTAATACTGCTGCTGATTCAACTAAAACTACAGCTACTATCCAAGCTATTGAAAATCGTCTTGGCGTCATTGAGGATATCTTACAAATCTTACTCAAACAACAACAGCAGCAGCAACAACAACAACAGTCGGAGCCAAGAAACTCCGCGTTTTTGCTTGTTCAACCACCATTAGAACGGAATATGCATGTTCATCATTCCGCTGTCGGTCCGTATTACGGCGGCGGTGATAACGGCTATCATGACGGCGTAAAACGTAAACATAGTTCATCAGAAGAAGAAATTCGTTTACCACCACCTATCCATTATCAACCTACTTTATCTGAATCTTCTTCTACTTCAACTACTTCTTCCATTTGTTCTTCTACTTCGCCCAAGATGAATACTATTCAAAACTTGTTGAATTCAGCAGAAGAAAACACAAAATTGGATTATCACCATCGACCTTCTGCTTTTTATCGTCCTGGTGCTGGTTCACCAATGATCAAACAAGATCGAATCTATTAAAAAAAATTATACATATCCCTCTTTCTATTTGATATACCCTATCTTAGTTTTTACCCCCACTTCCCTTTGTTATTGTAATAAACAAAACTACTTTTTTTTTAAAACAAAAAAGCTTTCAATGATCAAACAAAGAATGTTTTTTTTATAAAAAAATGTTCCGAGATGGATCTATCCGCGCTTGCGTTACGTTGTTTCCTAAACATTCCTATTGGAGTTACTGGGTAATTTCATTTCATACTGTTCTTACAATGAGTAGTACGACGCTTATAAATCAAATCATATTTGACGTTTTTTATTGCATCATGTAATGCGCAACGAGATTCTGACCAATATCATTAGGTATTAATCTTTTTTTTTTTTTCAATCGACTCGAATAAGTTCGCATTATCATGGTAGATTAGATATTGTAGCCTTGAAATTTCGAGTAGGATTGGCGTTTCGGTAGATGCAGCATATTGAAATGGGTCGCACGATCGGGAATGGAATGCTTCATGTCATTTAGAATACATTTAATTTACAGTTCATCAGGGATGAATACAGTATATAAATATATATTGGTTTTTTCCAAACGGTTTGCGCATCAGATTTTTTTTTTTGCGCTCCGAATTTTTTTTTTTGCGTCCCCGAATTTTTTTTTTGCGCACAAGGATTTAATTTTTTGCGTACCTTGTTTTTTTTTTTGCGCATCAGATTTTTTCAGTTTGCGCATAAGTTTTCTAGTTTGCGTGCTTATTCTTCTCAGGATTTTTAAAAGTTTTATTTATAACATAATTTACTAAAGCATTGGCTCAAGAGTCAAACACCTATCAAAAAATGAAACAGAATGCTTAATCCAGTTGTGACAGTCTTCCACAGTAACCTGTTTTGCTGACTCAATAATCCTAGCACTCAAATTATCTGTTGCTGTGAGACAGTCTCTCTTTACGCCAGCTTTGACTTTCGACCAAAAAAGTTCAATTGGATTTAGGAAAGGTGAATAAGGAGGCAAGTAAACAGCTTTATATCCGCGACTTTCAATGAGTTCTTGGACAGCAGCGACTTTGTGTATAGCAGCGTTATCTAAGATAAGATAGCGACCAGACATTTCATGCTCATCAAGTGTATCCATAACATTACTGATAAATTGCAAGAAGTGCTCGCTTCGTGTACCAATTCTTGCGTTTGCCTTCGATACTTCAGCTGCTTCACCATCATCTCTCTTTCTCTTCTTATTGGAAGCGCCTTTCTTCTGGACAGCCTTTGGCTTGCGCAAAGTTAAGTCAATAACTCCTTTCTCGCATATTGCCCCAATTATAGTGATCGTAATTCCCCTGTTTGAAGGAAGTACGATTTTAGCTGGTAGTCCCCGCTTGGATCTACCGAAATTTCGTCTGATGTGCATATTAAATCCTGCCTCGTCAATAAAAACGCAGTTGCCAAACCAATTCATTTCCTTATCACCCATCCACTCCAATACTCTCTCTCTTCGTTGCTTTAAAGTATTCTCAGAATTCCTCGCAGCAACAATTTTATCCAACTTCTTGAGGGTGAGGGACGCATGCTGAACAAGATGCTTATGAAGACCGGAAAGGGTGATCGACTGAATGTCTGGGAAAGCGGAAAGTAATGCATCTCTTGCCTCCCATAAAACAGCGGCAGCAGCAGTGTCATAATATTGACAAAGGAAGTCGGTATGCTTTGGCTCAAGCTTCCGATTATTCCCTCCCAGACGTGATACTTTTTTGGTACCTGGCAAACGCTTCTCCTCATCATCTTTGTATGTTTTCACATAATGTTGGGCTGTTCTTACAACGATACCCACAGTTAGTCCTGCTTGTCTTGCAGACATCCCTTGTTCGATGACAAGATCAAGCAGTTCTTGTACTTGAAGGGCTGAGTAAGAGCGATATGGGCCTCTGGTCTTTTTAGCAGTCGTAGCCTTGGAGGCGGTTCTTAGTTTGCTTTCTACTACTTGTTGACTCGTTGTCGCCTCTTGTTGACTAGCTATAGGCGTTTCTTGTGAATACTTGAGAAAAGCCTGAAAGCTACCGAAATCCATTATCCTTTTTATGTCTGGCTCAGCTTCTTTGACAGGCTTCTTCTCATCTACACCTGGTTGCCATTCGTGCCATTCTAAGGCAGTGGTTTCATACAAATCCATTTGAACTTCTTCTTCTACTTCCATTGCAGTAACTTCAGGAATTTCATCAATAATGTTGAAGCAATGCATGTATTCATGGGGAACATTATTACACATTTTTACTTTAAAAAACTTGAGAAAAGAACAAGCACGTAAACTAAAAAAACTTATGCGCAAACTGAAAAAATCTGATGCGCAAAAAAAAAAACAAGGTACGCAAAAAATTAAATCCTTGTGCGCAAAAAAAAAATTCGGGGACGCAAAAAAAAAAATTCGGAGCGCAAAAAAAAAAATCTGATGCGCAAACCGTTTGGAAAAAACCAATATGTGTGCATCTGTCAAATAAGCATTGTTAGATGCAGCAGCTTATTCTGAGTATGGATCACTGATCGAATGCGACATCGGACCGAGATCGGCCGAGAGATCTATTAATCATTAGACTAAATTTCTGTGTAATGTATACATTCTGTAATGATGCTACTGAAATGTAATATATTTATTGTAGTGCAGTTAAATGATAATTCTAGTAAATCATGTGCATCATTTAAAATATGTAGCAATCAGTTGCGACATTGAACTGGGAAATGTAGAAAGGTTGGAAACGTGGCTGAAATGGGCCAGTTTCTGAAGACATCCCCTCCAGACCCAATTATTTGAACTAGTACCTTTTTTTTGTAAAGCATAAAGGCGTAGTTTTAAACACAATCTATTAATAACATCGGTTCTCTATGCCTGAGAAAAGGTATATATATCTTTAATGGATTTTAATTGTATATAAAATATTCGAGTTATGGCTGCTTTTTTTTTTTTAAAAAAAAAAAGCCCCCATAATGAACAATACCTGTATCATGTGATATGACATTAAATTCCACGTAAATTGAATTAAAACATATTTTTAAGTATCAACAATTCCTTGCCATTAAAAAGCGACGTCAAAGTTCTATCTTAAAAAAATAGGGAATGATTCTGAATAGCTCTAGTTCATTCTCCTCTAGTCAAAAGAAATCGAAAAAGTTTCATAATTTTGTACATTTAGATCATTTTTTAACGCTCTTAAAAGACATTTTAGGTGAATGGTTCATAATACAACTTTTTTTGTTTCCACTTTTAGGATAAGGAGTGATGTTTTGCTGATGCTAGTCGCATAATATTAAGTTACAAGGTTCAAGCGGGGCCTAACTGCCGAATAAACACAACATAACAACTATCAAGAGTTTAATGAGTCATAGGAAAACTTTTATATGTTCTTTTCAACATGACGGTATTCATTGTTGTTGATGGCAATAGGCCAACATTTTCTATATCCTTACGCCCCCAGGTTGTTTGATAGTATTTAATAAACAAAAAAATAGCATGCTGTAATGTAAATAAAATTTACAACTTATTATTAACGAGTATAGTTTATATATTTTTGTATATTAAACGGGATTAATTTTTTTTTAAAAAAAAAACTAATTATCATCTTCTGGTCTATAGATGTCCCATGGATAAGGCAGCTACGAGGCACAAAACAATGGCCTCAGCTGTGATAGTTATCTAAGGTGAAGGAAGCGTGACAAAAATAAAAGTTTAATGGTGTGTCAAGCTTCCTTAAAAAATGATGCTTATCAACTGGAGGTGGTAATCACTGTATTTTTGAGACAACTCACCAGACAAGTGTAATATATTGATTTGAATAAAAGTTAAACAATGACTCTAACAGATCAAATAACTCATTTTACTATATATCGCTCTTCAGATGCGATATCGGGATCGGACAAAAGATTTGTTGATCGATAGACCTAGTTTCCGTAAAATGTGATAGGGGGTATAGGTTAAGCTAGGAAGCTTTGAGAAAGTAGAGGTTTCAAGAATGAAAGACTCAACCTTTTTTACTTCTGTTGTCATATTTTCCCAGCTATACTTCAATGATACTATAGAATATAGAGTACTCTGAATAACTACGTATGATGTACACTTTACAGAAGTACTATCTTTTGTCTAGTTAGCAATATTGTTTAATAATATGCTGGAGCATTTTCGCACCAGTCATACTAAAAAGATAATGCTAATGATGTTAAACGATTATCCAAGAAAAAAGCTCACTTCATCGAGAACTGATTGTTTCAATATCTTGAAAATTTACCGCTGTATATAACAAGGAAGAGACATAAAAAAGGGGGGCTTTGATGTATGAGCTATCAAGTAGGCATTTAGATGTATCTATCCAAACAGCTTTACTATTATTCACCTCTTTTTCATCGCCTTTGTCTCATTCTTATGAGAAGTACTATAATATTTTGAGTAATTTTTCAGCTTATGTTTTAGAATGATGATAACGGCAGCCGTAGTTGTCTCGTTTTCAATAATAGTTTGAGCTATTTAGCTGAATGCGGTGGCGGTAACAGTACCAATTTCAGCACTCAGTAGCGTAGTAGAGAGTATGGTAGAAGTCGTGGTAGCGGTATCAGTCTGAGTGGCAAATTCTTTAGTAGTGGTAGTGGTGACAGTTGCTACGGGTGAACAGTTATCTAGAACATTACAATCATTGAAGGACTCGCAATTTTCGCTTAAGATTTTATGATTATGGGCTCGAAGAATTTCTTCAAAAAAATCCTTGGGCCAATATAGCACCTGCAATTCCACAGGGTCCTCTACTGAAGATATTGTCTATAACATATAATGTTATTAAGCTTTTAACACTACATTTATGAACATACCATCTGGAATGAGAATACAACCGCCTAACAAGTCCTCGTTCTTCAGTTCGACGTCAAGGTAACCAGATTCATAAGAACCTTGTATATCAGAAAGATAAAAGTCCCAAACTGTACCACACACACTCATATCAACACTAATATGAGTTCTGTTAATCTGAAAACCTGATGAATTGATATCAACAGGAACCTATAATAGCACAATAAGTTGTTATTTCACAAGCTTTTCTCATATAGTGAATAGCCAAGTAGATTATATGCTCATATATTGATAATCAGTTTTGAAGGCTATTATCCCATTCCAAATGATCTCATTGAATAAGAAGGCAGAAGGGTCAGAAATTCTTCCAGGATATAAAGGACAGTTCTTACTATTATAAGTATTCATGGTGATAACATTGTAGCCATTGGTTTTGTTACCAATGGAAATCAAGTTTAAATGGTTTGACTTTTATAGCTTTTGTTTACAAAAGAATGAAAAGGGAATGATACTATTTTTTTTCTTTTCTTTTATAAAGATATTATTATTCTATGGATGGGAGGCTAATGACCTAATTTTCAAGGAATCTGTATACAAGTTAGTGATTGAATTATAGTTAAGAATGGTATCCTTATGATTCTTCTAGTTTATGGACTAATTATGATCTCACGCTTTCACAGGTCAGGCTCTTAGAGGATAATATCAAAGATTCAAAGTCTAGCGAAGTATATTGTCTCATATAATGGGTACGTACATATGTATATCGTATTGTATGAACATTTATTGGTCAAAATAAAGCTATATTGATATGTAGCTTGTTCCGATTTTATTTTTCCTATATTTTATAGATACATATTACTATGTATCTGGAGTTATTTTTTTGAAGTATATCATCCTGCTTTTGATTATTCGCTGTTTTCATTTACATTATTTCCAAGAAAAATGGCGCTTTTAAATCCTAAACCCAATGTTAATATGCTTATTTCTGTAAGAAAGCGCTTTATTAAGTACAAAGACGTTCTGAATATTCTGAAACAGATGTACAGCTGGAATGCACCCGACCTTAACTTCAAAGAAAAACTGTTAATCAAGCGACTATAAATGATATAACGCGTACAAGGTTATTTTGAATGAAGTACCTATAATGCATATGGTTTTAAAATATACGTGTTTGATATACTTCGGCGCAGGCAACGGTACACTGAACGAATTTCTACCGATGACGAAGTTAACTTAGTTGAGACTGTAAAATCACCTTCAAGCGAAAGATGGGTGACTGACAAGCGTGTATTGATAATAGACTTCAAGGAGCCAATGGTTATCTTTCAAAGAAATCGAAACTAAATATATCTCACACAATATTGTTCCTACCACCTTAAATCGCTCTCGGGCGGTCATTGCACATGTCAATGAAAGTACAAGACGTATTACAGATTCATGAATCGACTTGGGATTTGTTGACTTCTCGACATGAGTTACAACATTTGCAATAGTGGTATTTGTCTATCACATTGACTGAAAGACATACTGGGAGGGAGAAGGCAGTCATTTCAGGATGAAAATCAATTTAACCAGGTACACATCCATGATGTGGCTTAATGATATTATGAGGATGTATGTTTTTGAGGTGTATTTATCAGAGAAATTACTCAACAATTTTCTATATCAAATAAGAACGATCCTTGAAGCTCTCAATGAGCATATGACTAGTTGCTTGCTATCTAAAAAGCATTTAGTTATAAATGCGTTAACGGCTAAGTGTCGGTATACCTAATACTAGAAGGTTCCTCGAAAACCGCATCCTATATGACAAGAATTCAAGTGTCTCGCTGATTATCACAATAGCTATATTCTCAAGTTGAATGTAGTAAGCGGCCTTGGACTAAAAGAATAAGATCAAGATCCCGGAATGCGCAATATGCTAGCTACTGTTAAACGGTTGGTCAACCCATGGCTTTCTACTGGAAGACCAGTCGCTGCGAATTTTGGTTTGGTTTACTGGCCATGATAGCCATGACGAATGAACTTGAATTATATTCTATAACGTAACTAACCAAGTGATGAAAATGGCCATTCAGCATGCTTACTCACACAGATACTGTGGGGGAAATTGAAGAAATCTTATGGAAGTCATTATACTATTATACATAAAACCTTCTCGAATGGGAAAACGACCTTTGTCTATGTGTGTCGCGATTTAAGGGATAAGGCATTTGTATCTTTCTATGGTATTACAAGGCTAACCACCTATGAAAGCATTGAAGCAAGCAATGGTGATATTGTTATCTTTGATTGACTTGAAGCATTTGTGAATATAAGATGCATAGCAGTGAGTATACGATCAAGGTTAGGAAAAAAGAAGTATCTAGTGATCGCTTTTTAGGCTCCGTAAATGCAGCTAATAATTCCAGAGACAACTTATTCTCATAAAACGATGGTATCTGCACCAAAAAATGAATGATGAGGCTCTTAGACTTTATTTTGGAAAACTGCAAAGCGAATACTCAGAGTTCTACAAGATATTTGTAACTTGAGGCGACAAGATGGACTGTAGCCCTTTCAAGGATATTATAGCTTTTCAATTTATGAACTATTGCAAAGAACTAGCCAATGCTAATATTTTAAACAATTATAACAGTCCAATGTTTCTTCGAGGTAATAGTTTGTATGAATTAATGCCTTTGCCTCACGTAAAAGGTCACAAAAAAGGTTGATTGGTCTGCGCGAGTTGTAGAATGAACGATGATGGTGTAACCGGTACACAAGTAGAGAAAAGATGGAGTCGTAATCCCGACATACCTATGGACAATAAAGGCTACGAGCCCTACCTACTCGAGACTGGTAAAAGGCGAACGCGTTTAAATTATAGTGTACAAGTACTAATACTATTAATATTAAATAAAACTAACTTTTAAGTATATTAACCAGCGATCAAAAAGTCTGCCCAAATGTGCAGATTCTAATTTTGAAACATGACGCTCAATGGAATTAATTATAGCCCAGTTATTATTCAGCGTATAAAGATCAATTCAATAATACACGTAATTGATTATCGTTCCTCCTGTATAATCAAAGTAGATTTTTAAGCAAGGCACTTATTCTTGAGATATCCGGCTTCAAAGGACTTGTCCAAATGGGCAGATCGGAGTAATCTCCACTTGTCAATAATATTATTGAGTCTAAAATTCTGAGTTTAAAGAAACGTACAAAGATCTCTCTCTTTCTCTCTCTCTATATATATCATTCAATATGCAATACAGCTATTTACAAATATCGTTAAAATAGTGTTGATTATTAGTTTATTTTTACTATTCAAAAGCCTAATCGAAACAAATGTCACAAAAATAATCTGGTCTCTACTGTGTCGTCAACGATGATTATATCGCCGACATCCAATGGAAGTTAAGGAATCACGAGACACCCACTGCTACATCCATGCAATGATACTTTGCACGACCCTCTGTTATTAAAATGTATAGATGGTATTTGAACCCTTGTTTTAATACGAACGTGTTGGATCGCTAGCATGTATGTAGCTTTTCCTTAAATAAAGCACGACCTATCCAAACACCAGCTTTCATAAATATTATGCATAATTCATAAATAACACTGCTACTATGATTTAAAAGAAAATACAGAGTGATTCTTTACACTAATGGCGTACAATTCAAATCCGCACAAGGCTTATTAAAAAAATATGCTGTATTGCGCGCTATATCATTGTACGAATCCAGCTCAAGTAAATAGAGAACCCAGATCAAGCAGTGAGTTCTAAACATCAAGACCCTGTGACTTTTTTTTTTCGGGCTTCATCAAAGCAAAACTCGGTCCATTTCATTCTTGTTTTACTCTTTAAACCAACTTGCGAAATTTACAAGGTAAATGCGAGTACAATGCGCTTCTTCTCTTTCTTTGGTTCATTTCAACTTATTTCTCTCGTGCAAAGCTTTGTTATCTTGAGTTATATGGACTATCTATCCCTTATGAACGCGTAATCCTGATTATTTTTTTTCTTTTGTGATTAGATTTTTTAAATAAAGAAAATGGCTTCTTCTCCAGAAACTGAAAACAAGTGGAAGTTTGCTCAGTGCTTTGGTGATAAGGGCGAGTCTGATGATATTACAGAAGGTACTACTCGTATGATATCTTTTCGGAAACTTTCACTAACTTCTGTAAGCAAAGCTGATATTATCTCGGCTGTAGAGTTTGATCATACAGGTGATTACTTGGCTACAGGTGATAAAGGTGGAAGAGTTGTATTATTTGAAAGAAACGAAAGCGTAAGTTGCATCTATTCTTTTAAGCTTTCATGTTGATCCGTTTCTACAGAAAAAGTCTTGCGAGTACCGCTTTCACACTGAGTTTCAGTCCCATGAACCCGAGTTTGATTATTTAAAGAGTTTGGAGATTGAAGAAAAGATCAACCAAATTAAGTGGTGCAAGAGACAGAACTCGGCTCACTTTTTGCTTTCTACCAATGGTAAAGCACAATTAAATATAGTTATGAATAGTTACTGATTAGAACCCCCTTAGATAAAACGATCAAGTTATGGAAAGTATATGAACGAAGTCTGAAAACTGTTAGTGAATCTTCCATGATGGCGATAGATTATAATTCCGTGCCTGGAAGCTTTGGTAGACCAGTACAAACAAATTTAACTATGCCAAAGATTAGTCATCAAGACACAGTAGTAGCTGCAACTCCAAGACGTATCTATGCAAATGGTAAACTGCCACTCCTGCCAAAATTATGCTAAATTATTCACTCTCCGTCTTATATACTGTAGCTCATGCATATCACATCAATTCTATCTCCATCAACTCTGATAATGAAACTTATATCTCTGCTGATGATCTTCGTATTAATTTATGGAATCTTGATATTTCTGATCAAAGTTTCAGTAAGTTTACTTATGGAAGCATTGCCCTGATTTGATAATCCTTACTGTTTGATTTGATAGATATCGTGGATATTAAGCCTGCCAACATGGAAGAGCTGACAGAGGTGATTACTGCCGCTGAATTCCATCCTGAACAATGCAACTTGTTCATGTACAGTAGCAGCAAAGGAACAATTAAGCTAGCGGATATGAGAGAATCTGCTCTATGCGATCAAAATGCTAAAGGTACTTACATGTAACTAATTCTGGAAGGAGCAATAGATTAACTCCTTGTGTAGTATTTGAGGAGCCTGAAGATCCATCCAACAGATCTTTCTTTTCTGAAATCATTTCATCTATCTCGGATGTCAAATTTAGTCAAGATGGCCGCTATATTTTGTCTCGCGATTACCTTAGTCTCAAAATTTGGGATATCAACATGGAAAAGACACCTCTTCGTACCATTCACATCCATGACAACCTACGATCCAAGCTATGTGATTTATATGAAAACGATTGTATTTTTGATAAATTTGAATGTACATTTAGTGGTGATGGAAGGTAATAAGCAAATAGTACATAGATACATGCCAGCTCAACTCATTTTTTATGATAGACATATGATGACAGGTTCCTATAGCAATGATATCCATATATATGGTCGCGATGATGATTATGATGTTACATTGCAGGCGGACAAGAGCGCTTTCAAAGCCAAAAAGCTGGGAGCAACCAAAAACAAGATCACAATGAGCCAAGGCAACCGAGGTGCTACAAGTATGGGAAGAAGATTGAGAGATGACAATG
The DNA here is from genome assembly GCA_026027325.1 of Actinomucor elegans. Classification (NCBI taxonomy): domain Eukaryota; kingdom Fungi; phylum Mucoromycota; class Mucoromycetes; order Mucorales; family Mucoraceae; genus Actinomucor; species Actinomucor elegans. Next base: position 352,757 of record JAMSLZ010000015.1, read on the forward strand.
ATTATATGGACTATAACAAAAAGATATTGCATTCATCTTGGCATCCAAGAGAAAACACCATTGCAGTTGCCGCTACCAACAACCTCTTTATCTTTACGTAAGTGACTATAAGCTTCTTCTCTGCTGTACTAATAGTTTATACATATATATAGTGAATAAATGTATTATTCCTGTTTAATAATTACGCGTTTATTATAATACTACAAGCAAAATACATATCATGCTACTACTAGTTTTGTTCTATATCAAGTCCAGTTCTTCTTTATACACCCACTATGTCTATACTCTCAATAAAACTATGTAGTAATAAATAAATAAAAACGTGTTTTATTATCATGTTCGAACACTGTTTATACCAGATGAAGTGGATGCTACTGGGTTTTTGCGAAGTACAGGGGACATGGTTCTATGATGAGGGTTGATTGCCTCTTCTACATCATCTAGTAATGGACGAGAAAAGCGGCGATTGGTATGAGCGGATATAGGTGTCGAAAAGCTTGGACTTTGCCTTCCACCCTGCTGTTGCTGTTGCTGTTGCTGCTGCTGCTGTTGAGGATTATAGAACCCCATCATGGGTGAACATGGAGATGGAGCCCCATACATAGGACGGATATGATTACCATAGTTGGGTGTATGAGGACTAGATGGGGCACTGTTCATGGGTGAATGCTGTGGAGGTAAAGATAAAAGCGGTGGTGAAGGAGTAGGTGAATTGGAAGAAGGTACAGTGTTATATTGTTGTTTTTGTTGTTGCTGTTGCTGTTGCTGAAGCATCATTGGATTTAAAGGGCTCATGGGTGACATTGGACCCATTGGATTCATAGGACTCATAGGCGATAGAGTCATTGGACTGATTGGACCCATAGGTGGCATGGGCCCCATTGGGCCTATAGGCATAAACGATTGAGGGTGCATCATCGGCATTGGAGGCATGCCATATCCATTGGCATATAACATCATCTATCCAAAGAGTTAGTAAGCTTTTTTTTTCTAATGACATAACCTTATGTATTTTACCTGATGCTTTAGGAACTGATGCTGTCTTTGCTCGAGTATCCTTCTTTCCTTTTCTCTTTCGAATCGATCCTGGCCGATCTGAGCATGATGCTGATTCACGCGTTCAGCGACCCTTAGGCCATTGCCTTCTTTTCGATCCTTTTCTCGTTGTGAAATCATGCCTACCAACCCTCCGCGTGGTGCGCCTTCTTTCTTGGTTGATACTTGGATTAAAGGTTGCCCTGTAGCCTTAGCATACTCGATTTGTTCCTTGGCGCTCAACTGTTCTCCTAAATACGTGTCCAAAAGACTGTTCTGTGGTGCAAAATGATCACCTAAAGAAGGGATTAAGGGTCCATCAAAATCAGAGTCGTACGAGTGGCGATCATCTTCGTCATAAGGATGATGTGGTTGATCTTGTTCATTGCCTTCTTCTACTACAAACTCATCTTGATCCTCCCATTCATGGTCCCATCGATGGGTGTTGTGATTACTGGATGATGTGGAACGACTGGATTCCATGGAAGAAAGTTTAGCATTAGCTGGAAGAGAATATTTGCGCTGATCAATAGGTTCATCCAAAAATTTGCCAAAATCTGTAGCGAGACTAAAATCACCAAATAAAGATGAAGACTGTTGAGCAGCTGATGCAGGTGTAGATCGCGTTGAATGATAACCAGTTGAAGAGGCGGATCGTTGTTGTTTTTGAGAGGATAGTGTTGTCACTGGCATTGATGCCTTGCGTGTATGTAAAGAGAAGCTGGAAGTCATCATATTGCTATCATCATCATCTCCAGCATTTGGTGTATCCATAAATAAAGTCATTGAACTTCGATGGCGACCACCTTGTTGCTTACCTCGGGTAGGTAGTGTTTGTGATAAATTGGAAGCTGTTACTGCTGCAGCGACTGCTGCAGCAGTGATATTTTTGGGTACGTCGAATCCATTACCGAAATCAAAATCAGGTATCAGGCTATCTGCAAAAGTCTTTTTTGTAGGTGACTCTAACGGCATTGGCGTTAATGTAGCCGTAGTAGGGGATTGGTTAGGTTTCTTGCCTATAGGTTCATCATCACTGTCCTGTTCTTCATCTTCATCTTCTAAATCATCTTCTTCCTCATCACTTTCATCGCTAGAATCAGCAACTTGGCGAGCAAACTTGAATGGCGCGGACGTAGAGGGCGATTCCAACGATGGCATGTTGGATGGTGAATCATCTGTCTTTTTGTTTTCTTCCACATCTTCAGAAGCTGATATGACGGTGATAAGAGGTAAACTATTAGCTCGAGTGCCTGTAGGTCTTCTTGTTACAGACACTGTGGATAGCTGTTTCTTAGCAATGGCACCCAACAAGAAGGATTCAACTTTTTGGCGAGAAATAAGAGATACATCCATATCTTGCATCGCTTCATCCGTTTCCAGGAACAGTTTTGGATGCACTACGTTATTAATATCTTGGACTGGTTCACCAAAATTGAGTGAATGTTGATTCTTGGGATCTTGGAGTAATGCATCTGGTCTGCCATACAATTTAAATGTGTCATACACTGCCAATAACCACTGGATAGTCAAAGGACTCTGATCAGCCATAAACCAACAGCAGCAATCATCCTCTGTGAAAGTGTGTTGAGCGTTGTTTCTGATTTGGCAGTCAAGGCGGATCATGGAACCTTTTTCGATCAATTGAGGCGATTCAGGGTAGACGGCATATGCTTGTGTCAGTTGTGATAGTGTCCAGGCGGGTGCCTTTGACTTTTTGGTTTCAAATAACAAGATATGCTCTTCACTCATACCTGCTGTGCTCTGCTTCCTCCCAAACATCTTGCTGCGATGCTGCTGCTGCTGCTGCTGCTGCTGCTGCTGCTGCTGCTGTGCTGATTTAGACTGTTGATGGTCATCCTTTTTCTTTTTATTAACCAAAACCACCCAATATTTTTGCCAGATGGATGTACCCGGAACTCTTACTTGCAACCAAGTGCTTTTGGAAGAAGGTAAGATATCATCAGATGCTGTTGACACTAAGGAAGCAGACGATGCATTATGCACGATGCCATGTTGGTGACTTTGCAGCAGTTTGAGTGTAAACAACTGATGCAACTTTTGCTTTTCAAAGCAAGCTAGACGAATAGCGCAGACCCATCGCGTCATGGTGGGCTCATCTGATGCTTCCAGTGTCAATAGAGATTTTTTGTTTTGTACTAGAAAGGTGTGCTTCTTCTTGTTATTGCTATCGATAGTGGGATTCGAATAGACACGTGTTGTATCAATCACTTGAAAATAGGTAGGCATGATGGTGGATCCAGGCATTTCTGTGTCCCAGATAGTTAGTGTAGAGCCTGAGAGTTCCACAAACATCTTGGTGCGTGCTTTATTATTGCCATTTTCATTGTGTTTCATCAAATAACCTTCAATATACAGCTTTTGCGTGAAGGTGTCAAATAGACGAACAAATCTACTCATTTCAGTGCTGTTGATTGCAGCCGAGGTGTTGGTATCATTTGAAACAATAGGAGAAGAGATGGAACTAGTAGGTGTAGATGCTTTGATGAAACGAGATGGACGAATACTGATAGTCCGAGTCTGTGTGTTTCGAAAAGTCAAAGGTCGAACAGGTACTTTGAGAGCGGAATCAGATAGCGATGCTTGTGTTAGTTTGGCTGGGTGTGCATTAGGCAACGGTGGTGGAACTGATAGTAAATTGCTGCTATTGCTACTATTACTTTCATGATGAATGTCCCCTGGAGAAGATGCTCGACGAAGAAATGGATTTTGTCTAGGCATTTTTGTTCTATATATCATAAGCTATTGCTTTTTGTGTCTTTATTTTGCAATAGATTACCTTTAGCTATAGTGTACTTATATATATATAGTGTTGATTACAAGTATAAGAAAAGAGAGAGAGAGAGAGAGAGAGGAAGAGAAAGGAGCCTAATGATTATTGAAATATGAAGCAGGTATTTCTGGCTGTTCTCAGTTGGTTTTTAGACATTAGGGGCTCCAAGTCTTTCTAGTTTATAAAAAGAACCATATCTTACTTAGAGTAGCTGACGTTCCATATACTTGAAAGGGATATCATATCATTTAATAGGAGTTGTTTAGGAGCTATGTTCAAGCAAACAAGCGCTTAACCAAAAATACCTGCCCTCCTTCTATATATTCATTTTACGCGTTTAGATTTTGCGTGCGAACTTCGTTGGTAAGCGCTTCACTACAGCTTATACTCCTATTCAGACTTATAAACTATCATGGCTTGCTCATATCAATAATCTACAGTAGTATAGCTCTTAACTATAACTCTTGCCGCTACTACCATAACAACATGGGAATTTCGTTATAAATATGATGAATATAAGAATAGTTTTTGTCTCGACCTTTCTGATCCTATTCCATATTCCAGCTCCTGTCTAATGAAGTATGTAATGATATTATATTTAGAATGCTGATATTTCAAATGAATGTCTTTTGTCCTTTGTGGGATGCAACGCTTACACCAACATAAGACTTTTTTTTTACTTTTTTTTTTTTTACAATTTACTTGACAAGGGAGGAAGAAGAAACTCTAAAAATCCCAGCTACTCAATCACCTTTACAGAATTGACATATAATATACAGACGCGTCTTATGAGTATGCGATGCCGTATTTCAAAAGCTTGTGGTTAAAACATCTAGAATTTTTTCTTCCTTAATATTAATATATATATACAGTTTTTTTTTCATGCGCATATCTTGAATGTCAGCCATCCTAAATAAATGATATACTTTACGACCCCTAAGTAAAAGGAACTCCCGACCTCCTCTTGTTCTGTTTTGGCTGTATGGTTTCTGTAGTCTTTTTGCAGTCTCTTTTGCCTCCATAGGATACTCCATAACTCAGCTTTTCCTCCTCTTCCAAAGAATTAAGATCTTTTGCTTTTGTATCAAATAAGGGCTCCTTCGGAATTATGTAGAAAACCATGTGGTGAAAACGCAGGAGGAATATACAAGCGAATATACACTTACGGATCGTTTTTAATATCGTTTGATCCGCTCGAACTATAGGTTTTCAAAAAAAAACAGCGCAGCCCAAAAAAAAAAATATCATGCAAGTTGTTTCAGGAACAGAAATAGAACCCGATGGCGTGGTATTACAACCCTCTCTGCAGAAAGGCTAGGCGTGATCGGCAATAATACATGAGATGATTTGTAGGCTATCCTTTGGTTCTAATGGAATACATGGTCAGTTTTCTTGATTTGTATTTCCAAATAAATCGCGATTTTTTTTACTCTATCAGTCAAGCTTGTCAGAATAAGGGCCAGCCACGTTACATGTCGTTTTTTTAATTTTTATGGCTAAGCCAGCTTGAGCATACTTGCCCAAATTGAGATAGACACTGTGTCTTTGAAGTTCTCAAATGCTACTCATGTTAGCATATTATAATTGTATAAATTAATTAGAAATAGTACAGCTTTTATATATCTTTCTTAATATCATTGTTTTTATCGCAGAACCTTCAGGGTTTAGAAGCAAGTATATGATTGTAAAGACATCAATTACTTAATTTCATATCACCACTAAAATTACCGCCATAATTGCTTTTTAGAATATGTCATCCTCTTGTACCTGTAACTGTCGCTATACTATTGAATCATTTTTTTAGTAAAAATTACATACGCTTTATATACTTTACTTGATAATTATACATTTATATTGATTCATTGCTGATATAAATGATATATTGTAATTTTGCAGCAGGCTTTCTTTGTTTAATTTCAAGCAGCCAATGATATCATCTTTCCCTGTTCTTCGGAGTTTAGATCATACCAGCATTGTCTGATATCTGATTGACCGTCTAAACTTGCTTGCGTTTAGACATTAAAGTAAAAAGAATCTAATCAACGGAAAAAATACTTGCGAAAGTTATCTTATATATTCAAGTGTTACAGTTTAAGAAGACATACTTAATAATACAGTCCTGTGTGATGTATTTTTGCTATTGTGAAGTATTATTAGTACAGCATTAAAATAGAACTAAAGCGCGGCCATACAATGATGTTTTGGTTCCAAATTATTGCTATATAGACCGCATGCACCCTGTTTTCATAAAATATTACGTAAGATTCGAAATGCGATTTTATAAACAATGACTAGGCTAACGAAGTAAGTTTTATACAATATATTCATCACATTAAACTCGAAATAGCGTTTTCACTCCGTTAGTAAGTGCCATAATGAATATAGACTATTAATCTGATGCATAATTTAAACAATATGGAGCTGATGGAATGCAGACAAAGATGAACCATATATGTAAAACCCAGCAGTATTTCTAACTATGCATTTTATTGGCTCATTTTATTCACCGATACACGATGATTGGATATACTCCAAATAAGTTATTGGGCCTCCATTCCTTTTCAGTGTTATTCGCATCAATTCACCCCTTGCTTATTTAACTGTTTTACGATAAAAAAGAATTTATGGTAAAAAAAAATATGAATTTTTAACAAAACGGTCCTCCTTTGAAATACAGCTGTAAGAACTACATCAAAAAGATGGGCCGACACCGGGATTTGAACCCGGGATCTCGTGAATCCGAATCACGAAAGTTAACCACTCCTACACATCGGCTTTCTATTTCACTATGGCGAAAATATTGTGTGCTACCCATAATATTATGTGGTAAAACGACGATTTTATTATCATTTACCTACTAATACTATAGATTTACCTACTAATAATAATCTGCGAACCAATGAAATTAGAGCAATTATTTTCTATGGCTGCGCAATTAACAGTGCTTTGCTCATTTATTAGTGGTTACTCCTAATATTAGTGGAAAGCAGACAATAATGTTATGGGTTTAGTCAATATTATAACATAAATTGACAATAAGAAAGAAAAGCCTGAACTCCATTTTATTTGCAAACAATTTTTATGTATTCTTGTCTTTTGCCGATGAAAGCCAAATCTTGCAAACTTCTTATAAATGAGTACATGAAATTCTGATGCTTGTACGCAACAACATAATCCTCGTTTATTTTATTTACTAAAATGAACTCTGCTTTTCGTTTCAACGATCTTTTATGTAAATTCCTAGAAACGTTTAATTTCAACGTTTGTCAAAAATAATGTTGAACAATTGTCTTTCAAATGCGTTTATTATTCGTTGAAAAGTCTCTTATACAGGTCAGGTTGCAAAAAATTCTCTTGTAAATTACTCTTTTGGAAACAAGAACGAATCGCTAGTTCCATTTAATAAGCTGAGCACTTTCATTGCCGTGATTTAGCCTTTGGCTAATAGCTGTGTATTTAAAATGCTGAATGACATTAAGAATGAGCTGCCATTAAGTGTCTAATTTACTCAATTTTATGTTTAGTAAAATTATAGAATAAAGAAAGAAAGAAAGAAAAAAAGAAAATACATTGCGTTAAAAAAAAAAGAAATACATTGCGTAAAAAAAAAGAAATATATTGCGTAAAAAAAGAGATAAATTATTGTGTAAAAAAAAAAATAGGTCAAGTAGCGATTATTAATTGCCAGTAATCTTAGTCATTATTGCTAGGCGGTTATTTAACTAGATGATTTATTGTCAAAATCATATATCCACTTCTCAAACTACAAAAAAACGCGTTCGTTTTTGGACTTTCGAGTAATTGATGATTATGATAGAATTCTTAATGACGATCGAAAGCTTCAAAAACATGCACGTTTTTTTAGGTGCTAGAAAACTACAATCGATGAACATTTTTGCTGTCTGTTGGAAAATTAATCCGCATTGCTTGATAATAAACTAATTTTACTATAAAGATAAACAAGAGCATTAATCATATTTTACATTTGGTTTTAAAGATTAACTGGAGCAACTAAATAGTCAATTAACATTATTGAATGATGAATATAGAACTGTATAACTTGGGTTATCCTGGTTCTATATTTCTGATATTATGAAATAATTTCTTAAACATCAGGGAAATGGGTTAAATTTTTGATTAAGAAATGTTTTTACATTCTGTTGCAAGATTGCTAATACCTTTCTCTCGAATTAATAACATGATATATAAAAACGAGTTAAATTATCTATAGTTTATATCTACTACAGAAAGTGTAAATACCTATTTTACTTTTGCTATATTATGATGAAGTCCTTTTGGAGGGAAGCTTTATATTATTTTCGGTGGTTTAAATACATAATCAATTCAGAGAACAATTTTATTTCAAAATAAAACGCTTTTTGCTCTTGTCTTCATGCTATTTACAAACGACTTAATATGCCAGCATTTTGCTCTAGATCTTGTTTAAATATATGATGAGAGATGATCTTGAACTCTTTCTCATTAGATTCACTTGAACGCACAAGACCTACACTGGCAACAATATCTTCAAACCGACAGACAGCGTAACTGTGTGCACCGCTACTGTGCAGCTCAACCAAAGCAATAGTCTTGTCATATTTGGTAGTTGCATTCTTTTTCGCTAAATCAACCAAAGCCAAATACTGTGGTCTACCATTGAATGAATGCTCGAAAAAGAAAACGATAGAACCAATGAACCAGCTTTCACGAATGGAATTATTTCGACTATTAACAAAGGTTGGTTAATCAAAGAGGTTTTTGTTCTTGAGCTAATTACTTACTTCAAGTAGCTGGCAGTGATCATCACGTAATTGTTTCCTCGACGATATTCATTTATATGGCTTTTATACATGGTAGACGTATATACATTGCCATATGCCCAGGCACGACCAGCGATGGAAATACTATTCAACGAATCAATTTCAGCAATATTTACACCATTTGCTTCAGTACGGCGATAGTAATGCAATAGCGCCTTCAAAAAAGTTTGAGTGGAGACACCAAAGGGAAGAGTATCCACTGAAATATTACTAAAGGGAGCCCATAATTGTGGATCACTAGCATCACCAGAAGGGTTATTCCTGAAAGTGGATTCGCTGTATTTTCGAGGAGTGATCAGGTCAAGCTCAGTATGAACATCCCAAGTCTGGCTGTTTATATGATTACGCGTTATGAGTCTTTCCAAGATATTACCAGCGTTTGCGCCAGCATCAACCTTTGACTTGATGAGCTTTTTGTATTTTCCGATGCTTCTTTCCATTGATCGGGCGGAATATGCTCTCAACACACCTTGTTGTTTGATCATATAGACTATATGCGAAAGGTAGTGTTGAACAGGCTTGAATACACCGGAATGAATACGCTTTGCCTTGATTTCTGCCAACAAAAATTCTTGCCATTCTTTGATATATCTTTGGAAAGTATGTAAGTAAACTAGATTTATGAGTACAAAAAAAATATATTTACCTTTCCATCAGAATAAGGTCTTCAATAGAAAGTTCCCATTTAAGAGCCAATGCGACAGCTTTTGTCAGATGAATCAATGGTTTCTTAGCGGATTCTTGAATCAATTCAGGAACGAACAAGGTGGGAATCATATATAAGAAAATATCAATCCAGTCAACAGCACGTTTGCCACCACTCTTGATAATTGGATCTTCCCATTTGGATGAAAAGGATGTCGGTACAGTGGCTCTAGAAGCTTCAACAAGTTTACCAATTTTGATGAGCGATAATTTTGGAATATAGAAAGTATACGGCCATTCATCAGCAGACTTCAATCGGGCATCACTCAATTCATCTTCATTGGGCTTATATCGAGTTTTTCTTGCTGCATTGTACTCTTTACCCATGTCGACTGTCAGCATATTGAATACGTGTTGAGCGATACCTTGTCCGAGAAGATGCATTTCGTCTAAACCAAAAAAAGTAGCGCCAGTAAAACTGGGAAGTATTGCAAATGGTGTTGCAGACTTGATACTGTAGCTCTATGAGGTAAAAAGAAAAAGAAATGTTAAAAACTTGTAAAGATTAATGCTGATTATAGTACTTACATTCGCTGCATCTGGGGAAATGAAATCGTTTCTGCTTCTGATCTCATTGTCGATCGTTAAAAAACAATTATGATAATCATGACGTTCAGCTTGGACACGACAAATACGGCAACCAAACGTAGCCATATGACCAATATGATTTGCAAGCTCAGCTGCAGCAGGAAGATCACCAGTAGCCATCACCAAGTTGACTTTAGCTTGACAAACAATTACACCATCCTTTTGTACAAGCATGCCTTTGGTAGACAGAGCATGAAACTCATCAATAATAGGCTTTAAAAAGGTATGCATGTACTTTGGGTAGTTTGGACCTGGCAAGATCGCCAATTGAAGCATGTATTCGTCTTGGTAGCGGTATTCTGGGGGAATGTTCATATTCAAGAGATGGATGATTGTTAACTTGTCCCCTTTATGATTCTTGCTAGTACAGAAACCATCGACAAAAAGAACCATTGCGACATCATCTTCACCGGAAAACAGAATGCTATTATCCTTAAAGTACTTGTATGCTGCACCATCAAAGTAATCTTTATATTCACCGTCAGTTGATTTATAGTTGTAGCGGTATTTCATCAAGTCTCTTGTCTTTGCATTCGCAAGCATTTGAGCGACTTGTTCACCAATAGGAAGCATCTTCATAGAGCGACGAGGTTTACCATGATCATCAAAGCGATTTTCTTTACAAGCAGGGTTTTTACATTGAATAGTCTCTATATCTTCCTTTTCAAACAGCATGCAACCATTGACGCAGACATCATGAAAATGACATTGAATATTGGTTTTTGCTTTAAGAGTACGATCCAAGGTATCAGGGAACATGAGAGTGGATGGTAGGTAACCTATATATAATGGGAATAAAAGCTGATAAGTACTTTTTTTTTAACTCTATTTGAATAGATACATACCCAATCCATCGGTTTTACGGCTCTCTTCATTGTTTTTGATTATGGTACGCATTAGATAGACAAGTTCTCTTTGAGCCTCTCGAGGAATACCATACGTGTCGCAAATATCTCTCAATTGGATGCTATTTAATTCCGTATTGGTGAAAAGGTTTTGATCCGAGGATTTGACGTTGTAAGCAATTGGAGTAGGCTCTATTTCAAACAAGGTATATTGTTAAATTAAAAGCTTTAGTAATATATCTGTTAACTCACCTTGGACAGGAATGCTAGCTTCTTGCGTTTGGACGACCCTTTGTTTTCTATGATCACGATTATGGCTATAGTGATTACTCCTAGCTTTAACAGTTTTGAATGGCCTCAAACAAGTAGCGCAAGTATATTTATATGGTGTAGCAGAAGAGGAAACTTTGCCCATTTAAAGATAAGTAAAAACAAGTAAATATATCGAATTAATGAATAGCGGTTTTGTTGTTTAGAAAAAGCAGGTCTTAAATACGTTTGCTTGGTCTACAATTGACAGAGTTCTCAATGGTAATTCATTGTTTTAGGCTGTTGAATCCTTTGAACTAATCAGCTTTTCATATTACTCAGCCTTCCAGATTATTCAGATATCGAATACATTTTAATGGATCCTTATGATTTCTAATCAAGCTAATTCCTTTCCAAGTCAGTCATACCTGTCAGTAAGCTTACTTTCCAGAAAGCTCTTTGGACATTAGTAAGGATTACTAATGGATAAATGGTAAAGTACGCTTATAAAACAGTTAAATAGCTCAAATCATTCAATCACTTTTCTTTATAATATATTTACTTTATAGCTATGTCAAACAACAACAACAATAATTGGAGCGTCTACTTTGAGAAGATTGAACAAGAAATCTTAATCAACCGTCGTTTAATTCAAGATTTGATCCAAATATTAGCACCTCTATTTCCTCGAGAAGCTTCGAGGGTTTCATCTAACGAAGAAATTGAACAAGCACTTGACGATGGTACAATCATATCTGAAGCATGTTACTACATTCAGTTTTATTAACCTCTTAGCTTGTCATATATAGCTGAACGAGAAGCAATTGCAAATGCTTTGAATCCTAATTTACGTAGTAAACGGTCAATCCCAAAAGTGCTAGAAGAAGCAAAAGTGCGTTATCAACAAAAGGCAACCAAGACAAATGTCACCCCTTCTGCACCATTAAGGTTATATGCCCTCTTGAAACACCTCAAGTATATAAAAGGCCAACAAAATGAACTGACCGATGATGATGTTCAACCGCAATACAATACGTTGAAATACTTGGCAAGAGATGTCTTGAAAGACATGGAAAGGGCAAATATAAATATTGTTGGTAAAACTTGGAGTGAAATTGGCGAAGAGGATACCAGCATTCAAGAACGTTATGCTTTGCTTTTAGAGAAACGTGCTTTAGATGTGGGCTTGCATCTGCATCTCTGTGTAGAGATGTGGGCTGCCAAGTTACTTTTATCTGAAGCACTCAAAAACAAGAAGACTGTACGTACCAGAAGTAATTCTGCTGAAGAAGGTGAAAGTCAACAAAATCAAGAATCTGTTGAAGACAATGAGATTGAATCGTTCTTCAGGTTAGATGCTTTTTTATTTCTGTTTTTATATCTTTATTAATATGCTTGTTATGCAAATAGTGTGGATAATCAGCATATCCTTGTTGATCGTCTAGCTACTTCTGTTGCTCCAGTTGGTCTTGCATCTCCAATTGCTAGCTTGTTGGATCTACATTCTGCTCGCTCATCAACGAAAAGAAAAGCCATTACGGTTCAACCTGACGTTGGTGAAGATGAGGAGGCTGGATCTGACAATCGTTCCAAAGAAGCGGATTCCAATAAGCGTAAACCACGCTCTAAGAAAAATACAAAAAAAACGAAATAAATATAGACGTTTTTTTATTGGTTTAAGTAGCTGACGTAGCATTTTTCTGCGGCTTTTCAGTATTAAGAAAAACTTTTTTACACCAATCTTGAGTTTCTTTCTTTTTTTTCGTTTGCTAAATTGGCACATTAAACGTAAGGTTTCTTGACATTTGTCACTCTTATTGCGCACAACACTTTAACTGAAGCTTCTGTATAATAGGAATTAACCTCAATGTCAGCTTGTAATTGTGTTTTTTTTTCCAAGCTTTCGAATATTTCCCTCGTTCTTAATGTCGTAATTATCTATAAATACGTCGTCATTCATACTGCTTATATTCTTATACTGACTTGTATTCTTAAATACTTATACCACTTCAGTAATACTTATAGCCAGTAATGCCATATAGCTTTTGAACCTTTACTATTAGTTTTAAAGCTAATAACCATTAAGTAAGTGCAATGATTACTAATCCATTAATTTCTTTGTATATTAATCTAATACTGTTATAATAGATTTAGTTGTGTATATATACAAGACGAAGACTATTAAAACTGTAGCCCAGTGAATTATAATTGATTGTGTCTGATATAGTGTTGGTAAGTCTGTAGCAATAGCGAGTTTCATTCAAGAATCTAATCATTACTTACTTTAGGAAAAGATGATTAAAATATGCTATTATACAAGCGTGGGCCATTCTTCTAAAGGTTAGTTCAAATATACTCTTAAAATATTGTTTCATCAACGATAACTGACATTATTTATACAGTTATTTGCTTAATTCATTTACCTGTTACTTGCCAGTGGGACATAAATTCTTTTATACTTGTATGACAATAAGGTAAGTTAAATACTGTTCGTGTGTGATAGAAAGCTGGTTATTGTATATTCAGCTATTGAAGGCTAGTGTGTATTAGAGTAATATCTGTTGAAGTTATATATTATATAAATAAAAAAAATAGCAATTAAATTATTATCTGAATAACCAAAATGACTATAATATTATTAGTAGTGTATTGTGAATATATGATAGAAAACTAATAATAATATTGATTATAAATCATCAATATGGAGGGATTAATCCATACTATTATTGACTGGAAACCACTACTATTATACAATTTACCCATAATAATATTGAAGGAAAACCCTTAATATTATAGTATTTACCCATAATATTATCGAATAAGAGTCACTAATATTATCAACCGCCGAAAAAACACTGCCTAGAAATTGACAATAATTATTAGCAGAACTATAGTCGATTTTACCCCTAATATTATCAACTTTTGGGCAAAAAACCGACAATATTTTCGCCATAGTGATTTGGCTTGCATTTATTAGGTATTCATAGTATATACGAATTTTTTTTAAAAAAAAAAAAATTTAAAAAAAAAAAATAGAAATTTAATAAGAAAAAAATAACTAAAAATTATTATTATTATTAGAAATGTTTTAATTATTGCTAGTAGATTTATATTTATTAAACAATTTGTTTTTGGTGATGTTTTTTTTTTATTGCTAATACTTTTTAAAAAATGTTGAAGTTCATTTTACTTTTCAGAAAACCTAGGAGAAACGATTTTATTTCATAAATATTAGCATGCGTAATATTAACATTGTTATGTAACCTTTTTATATAATTTGAATATTTTATATAACATTAAAATTCTTACGGATGTAACTTTTTACAGAAACAAAAAATATTTCATGGATTATTATTTTATTTCTAATTTCTTTTTTTTATATAACAATATATATTTTCCTTAATTTATTAAAAAATGAAATCGTTTCTCAATGCTTATACTCAGCTTGTGCTTTGACAGCAGCTTTGTAACGTCGGTTAAGAGTGTGGTGTGCGGTAAAATTAAAATATAAAAGCAGGTAGTAAGTCGATTGTAACTTGGTTATTGAGCTACATTACATATCATTAATAATTAATATATATATTATAATTATTTTTATATTATTAAATTAAAATTATATAGTTTTCTTTATTTATCAAGTTGTAAGTTGCTAAAAAACTTACGACGTGCTTTTTAATCAATTTTAAAAGAAAAAAATTGTCGCACAACAGGGTTTCGATCTGGTGTGAAATGTTATGAAAAAAAAAAGTTTAATTGTATTGAAAAGTAATATAAAAGTTTAATCTTTATAAGTTTTGCATAATTATTGCAATTTCTTATTTTTACGTTAATTACCAAACTTTCAAAAATTACAATAAAAAAGTGTTAAACAAAAAAAAATATAATTACAAAAAACACTATTTAATTTAAAAACTAATTTTTATTTTTTTTATTTTTAACGTTGCTCATTATAGTTTATTCAACTTAAATGTGATTAATCCTTTCTAACTAGCTTTTCTAGCTTGTATATATACTCGTTGAATTGTGACTGAAGGTTATTTACTTGTGTTCATATAAAAAGTATAAGAAGGACGTATCTCTGTTTAAGGACTGTATCGCTGTATAAGGTAATCAATAATGCTTTAGTATGTATGTGCTACAGCTAGGGCGCACAGGCCTCTAGTCTGTCTGTACTTCAATTATGTGGCTATTTCACCACACGTTTTATGGGGTTTTATTGATTCAAAGTGAGTTAAGTTTTTCTATCTAGCTTGTATCTCTTGTATTTATACTTCCAAAGAAATGATCTCTTAGTAACAATCAAAGGTCTTTTTAATCTATGTTCATTCTTCATTAATTGTATTTTCAGCGGTGATTCAAAACTCCCTCTTTTGATGGATAGTTATTAAATGTGTTGTAAACGCTCATGATTATATCAGTAAAGAAGAGGTTGTATAGGCTTTGGTAGCCATATGCCCACCTTTATGAATAGCTTGAAGATGTAACTCATTATTACCCGAATCCAGAATATGAACAACTGATGTAATTGTTATATCGAATATAATAAAGACTGTAAAAATAACCAGACTGATAAAACGAATTGATTTATTAAAGCATTAAAATGATGAGCTATTTATACAAAATTGAAGTTCGGATTTAACTTGATATTATAGACGATTGAGTTAGTCAAAGACTGCGCTCATGGAGTTAACAAGGATTTAGAGTAATCCATTCTAGTACGACTTTATGTTCGGTGATAGATAGTTTATGAAGGTTAGTTGCACTAAGCATTGATTTCCATATATATCTCTTAACCGACGTTACAAAGCTGTCAAAGCACAAGCTGAGTATAAGCATTGTCGAACATTGACCTGATTGGTGACGGACACTGAACAAGTCATGTTTACAACAGTAATTATTACGCTTTATTATAAAACAAGAAATAGCAGTAAAAGACAAATTCCTAATCGAGTGTTATGCCGAGATAAAATGCTTACCTTTATTTACAGTCCGATATGGTACCGCAGTATGTCGGCCATCATCATCATCTTGGAATATCAGCAAGTCACTATGAGCCGCGCAGTCAACAAGCTACTAGCTTACGTATACCCATAATATCATTAGTCAACCGCAGCAAGCTGAAAAGTATAAAAGGACGAGCTCTTAGCTGATTAGAAAAAGATCATTCGAAATTTAATTTTGGAAATAAAAAGACTTACCACAGTTTTGATATTATTCTTCTGTTCTTCTATTATAATCCTCTTTCTATCCACGTACACAACAAAATGAATCCCGTCTTTTTAATATAATGTAGAATGTTATATGTGGATTTCACCACAGTATCGAGTGTATCTCAAGATAAGACCTGAATATCGAATAACGCGTGGGTTATACAATTACAACAATGCGTGGTTGAAAGGCTTATTAGTGGCTGCTGGGATTGGACTCCGTTGTACGGCCATGCGTGCTGATAGATTGAATGCTACACTATTAAGCTCTGATGAAATGTATATAAAGAAGACTTGATTTTGAATTGTGAATAAAACATTAGAATAACTTTTACTATCAGGATAGCTGATTCCATTGACTGTCTATTCTTTTATTATTGTATTTTAAATTATATCTTTCGTCTTTTTAGCACCGGATATAACAATCTGGATAGTTATTAAATGAATTCCATCTTTTTAATATATATGCAGTGTGGTGAAATAACCACATAATTGAAGTACATACAGACTAGAGGCCTGTGCGCCCTAGCCGTAGCACATACATACTAAAGCATCATTGATTACCTTATACAGAGATACGTCCTTCTTATACTTTTTATATGAACACAAGTAAATAACCTTCAGTCACAATTCAACGAGTATAAATACAAGCTAGAAAAACTAGTTAGAAATAATTAATCACATTTAAGTTGACTAAACTATAACCAAGTTATAATCGACTTACTACCTGCTTTTATATTTTAATTTTACCGCATGCAGAGTGCTATATATATGTGGATTTCATCACAGATAGAATAACTTAACTCATTTTTGAATCATTAAAAACCTCATAAAACGATTCTAACTGATTCACTCGCTTTTTTATTTAATTTTTATCGCAATTGTGTTGTACGCAAATTTTGATTATGTGCTTCGCGTGTGCCGGCAATATTTTGTCATAAAGATAGGATGTCATCATTTAATAAAAAAATCCTTCTCAGTGATCCTTAGCAACGAATAAAGAGCCGCTGGCTATTGCCATGATTGGTAGTTGTTGTCGTCGGCTTCCACGACAGTAGCTTTTGTAGTGATTATGGACCTTATATGATACTGATACCGCAATTAACCAACTCAGCTGTAAAAAGCGATCATTGATCTTCAGCTCTAGACTAGTATAATATATAAATCTTCCGTATTAAGGTACTAGGCAATTAGTGATTGACGCTAACCAAGATTAAGAACAAGGAATGCTTAACCATGGTTATCTTGGTATGAATATAGAGAACAAGGCCATAAATCAATTATACCCTACATAATCTAACCGCTAAGATACATTCGCTATTGCAAATGATCTAAGCTAGAAAACATATAAATACAGAGTAAAACTCATAGCTAGAAAACTATCTTATTGTCAATAAACTAGAAGCCTACTTGATTTATCAAAGACTTGCTCTAGTTATACATCTCATACCATACAAATATTACAGCTATTAAAAAATTATATTTATATCAAACAAGCAATTTTGGAAATTGGAGAGTACATACCAAAATACGTTCCTTCGGATGAGTAATTCTTTATTGTTGTACACTTAAGTTTGCAATCTGTAAATAGCTCTTACTGTACGACCATTTTTTCCTCTAGAACAAAAGTTTTGCGTTCAGTTGCTTATAGAATGTATGTCGTTTGAAATAAAATTATATTTCCTATTACTATTATTAGTAATCTAGAGAGTAATTGTGCTTTAATCGCTCTCTTTGTTTATTTATAAATGTGGTGATAGAATTTCTAATAAAACCACGTTTTTCCAAATTGACATGGTGTACTATTGACAGTTTCGCGAGAAAATAACTAACATACATTTTTTAAAGTAAGCACGTGCTTAGATAGTGCCACTCGATATCAAAATACAAGCTTTATACGCATTTCAACTATTAGATGTGCGAGAATTCTGCCGATCTCAGCCTAATGTTGAATATGATTAGTAGCTCATACTCAGAATGGGATGCTGCATTTACTGAAATGTTAATTTCACAACAGCTAGCAGCTTTATTTCATTGCTAAGGATTTGCCTGGAGTTTATGTCTTCATTTAACAATCTCTAATCAAATCTAGATCTTTTGAATGATTTCTATCAAATTTCGCATCATTCGTAATACTTCTTCAAAATGAATTGCAGTAATTATTAGTGCTGCTATTTAACTGAATTATGATATACATCGATATTTTGTCATCTGATATACTTCGGCATTAAAAATTCTATCCATATGTGCATACTGTAAAAGCGAATATGTACCCTCAGTATGTGTGTATTGAATGTGACGATTCAGGGCAAATCATCTCCGAAGCTTATGGTAGACGTATTACAATTAAGTTTCAGACGAAAACACAAGGCTGATCCACTCCAAGGCGTTTGTTTGAAAGGCTGAGTTATTTCAATGCTAGCTACTGGATCAAAATGCAACTACAAGAATATATCAACACATAAAGGTCAGTAGAGGTGCAATAAAAGTGGCATATATCCTTGAATTATTTGCCAGATAAATTGCCAATATTTTCCCTGAAACCAATATGTGGCATTGGTGGCTCGTTCATCGTGGTTGATATGCAAATGTAATATACCAACGTCTTCCTTTTTGGGGATGAATGATATTTGAATTAACAATCAAACCTTACCATACGACTAGAAGATACAAATCATATTAGTTCTAGAATAACAGACACACAAAAAAAAAGAACGTGCATGTTCACCACTCCTAGAGACCCCACAATAATATCCAAAAATGATACAAAATTTGATCTAAAAAGCGTTTTGTGGCTGTCTTAATTAAGCGCGACTTTTCAAGAAAAGTTCTTTAGTCATCTGTAATCTGGGTATAATTATTAGTACGCGAATCTAAATTTAATCTGACTTAAGCGTATCACGGATAGATGTAATTTGACATTCTACAGGGCAAAAGCAAAGATATGCGCCCTGCGTGTATAACCACTAGGATATGTTCGCAACAAATAATGTTTTTCTTCTTCTTTTCTCTTTTAATATTATATATAGAGATAGCTCATTAACCTTTTCTCATTGAGTAAATATACACTATCACATGGACCAAACGTGTTAAGTTTACCATTCATGGATTATTCTGGGTAAAAAGACTTCAAGTTACACATTAAAATATACATTTTTTTTAAATCTAAAAAGTTTTAAATTACTCTCAGTTTCTTTTACCTTGTTCTCTTTTACCACTGAGCCATTATTTGCATGTCTTTATCCTATGGATTTATTGCATCAACATATAATGATCATATTAAGCATACGGTATCGCCAAGGTCTGCTGCTCTTAAGCTATTAGAGGAAGCAAACAATGCACCACCTTCTTATTCCTATGTATTAGCCGAGAAATATCAACAAGAATGCACATTAAAGGTAACATTACAGCCCAAATCCGGGTCTTACCTCTGCTAACAATTATAGACAGTTAGGTGATGAAATAAGTGCTCTTTTTAAGTCTATGAAGAGATCTATGCAAGAAGCAGAAATTTTACTAATATCGTATCAGCATTGTTGCCAAAGGTAAACTATTATATGCTTCTATTTGCAGTACATAACAATATTATAGACTCGAAATTAAGAACCAACACCTTATAAGAAAACTTCAGTTAGCCTCGGCATCCAATATGTAAGTACTAGCAGACCCTTCCGAAGAATGGCTCCGCCTTAGACAAATATTAACTTTATATACTTTTTTGTTTAGTGATACAACGGCATTCAGTAATGATCTGTTAGACCAATCGGAACAAATATATCAGCAGGATGCAGATGACAGCCTCGTTCGCATGAACATCTCTTTGGAAAAACTGATACGAGAAGCCGAATCAAGTTTACAAACGCATCTATCATTACCTGAACCATCGACAAGTAATTTGCGAAAGAATGTCCCTCAAGAAGATATCTCTTTAAACGATGAATACAAACTGAAATCACAACAACAAAAGAATAGATATCTATATAGTCAATGGAAACTTGCTTTTACTATGAAACAACTTTTAAGTACAGTGCAGCATCAAGAACATACTATACACGATCACCAAATACATCATTACCATCATCATATCCATCATCATATCTACCATCATGCAGATACCAAAAAATCACACGCGAGTGTACAAGAGCCTATATATAATTCATCTTCTGATAAAAGCATCTTCCCTCTAACTTCACTATTCAAATATGCAATGGATGCCGTAGGAGGACTTATACCACAACAGCCGTTATTTTCCAATCGCTCCGCCCTGTCAAAATCTGTCAAATATCGTACGATTTTTCTATCTTCTTTACTGATCCTGCAGCGATATAACAAACATCATCTTTGGATCCGACGCAGTCAATACCTTATTCTTACTTGGAAATCCCGTCGATTCCAACTTTATACGCAGTGGGTACAAAAAGCCCATTTATTACATTTCATGCTTCAAATCTTTGCTTCTTCATCATCTTTAAAACGTCATCTACTCTAAGTCCACTTTTCTCATGCCCTCATGTAAATAGTACTATTATGAATCTCTATCTACTGCCTGTATATACAATAAAATGTTTTTTTGTCATCTTTATTGAACATACCGTAGAAGCTATGGTTAATGTATAAATGCATCAAGATTATCTAAGATTGCAGCTATCTATATGTGAGATAGAATACGTATATACTAATATTACTCGATCTACTACTAGGTTACTTGTAGAAGGGGGGTGTTTATCCAATTCATACTATGCGATACGGGACGTACACGGTTTATAGTTTATCACTTGATCGTTGGTCATACTGTTACGAAAGCCATTTATCAGACTGGTTATTTCGATACTTCAACTGATCTCGTTCAATAGTGTAATAGAATAAGCTCCCTACATAGAGATACCATATTAATTCTAATTAATAAAAAGTATGATGTGCATGCCAATGACGATCAAAATACTTCAAGGGTCCATGTTGCACACACTACTAACTATATATTTTTTTGAAGATCCTTTATTATACTACAAAAGACAATAAATTACATCCTTACTACTACCTCATTTTTCATTAATAAAATAGCATAGTAAGATATAAGATAAACTTATTAACGTTTTGACAGACTTTTTTTTTTGCCTAAGAAATTCCTAAAGATACAAAAATTACTAGGAGCAATATAAATTAAATTTAAAACCGTAAAGTTGGGGATATGCATAGAGCAAAAAACTGCAGCAAATGAAATAAAGGTCATTTATAAATATTTAGTAAAATCTGACAGCAAATACTCTAAACTAAAAACAGTATTTAACATATAACAAAGATAATACAATCGCTTTTGTTACAAAATGCATGCCTTTTAAATAAAATTCAATTATCTACGATATACACCAGGTATCCATATTTCCAATGTGGGCCTGATAGCTACTAAACCTAGCAATTTGTATCTTCATGATCAAAATTTAGTAAAGGAATGATATCTAGTAAATCTGGAATAACACAATTCCCAAATGGATTTGGTGAGAACTAAAGCTAGGCTTTATGGCCCTTGAAGTGTCTTAGATCTCTAAGGCAAAGTTCGATTGATTTCGTATCTGATTAGTCGCGTGTGTTTAGAATAAACAACTGCATTTATTATAAAAACATTTCCAAAAGTCACTATAAAAAATAAAATAAAAATCAATAAAAAAACTTGATTTTTACAATAAACATGCTTTCAGACTTGACAGATCTGCTCCTATCATTCACGGGCGGTGGCGAGAAGAAGCTAGCCTTATGTGACATGGCTATCAGTATTCTTTGACGAACGGACTTGAGAATAGTAATGAAAGGTGTTTTTATTAGATAATCGAAAGTTTACTGCGCACGATATAGGATACCGCACAGGAGATCAGAAATTAGCTTTTGTTTAAATCTGGTGAACAGTTACATTAGTTGCTAGTGAGCAAGGCATGGTAAATTTACTGTTAGCGATGCTCCCAGTTCTTTTCCATAATTCACCCAAATTCTTTGATTTGGACTCATCAC
The DNA here is from genome assembly GCA_026027325.1 of Actinomucor elegans. Taxonomy (NCBI): domain Eukaryota; kingdom Fungi; phylum Mucoromycota; class Mucoromycetes; order Mucorales; family Mucoraceae; genus Actinomucor; species Actinomucor elegans. The sequence continues at coordinate 375,003 of JAMSLZ010000015.1, forward strand.
TGTTAACTCTGTTCTTTAAATGGTACCAAAGGTTTTCTACAGGATGCACATGAAGACTATTGACCAACCAATCCTTGATAAACTTAGTGCTTTCTGTCTGTCTTCATACAATACAAATAGATTACGTGCAGTAGTACGGCATTCAAGTGTAATAATGTCTTTCTACTCAATAATTCGCAGATCTACTCTTCACTACTTGGTCTTGCACACATTTTATTTCAGACGCGGACTGTTTGGTTTAAAGAAAAAAAAAGTTCCAAAACTGCATTTGACTGTTACTGTTATTAAAGATTGCATCGCTTTCTCTTTCTTTGCAATGAATTTTTACTAAAAACTATTATATCTTGACGAGTTAATGGTAGATAAGACATAGGTGTGTCAAGTTTGCGAAATAAAGCCTTTAAAGGATTGTCTCATGACTGATCATAGATCATTAAAGTTTGTTATTTGAAAAAATATATCTTAATGCATCTAAAGTTGGCGAGAAAGAATATATATCGCGTTTACACATACAGGTTCCTGTCCTCTGTTTTAATCCTTTTTTCTTTTGCCTTTACGTTTATTCAAAAAAAAAAAAAGGAACAGCACTTGAATGACTTTCATTAGAAAGCACTATTGACGCTCCAATATTGTGAGAAAAAAAGCCTTAATGGGACATTAAAGCACACCTAAAATTATCCATTTGTGTAAATCTTATACCAAACCAGGCACCATGCGAGAACTTTTTAAAGATACAATCAGGGCAGCAGCAGCAGCCAATATATTTAAAATACAGTCCCATAAAAACGGTAATGAAATTGAAGCCTCGGTGCTGAGGCCAATCATAATATGTGCATAGATTCGACTTTTTACCCAATATATTCAATTCTATGTGATAATGTATAGTTGTGAAAGCTCATTCACTCGAATAATTGCGTTTAATTCTATATATTCCGTTGTATTCAAGGATATATCTTATTTTGGTCAAGTGTTAGTCTAGATATGGGCATATGATTTCAAATTTATTAAATAGCCAAATAATACATAATAAAAAACAATGGTCAGTAACCACCAACAAGCTCAAATATCAAATCCTGATCATCCTGAAGTAGTGTAGAAGCTTGCCTTTCATCCGGTAGACACCGTACATGTTTGAATAATCTTTATTAACTAGTAAATCTCTGTAGGCTGCTGTTGATTATGTCTCGATAAAAGAGCGCGCTCACTTTTCTTTTTCTGTAATTGCTTTTGTTTGGCATCCAGCTTGAATTGTGTGCGCCATATATTCAACTGACCAAACTTGAGTTTAGTTAACAGATCCATTGCTTGTCCTTTAGTCAGATCATTTGGTGTTTCAATCTTATACCTTGACAAGGCCTTCTTTTGCGCATCGGTCATATTATCTTTGCGGAAAGGAGCCGAACGTCGCATTTGATAGATCAAGGATTTATTGGTAGCAGAGAAACGCTTATGAATCCAAGTGTCTGCAGCTCGAAGTGCAGCAGGCAGGTCGCTGGCTTCCAATGGGATTGGATAAGATTTAGCAAAAAAGTCTTTGCCAGAGTTTTCGTATCGAAACGTGCCAGTCCAAATATCTACAGGCAATTAGTTATAGACCAAGGGATTCTAGTATTTTGCGTACCATTTTTTTCCGACTTTTGAAGAACAAGGTAACCTTTGGACATAACATGTAAAGCGCATTTGTCCTTACCAATATCCACCCAGCCGTTAGTAGAGGCATTGCGTACTTCTTGGGATGTAGATAAATCAGCCATCAGCTCTTCTAAATTGTCGTATTCTGTGATACTGATCTTGACATGGTCTGGGTCATATTCCTCAGGGTATTCTTGCTCTATTATAATTGATTAATTTTGCTTTAAATAGGTATGATGTATATTTACCGCTTTGTTCATTCTCTTGATTTTCTTTCTCTGCTTTTTCTTCCAGCTCCAAAAGATCCTTATCTATTATGTTTGTTTAGTTTAAAATCAACTGTATCACGACTACTATTACCTTCAACCATTTTGGTTGCATCCAAGCCCAATAAAGTAGGTACAGTGATAAGGCCATCGGTACCGGTTCGTTTGAAGTTGTCAACAAAATCAATCACCAGACAGTTTTCTTTACCAGGAAACAATCTCAAGCCACGACCAAACATCTGTTGAAATAAGGTAGTAGAGCGAGTAGGTCTTGCTAATAAGATACAATCCACGCAGGGTATATCTGTTCCTTCTGTCAAAATAGCTACGGAAAATGTTAGTTTCCCGTAGGTAGAATCCATTATAAAGCACTTACCGCAGTTGACCAATACGGGTATCTTTCCATTTCTAAAATCATTTAGGATCGCATGTCTTTCAATTGGGTTCGATTTGCTGGTGATACATTGAGCAGGGATGCCCGCATCAATAAAAGTATTGCACAGCTCAATTGTATGAGCAATATCCACAGCAAATACCAAAGTAGACTTTCTTCCTTGCTGGTGAGCATACTTATTCCAACTCGATACAATAACATCATTACGTGCTTGGGTGTTAATAGCATGAGCCAGATCCTTTTGAACAAAATCAATATTTGTTTTACGAACTGCATCAAGATCAACTTGGGTATTAATAGTAGTAACACGCATACGACTCAAATAGCCTTGTTGGATCATATCTATAAATCCAACGTGATATGTGATTCTGTCAAATACCGTGTTTAGACCTAGGCCGTCATGACGTTTGACAGTAGCTGTACAACCCCATAACAGTTTATCACAACCAGCGTCATTGATACCGAAATAGTCAAGGATACGCTTATAAGTATCCGCTACAGCATGGTGCGCTTCATCAATCAAGATAGCTTTGAATAGAGAAGGATCGAATAGTTCAATACGCGCCGAGTTGGCACGACCCAGAGTAGGTACTGAAGCGATAACCACATCAGCATCATCAATGTTGACCCTACGCTTTCCTTGTTCTACTTGAACCACCTATAACACTATCAGTATTTCAAAGGTCTTTTTTTTTTTTGGTTGATAAAACTTTACTAGGCTGGGGTTGTATTTCGAGATTTGATTGTGGGCTTGATCTAGAAGCTCGGTTCTATGTGCCAGTAACAAGACTTTGGTAGCTTTATGCGTAGGAGAAGGTATTAATGGTATCAAGTTTGACATAATGACCTATTACAAAGCAGTTAGCGCGCGATTTTTTCTCAAGAAAAATTCGGGCATACTTACGGTCTTGCCGCTTCCTATCAAGGTAATCGTTAGTTTACTATATAAAAAAATATTCTACAGACCTTACCAACAGGTAACGAAACTATCTGTCTATTATGGCCTTCTTTATATTCTCTTAGAGTTGTTTTAATACATTCTTTTTGATAAGATCTCAACATGTCAAAGGTAATTGCAGTACTTGTTGAATTGCTACGGAATTGAACAAACTGCACAGCGGTTTTACGAATGAAAAAGTGCTTGAAAAATAAAAAGCGCATTCTTTTGTCATGCTATAGGTAAATAAAGAAGGTTACCTAATAGCAGTAAACTTATAAGAGAGAGAGGAAAAAATTTTATTTTTTACAAATATCTCGAACAATAGCTCTTGATTTATCTACACGTTCTAGTAATTGTTGGGCTAAGCGAACACCTTCCCTTCTACGTTGTCTAGCCGTCTCAAACGCACTAGGACATTCCACTCCATCCAAGCTAATCAATCCTTGCATGATCTTTTCTGATATATACACACCTCGATCTTGTAGCTTCTTTTTGTCAGTTTCACTAGGCTTGGAAGGTGTTTGATCAATCATGGCTTCATATTCGCTGATCTCTTCTGATGTATTTGCCGATAAAGTATCAACTATTTTCGATATACGAACCATTAAGCCATATTCTTCAGGATTACCCGAAGCTGTTTGTTTCACAACTGATTCCTACAAGTAATACTTAGTACGGTATTTATCAATTGATCTATAGTATCTTACATCCACTTTTTCTCCATTGAGTGTAATAATAGAGTTGGTACGAACACCAATGCTTGTCAAAGTAGCTGTATCATCCTTCATATTGGCTAGTCTGATTTGTGAGTATACTTGTATATATATATATATAGACCTTTATGTAGGTTACCTCCCGATACTTGAAGTTTCATCGATGCAATGGGCACATCTGTCAGTAATTTACACTTCTCTTTCAAGTCTTTGACAGTTGCTTCATCGAAACCTTTGGGGAATTCTTTGAAATTGAGTTGTAACTTTTTGTTTTCCCATTCTAATTGAATTGTTGTTCTTCTTTCTCTTTTTGAAACTTTATGATATGCAAAGAATGACTTGAGGCTGCCTATAAATACTTTATAAAACAGAAATACCAAGTAAAATAGGCCATACATTTTATATATAAACACAAAAGAAAGGGTGGAAAGGAACCATTTCTTTTTAACCAGTCAAAATGTGCCTAATAGCAAAACCATCTGATATTATATTTTACGGCATTTTAAAAATAAGTTTGCGTAAAATGGTTTTCTGTCTGTGTAAGAAAATAGATTTAGTAAAGAATGAATACAAGCAAGCAGCAGCAACGACATTGATCTTACACGTAGTAAATATGTACTATCTTACTGTTATGAAAGGTGTATAATGTTCAGATGTTTATGGAATAAGATCCTTACAAGGACTACAAAGAGTATTTTAGAATGAAAGCAAAGGACAAGCTAGTACACTGATTCAGTTAGTAAAAAAAAAGATAATCATGATAATAGGACTACATTATTAAGATACAATACGGTCTTGAAAAGTAGGAAACTAGATATACTTTATTAAATTATTTTCAACTATATCTATATGCACTTCACAATTATGATGCAAGAGCGTTATTCTAATGATGGATTAAGCAAACCCTTGTGTCTCTTTAATCTAGCTATGATGACCCTACTGGTTTGAACACATGCTTATTGTTTGAATTCCACTTGTCTATAAATCTAGGAAATTCTACTCCTTGCGGAATGATTAGAAGAGTTAACAAAGGATAACATTACCAAACAACATGTTTTTTTTTTTCAAGAGAGAACTCCCCTTAGTAATTCTGTCATATGAAAAAGTGATAGGCGTATTGTTTATTATATTTTCAAAAGAAGTTTGCGTAAGAAAATAGAAGTAGTAAATTGTGATGAACGCAAAAAAATAAAGTACCATTTATGTATATGGATTTATATTATAAGAGTTACTAAACATATATAAGCTCTGTGATTTAATAGCCAGAAGATGACAACAACAAAATGTAATAGCAATGAAGCCCATAATGTAATAAAAGCATTTTGACATATATATACAAATAATGAGTTTACTATATCTGACCTCAACATCTCAGGATTGCGCCTGCATAGAATTCCGAAAAAAAAACTTGGTTGAATTAAAACATTATATTTTGAGATATTGATTATTTGATCTACCTCTATTGCTTAAAAAAATATATGCCTCCAAATTTTCTTTTCGCATACAACTGTCTAATATGGGTCATAGCAGAACGGCGGCATAATTGTGATTTTAAATAAGCTCACCTACTATTATGGGAAAAATTCAAGTGGTTTTGAAGCTAACCCGATTTGCAGAGGGTCTTAGTGTAAAGGAGTGATTTTCAGGTTGGTCCGCGATTCAACTTCATTTCGCTTGAAAAACTTGAAATTTGTCTTCAATTCACTCCAGTTTAACCCGGCATTCACTCTACACTGATTGAAGCATGGAAAATCATGGAAATAATATTTAACATGTATTATCATATATTTACATTGTGGTGAAGGGATCAGTTCATCCGAAATTCACTTGAATTTTTTTCATAATGTTAGAGTATGGCAGAAAACCATCTGATAAAAAAAAAAGAATTGTACCGGAGCTTCGGCCCAGCTGATTGCTATGATGGCACGCTCTAACAATTAGAAGCTGGATCTGAAGTGTTGCAATGCGTGACGGCTTTTCCCCTGGCAACCAGGGAAATATTTTAAATTACGCGATTTCGAACGTTTATTGACTAATGATACCCAACCATTTTGTAAATCGAATACGATAAATGATACCACCAAAAACAAGGGCCAAAGCAACCCAATGTAACCAAATCAAATGTTTACTCCAAAGGTTATTATACATGTAATCTGCTCTTACACCCAATTGAGCAGTAACCCATACGAGTACCAATAGCACGTATCCAAACACACGATGGTATTTCCAAACACTTTTTGCTTTATCTACTGATCCAAATGCTTGAGGAATAAAAGCCATAGATACACCAAAGATCAATTGCACAAACAGATAAATGAATACAAATAAACCTAGTTTACCATGAAGCCTTGGATGCAATTATGAGTAAGGTCATAAAGATAAATAAATATATAGGTACTTACGACTCAAAGTGGTGTTTTCCGGCGATTACTTTGTTATAAAAGATAAAGGTAAAACCTGTAATGGCAGCCAAATAACTACCGGTTTGAATCATGGCATGCTTTTTAAGGCCTTGTTTCTTTTCTTCCGATGTTTTAGTAGGTTGTAAAAGAGATATACCCTCAGTAGCCAATATAATAAACAGCGTTATGAATACAGGATGAAAAGTAAAAACGTTTACAGGAAGACGCACTAACACAGATAAAACCAATGCCGCGAATAATACAAGGCCTGCTGTGATGCTCCATTTAGCATAGACATCACCTTTATTACTAACAATATGTTTTTGAGGGTCTTGGTGGGCACCAAGAAGTGGTGATCCTTCGTAGTCAATAGAGGAAGAGGACATCTTAATGTAAGAAAGAAGAAAAATAGTATTGTGCGAGATAACGCACAGAAAAAAGATCTTTTATGATCAATTTCGATTGAGTTTCAATTATACCACTGGGCAAGAATGGCTAGAACATATAGATATTGAAAAGAGCGTTTTATTATTATATGTACAAAAGAAAAAAACACTTTTCTAGTAGTTTTTATTGAATTTCCCGAGAAAAAAAAAGAGGATAGGTTTATTCTTCCTTTGCCTTTGATTTTCTGCTTGCGCGTACTGATTTATTCACTTCGGAGGCTTGTGATTCTAAAGGATCGGGAATACTGGAAACAATGTCTTTGAGGAAATCAAATTTGTCTACTGTTTCGATCGTCTTTTTTCTATATCGATTTTAGTTGATTAATGATAGATCAATAAAGAATTATGGTTGCTAAGCTTACAAATGAGCAACGGTCAAACGCTTTGCGCTTCTTGTACGAGATTCCTGACATGCTTGATCAATTAAAGATTGCATAAATAACTCTAATGCTTTAGCTAAAAAAAAAAAAAAGAAAAAAAAAAGAACAAAAAAAGAGATCGTATTAGTGCCGAGATTAAAGCGTACTAAAACAAAACCTACAGATCAAAATGGGCGTTGCTTGAGCTACTTTGCCGACATCTTCATCTAATTGCATAATCTTTTTGATGCGAGCCTGTTATACAGGTAGATTAGTGAGTTTTTTGCTATTTTTTCCGTTTGTGTTCATTGCATTTACAACAGGGAACTTTGTCTTGTACTTTTTCTTCATGATTTATTTTACTTTTCTTATGAATGTAAAAAGAAAGATAACAAAATTAAATAACGCGATTGTTGAGAGTCACACGGACAAAGACAAATCCTTATGTCATTGTATTTTTAATATTTAAAATTATTACTATGGTATTTATTGGATAGCGGCAATTTAAAATTGTAAAGGAGGAGGAGGTCAGAAGAAGATCCTCTAATTTTCCTAGACCAAAAATATTTCCTCTATTTACTTGAAGAATGTGGTATTGTAGATAAGCATAAAGCTTATTAAAAAAGTTTATGCATTGAGTTATTTGTATGAAATCAAATATTACGTCAATTTTATGGACTTTTTCTTAATAAAAAATTAACTTTGAGGCTTTCATAACTAGTGCATATTATATTTTATAATATATGAAATCTATATTGTTCAAACATTACATCTTGAAAATATCTTCTTATTGCTCTGTAAAAGAAGTAAATTTTGAAAATTTCTTCTCCTTTAGGCGTATATGCCTTTGAGACTTTTCTGAATTTAGGCATCTTTAAGCCAAATTTTAACATCTCTCCATTTTGCAGTTTAATATCGTATCTGATGACTAACACATATCCTGGAAAAAAAAATTGAATAAACAAGGATCATTATTTGAATGAATTACTACGAGTATACTATGTTTTAGTGATTGATTATGAAATGATATATTTTGCATAACTTGTATCTAATGATCTATAGATCTCATCATTGGTGGTCAATCGTCACAACTGCTCAGTATTATATGTTTAAAATAAACCTACACATTCAGCAGAAGCTTCAATTCAATGAATGTCTATTGAATTTTCGTATATCAATGCATTACTGGGAGTTGTATAGGAAGCAATAGTGCCTCTAGATCCAAAAAAAAAAAAAGAAAATTAGTTTCTAGGAAGAGGAATTATTAAATCGAGAATATCCTTCAATTACAACTCAAGGATATATCAGCTGATAAGCAGAACATAATTGCATATTGAATAGAAATGCCCAGAAAAATTGGATCGATACGACATAAATGTATAATAAAGCATTTTGAGCAGCTATAAATAACTGTTTTCAAAAGCTGTTGGTATCTTTCCTTTATAATGGCTCTGTGCATATTGGGTCTACTACTTTTTTTATATACATGTGAATGGCAAACAAACAAACTTGTATAGGGGCGCTATTTGTTACTACGGTTATCACAATTTGTTCTTTATTACATGATTTGTCGTATATGCAAAATCTAATAACCATAGATTGATTATTTTCCAAAAATTAGATATGGACCTAGACAATGCCCAAGAGTATTTTATTGTATTAGCAACATTATTATTAACAACTCAGGTTGATAAATAAAATGATTAGATTTGTATAGTATTCTTAAGCGTTCAGCTCAAGTCTGGTGTAAATATTCAAAGCAATTCCATTTAGTATACTTTCAAGTTTATCCCTGAAGGCTGTTGCATATTTTTGGATGTTTAAATTGATCGCAGATTAATGGGATTAACTATTTAGCTTGCACGTTTCACTTGGCATCTGTGCTTCTTGTTTTAGCTCCAACGGGAAGAAAAAAGGAAGCTTAGTTTACGAGCCTCGGATGTATGGCTTTTCTTAGGTTATAAAGTGAATATCGTTTATTTTTATTCTAAAGTTCGTCTGCACAACGTTCAATATCATTTGTCTTGGTATTAAATGCTACGCCGTGGCTGATTTACATGTGTGCGCAATTACCTTTTGCTATTATCTATTCTAGAACAAGGTGAAATATGACTGGATCTCTAGCTTATTAAGCGTCATCATAGAAAGCAGTGCATATAATTTATCTATTTGGCGCTCATATAAAAGCAGACAGTCTTTGATTTCTACCTTCTTCCTTCTCTTTCTGCAGTTACTGTCTTATTGCGATGCCTTTAATAAGAGATCAGTATATGGGTAATCCCAGCAAGTATTTATCTCCACCAGTCTCTCCAAAACAGCATTTTGAGCTTAGTTTTCGCAGTCGTCCAATGAACCAAGCGACAGCAAGTAAAGACGAACATGAAGATTGGATTTCAGTAGAGTCACTACCTCTTTCACCGACATCAAGCTCTTCATATAGCACCCAAATATTTGAGCATACAGTTGAACAACAACAGCTTGTCAAAACATCTTTCATCGTCGCTTCCAGCCGGAGGAAGCAAAAAAAGCCAAACCCATCATTACCTACGTCTACTGCAGGCGCTTTTCAAATGCCATTCGTATCGCATGATGCTTATCCGAAAGATTATCGTACGTCCATTTCATTCATATCACCTCCAGAATCATCTTGCCCCAATCATACTGATGTAACAAGAAAGAAAAAAAGAAGACATAGAAACGATTGTGCAACAATATCTAACACAATGTGCTTGGCATCCATCAAAAAGGAGCAAAAGAGTAGCCAGTCTAGTAGAGATTGCATGTCAATCCATGCCATCTTGGACCAAGAACTAGTTGATACGAATCCATTGGCTACTCAGCCCCTAAATGAAAGCTTAAATGAGGCTGTTATCTCGGCTGATGAAGACGGTGCTATCAGTAAAAAAGCTAAAACAGACGCTGCTCTGATTTATGATAATTTAAGCGCAGATTCTGATCAAGCAACGCTATTCCGTAATTCGGAAGAATGGATCCCTAGTCTTGAGGTATTTAATCGAAAGCCTACTGTTCGCATTTCATGGAAAGGTATGTTTGATCATATAAATGAAATGCAAAGCTAATTTTTTTTTTTATTTAAAAAAAAAAGGTTCTCCTCTAAAGATTAAACATATGCCTTATTTTGAAAAGCTTCATCCTGGAGAGGCTACCATTGCCGGTACTCTTCGATTAACACCTGAACAATACCTGAAATGTAAATGGGCATTGGTGTTAGCTGCTAAACACGCGTATGAGACCAATTCCATGTTTAGAAAATCCGAAGCACAAAAAGTATGCTGTATTGATGTGAATAAGACCAGTGTGCTTTGGAATACCTTTGGTAAACTAGGCTGGTTAGGTCCTAAATGGCCACACTGAGCAACTTTTATGTTTTCCTTACCTTATGTATGCTTTATTGACCTGTAAATAGCAAAAAGTGGCCGAAAAAAGTAAATCCGCGCCTAAAATCCTATTAACTATACTATGCCTGCGCCCAAACTATTACCAAATACCATTTCCTATGCTCCAATTGCACTATTGTACGTATATTATACTATATTATGTATTAAATAAACGTGATATTATATTCTATTTCAAGTCAATTTGGTAGCTCAAGGCGTGTCAGCTTCCTGCGCACACAAGCATCTGTGTCAGAATAATGTCTGTGCTACACTTATAGTTCAGGGCTGAATATCACTCTCAATTAAAAAGACAAACGGCCTCGTTTACAGCTAAAGTTTGAACACATAGCAAACAAAATTTGCAGCTGAAACCATAGTAGAACGGCTACACTTGTGCTTTTTTTTTTTTGCCAAGAGTAGCACAAGATTATACTGTGAAGCAATGTTCTTTTGCCGATCCCCGGTCGGGTTATTCGCTTTAATTGAGTCAAGAAGAAGAAAAAAGTTCATTGCGCTTAGGCATATCCTTTAGTAGTATGTCTACAAATACTACAGTTGAAACATAATATTTGAACAATGCCTAGTTGTTGAACCTACACAAAAAAAAAAAAAAAAAAAAAAAAAAAAAAAACATTCTGCTGAGCATACTGTGTCACTACTAACCAAAAGATTAAACTAACCATAAGAAGCGTTTCGCGTTCTATATTGGTCAACCTTGACCGGGGAATTGCAATTTTATGAGGCCTTGAGCCAAACCCGCCACACATCCTCTAATTTATTATTGCATAAATAAGCGCTTGTAAGTGACTGTAACCTTTTTTTTGAGAAAAAAAACTTTATTTTCAAGAAAATAGAGCTATAAGGAACAATGGAAACTAGAGAACAACACCAATGGTTTACGTTTACAACAAAGTGTTAGATGATAAGCGGAAAAATAGTTTCTCCACAGAGTTAATTCCGTACACAAGTCAAAAATAAACTTGGTCTGCATATACAATCTGGTCAGAAACAGATAACACCTGCTCGAAAGTGAATGTTGCTCTTTATTCATGGCAGAGCCTCAAAACTCAAGGCATCATGTCAGATTGTCGCTTTCTGACCAAAAAATTTTTTTACGTCATTTTTTTGTTAACGCAATTCTCAAATCCAATTACAGGCAGTTAATAAAGATTCAAAGTTAAGACAACAAAAGACATTACAATAGAAGTTTTCAAAACCTTTACTGGATCTGCCAAGGCGGTAGGATCTTTAATGACCAAGACATCAAAAGTGATAGGTGTATAGCCCCTTCCTATTTGCTAATTTTAGCTTTGTCTAGATTCGACCAGAAGATAGCCTGTAATTAACCGAGTAATGACATACACATTATGCCATTAGGATTCTGTAAAATAACGGTCAACGGTAATGAATCAGATATCATATATATCTGTTTTTGGAAAGCCACTGAATGGTTTAGCATGGCTTGTAAGACTTCATAATGCAAGCATTGGTGAAACGAAAATTAACGACTATCCGTATACAGCATAGATTCTAGATTCACATTGTCGATTATCCATTATGTATATTAATTATAAATTTAGAAAGTTTAAAGGTTTTTAGTCAAGTCAAATAATCGTTGGTTTATGGAGGCTACGAACGGATGACTACCTGCAAAAAACCGAATATATCAGGCGTGTTGTAATAGATCTAAGGTTTTATCTGGCGGAGTAATTTATTTTGCGCATAAACTATTAATCAAATGCCTCATTTTGACTGCTGCTACTGCTGCTGCTGGTGGGATCAACCAAGAGATCTATGGATCTATAAATCGAAATCATGCAAATTGTCTTTACTTCAAAATCACACACTAAACTATAATATATTTCTAGCATTTCGTTCAGGTGGAAGGTTCTAGGGCAGTTAGTACTTTACTGTGAGCATCCACTAGTAATCAGATCGAACATTAAACTAGCATCGCTTGAGAAAAGTAGAGAGGTTAAAAATGGCAAGAATCCCCAAGATATGCCCTTAGGCTCAAATTTTCGAACTTTATTTTATTTTTACCAAGCATGATGGTGATATTTTCAAGAGATAATATTCAATAACTTAAGTTTATTATAACTAAATGTCAGAGAAATGAACTCAAAATAATAATGTGACAGATTCTCACCCTTGGTACAATCGTCTATTTGGTCTCTAATACCATTACCTTGCTTTAATATATTAATTTAGTTTATACTACCCCTTAAATAAATAAGAGAAAGCTGTTATTATAAGAAATGAAAGAAATAGAGAAGATAGAGAAAATGAATAACTAGTTGTTAGTAAAAAGAAAATAAAGCATGGCTCTAGGAGCATCTACCATATTAGGAGACGTAATGAAGCCAACTGAGATTGATTTAGGTACAACAAACAATGGTGAATACGCAAAACACTTTCCCTTGAAAGTATCATCATCATGCTTGGTAAAAATAAAATAAAGTTCGAAAATTTGAGCCTAAGGGCATATCTTGGGGATTCTTGCCATTTTTAACCTCTCTACTTTTCTCAAGCGATGCTAGTTTAATGTTCGATCTGATTACTAGTGGATGCTCACAGTAAAGTACTAACTGCCCTAGAACCTTCCACCTGAACGAAATGCTAGAAACATATTATAGTTTAGTGTGTGATTTTGAAGTAAAGACAATTTGCATGATTTCGATTTATAGATCCATAGATCTCTTGGTTGATCCCACCAGCAGCAGCAGCAGCAGTCAAAATGAGGCATTTGATTAATAGTTTATGCGCAAAATGAATCGCTTTACTTATTAGAGTGTTTAACAAAGATATTGTTAGAGTCTCTTCGTTTTCACTCTGAGAGTTTTGTATTATTTATTAATCCCAATCCAGTGCTTCTCTACAGACTTTTATACTGAAACTTCCAATGAGCTATGCTTGTTATGTCTGAAAATTTCTTTTTGATGTGCCTGCGTCAAAACTTAGTTGTACTTTCTGGGACAGTTGGGTAAAATATACCGAGCAATCAGAAGGAAGCAAACAAGCTGTCATATGAGGTGGAATTTGATATTTACGATTTCTGCAGTATCTACTGTAGACTCATAAACACAGTGAAAGACGTATATAGTAATAAATCAATCAGCATAATAAAGGAATGGCTTTGAGCTTTATTGTCGTGTAATCTTGTTTACATATAATAATTGAAAAGAGGCTATCGGTGCTCCAAACCTTATAAGGTGGTTTGAAAAATACACAATAAATTTATTTAACGCGTTTATTCTTTCTCACTAATTCCAACCATATATTATACAATGGAAGCAAGTGATTTAAAAATCACTTTATACGAGTATTGGGAAAACACAATCAAATCCTCAGAAGCTGCATTAGCCATGTTATCAGTTTTTGAAGGAAAACATGAGATAGTTGATAATGCTATTGCTTCTCTTCGAACACTTGTTAATCAAGGTCTTGATTATCGATCTCTAATCCAACAAAAGAATTCACGGCAGCAGCGCTACCCGAAACGATTATATGAAACCTTTGATCAAGAACCAAGTTGGAAGCGAGTTGACGCTCATACTTTCGAAGTACCTCTTAAAAACAACATTGTTGCTACTTGTATTGCTGTGAATACCGTTGAACAGCTCGATAAAATGATCAAAGATGTCTACCAAGCGCCCTATATATCCATTGACTGTGAATTTCTCGGCACTAAAAAAGCTATGCCTGAACTGAAGTTGCTTCAAATTGGTGTGTCCTCCAGCAAAGGTTATGCAGTACAAGTAGATATACTGGGCGTTCAGATAATTACCGACAAACTGAAGCCTGTATTAGAAGACGAGAAGTTAAATATAGTTGGCTGGTCTTTTCGATCTGATGCCATGGCGATTGAGTCATATTTCAAAGAGATTTCACAGGCGCCCGTCTTGGATCTACAGTCAAAGCTACAAGGTGTCGCTGTCGAGACAATGAATTTGGCTGCAGCTATGGATAAGTTTGCGCAATCATGGGAAGGTTTGGACGCATTTCAAAATGCAAAGCAGTTTGGTGGCTCGTTTAGTTATTTGAATGAACAGTGTGTTTGGCTTGTAAACCCATTACCGCCTAAGGCTTTGGTCTATGCTGTATTTGATGTGTTGAGCGTTCATGCACTTCATCAATATACTAAAGAGCTTTCTGAAAATGAATCAAACTATTGGCCTTGCACTGTTCTTAATACTACTTCTGTAAAAGCTTTGGATCGTTTCCACCGTCAAAGAGCCAAAGGTATATCTGCATCCCCAACTCCTCTCTCTTCACCTTCAGGGCCAATGAGTAAAGGAAAAGCACCTATTTATGGGCCACCATCTAGGGCTCGTCGCAAGTATAAAAGCAAAGATCGATATGAAGAGTTACCTATCTCTGTATCTCCTCAACCAGAAACAAGTGATGGTTATGATGATAATGATCCAAGATTTACTATGGATTTGCAAAAGGCTATTGCTCTCTCCGTTCAAGAATCAAAGTCTCCTGAAATTCAAACTGGTGAAGGCAGTTTATCGTCTGATCGAGTGGTAGGTGATTTAGTGTCGGATCAAAACAACTACAATCAATATATTGGTTCCTTGGATGAAGTGCCTGCAACAGCAGCATCTGTTACCTTTGCTGAAAATGTAGTAGCTGTGCCTAAAGAAGAGGAAATGGCTGCGCCTGGCTGGGGTGCTATTAATCTGGATGATCAGCCTTTTATCGGCGGAAACTTTCAACTTAATGCCAACGCACCTGGGTTTGTGCCCAAGAAAGAATGTACTACTACCACTGCCACTGTCACCACCGCTACATCACCATCCTCGTCCGTTGCAACAGTAAATAACATAAATACCCCCAGTAATACCACATCAACAGCTAAAACCAAAACCGTATGGGCTAAGATGGATGAAAAAACAACGGAACCCAAGACCGCATCTCAATCACAACCAGGATGGGGAAGTGTGGTTGATAAAGGGAAGGAAATGAAGACCACTCAAAAATCATCTTGGAAGTCTGCTGAAGAATATGAGCAGTTTAAACAACAAACATGGCAATCCCTTCCACAGAAGCAAGAGCAATATACCTGGCAATCTTTTCAACAGCAACAAGAGCAACAGTCGCCTCAGCAACCGTTTTACAGAACACCAAAGCAATCGTACAGACAATCACCTCAGCAGTCAAATGTTAGATTGCCTTCTAAGCACCAACAGCAACAACAGCGGTTTACTAAACCTACATTTCAGTCGCCCAATACCTACAGTAGCAGCAGTAGCAGCAGTAGCAGCAGCAGCAGCAGCCTTTTACCCTCGAATAATGAATCTAACTGGTCAAAGCCTGCTATACTTTCACCTTCTACTCCAAATGCACCATTAACAGCATCTAGTATATCGTCTACACCTGCCTCTGCCACAGTTTCTGCCACTTCATCACCAACAGCTGCTAATACTACTGCTACTATTAGCCAATTCAAGGCCAAACCTAGCAAAGCCAAGTATAGTGCCGATTTTAAGATGCGTTTAAGCAAAGGTGATCAAACTGGTTCATTTACTTGGGATACTGGGGTCGATGGTAATAGTATGACAGCAGCGTCTTGGAAAAACTTTGCCAGCACAACAGAATCTAATTGGAAATTGGGAAATGACACGGACATAGACGCTATGGAAAAAGCTGCAGCAGAAGCCGCGGCAGCCGCATCCAAGCAAAAACAGCGCAAGGAATACAAGTTCAACACTGTAGTAAGTGCCCATACTTCTTTGCAAGTAGGTGGCCCAATCGGCGACACTGCAACAGGCACTTTACACGAAAACAAGCGTGATAACTGGGCTATAACAGAAGAAATGCCGGATACTATGGTGATGCCCATGAACCAAATTCCTATCCGTAAAAATTTCTCTGGCCCTCGTATCATGAATCCTGATGATGGCGATTATGATGGTGATGGTTATACCGATGATGATGATGAGGAAGACGAGGGTGATCAAGAGGAGTCCACAGTTAAAAAACCAGAAGGTAGTTTGGAGGATTTGCCCATTTTTGAAGATGGTATCTACCTATATGGTGAAGGTCATAGAGAACTATACATGTTGAAATTGACAGCACCAGATCATTTAGATATGATCCAGATACCACCTGCTGGCACTCCATTCTCAGTAACAATTGGTTTCCATGTTGTGGATGGCAAAAACGGCGATTTGAACTTGAAGGCATTACAGTTGTATTTGAGTACTGGCGCTTCTTATACATGTGTCTTGGAACAGGCGTGTTTGTTGAGCTTTAGATCCAAGCTAAAATCGACCAAGTTTGGACAGTTGCTGACGGATCCTCATATTAAGCGTATTTGCTGGTATCCCAAATATATTGAAACACCGATGACCCAGAAACTGGGATTCCCTTTGGGCAACTGTATTGATTTGTCTGTGAAGGTCAATCATTACATCGAATCGTTGAATATAAACTCAGATATTTATAGTTTCAAGGCTGCGGTTGACCGTTTCCTCAAAAGCTGGCCAGATTTGGAACTGTACAATGAGATCAAGCTTGATTTCGAAAAGAGTTTCAACAGCAAAAGGTTCTCTGGTAGTTGCTGGGACCGCCAAAAATTACCTGAAGCAGTATTAAAGTACTCTGCTTTTCAAGGTTTAACTGCATACGCTTTATACCAAGTATCTGAAGGATTTGGTTTAGACGATAATGATTTCATATATGAAAGTGGAAAGTGATTCAAATCAATAAAATAATAGTGATACAAGACATAATTGGCGCGAAAAAAGCATATATAGTTATGATATTATACAAGTAAAATAGGAGTTGTTATCTTATATATGCTCCTCTTCTATCTATTTAGGACCCCTATTGAACGCTCCTCTTGATATATAATGAAAGATGACTCTTCCCTGGTTTTGTTACATATGATAATGCTCCTTTCAATCTATTAGAACAGATGAATGGGATATCATGTGAATCAACAAGGTTAAACAGATAGAAGCATTTCATTCAAAAAAAAAAAAAAAAAAAAAAAAAAAAAAAAGCGAAAACCTATCTAGAGATGTTTGTTACAGATACACAGCAGGAAGGAAACATAATCTCGCGTATCATAGAGACAAACAAAGCACAGAGACTCGCTGCAAGTCCAAAGTTCAAGGAGTTTCTTTGTGCAAAAGTGTACGACCTGAGAAAAAGAATGAAAACGGTTCTTTTCTAAGCTACTTTCTTTCCTTCTTTTCTAGTTTTCCTTTACATACCAAGACCATGGGCGGTAATATTTCACGAGATCCTTCCAACCATCATTCAACTCGTCACAACAGCAGTGGCCATATCACAACCCGCAAGCTTAAATCCAGTTATCGGAATAACTCATTACCTACGATAGCCAGCGAAGAAAAGAAGTTGACCTTACTGAAGAAACCAGATAAACGCATCATTCACGGTAGAACCTATCATGCGGTTGAATCCAGCTCTTATATGCTGCCTAGAGATGATAAAGAGATTGATCGACTTCACGAAGAACATTTTGTCACCAAAGAACTGCTTGGATTGTAAGCCACAGCATACAAAATATGATTAGCTAATCCTTGCTAACATTTACAAAGTAATATTATGGTGGAAGCACTAAAATCATTAGATTTTCAAGGCGGTGGACTGGACATCTTGGATGTATGTTGCGGTCCTGCGACTTGGTTATGCGAAACAAGCCTCGAATATCCCAACTGCCATTTCTCAGGCGTCGATATGTGTAGCTTATGGCCTCAAGTTATTCGACCTGTTAACCTTGACTTTACCGAAGCCAATATTTTGCAAGGGATACCTTACCCAGATAAATCGTTCGGTAAGCATATATATAGCAATCTACGAGTTACACTAAAGGTTAATGTATCCATTTTTTGTAGATTTTGTGCAAATGAGGTATAACATATTCACTGGACAACAAATAGTTTTACGTATTCAAAGCTTCAATATATAGGTTCGTTGTACTTGCTTTTCGGTCAAATGAATGGCCTTTTATTATATCAGAAATCAAAAGAGTATTAAAAGATGGTGGTTGTTTTCAATGTATTGAACTGGACATGAGGGCAAGTAACCATAATATAATATCCCAAGAAGCGCAATAACCATTTTGTAATAGATCACAACATCTGATTTGGCCGCAAGGACGTATACAGAAGCATGTAAGTACGCATATTGACTAGGCATCCTCCTATATTACTACTCTCTGACAATTCTCCCTGCGTTTTCCCCTCTTCTTCACAGTTGAATCATTCTGCGCTTCGTATGGCATTGATGCTTCAGCAGGAGCAAAGCTCGATTTACTGTTATGTGAAGGAGGTGGCATGAAGATATTGCAAAGTGAATACAGAGAAGTACCGCTTGGTTGGGGTGGTCCCATTGGTGATGCTTATATTCAGCTATTCCAAGGCACGCTAGATGGCTTAGCGCCATGGCTAAAACAATCACTTAATATAACAGATCATCAAAACTACGAAATACTCATGAACAGAACTGCACATGCATTGGCACGTTCAAATGCTTTCATGGGCCTATATGCTTTCTTGGTCCAGAAGCCATTGAATGATTAAATTCATTCTTGTATTTATACCATTACTATTTAATAATCATCATCTTCATAACATTTAATCCATAAATATAATATATACGAATTACGTAAGTAGTTATCATGTAATATGGTTGAATTCCGGAGTAATTCGCGCGACTACATCAGAGAAAAAAAAATGGGATTTGGTAAGGTTGTTCAAAGTTTATGTACTACATTTCAACTTGGTGCAAGGTGAACCAGGAAAACGGGTTCATTGATTCGTTATTCCAAAAGGCATTAGATTACGAAAGAGAATATTCTCAGAACTACTTCATTCTGACTGATTATTTGTTGCCGATTTATTTACGACTTGAATAAGCTAAGCTAAATTTTAACACGAAGTTCATACTGTATATCTGGATTTCAGCTTTTGCAAGTTGAAAAAGAACATCTATTCGGACAATGAATCGACAGATGTAGATGAAACATTTAATTCATTGAAGACTAATCCAATGTAATTTTCTGTTTTGAACATATACTATTCATCTGATGCGATTTGGACCGAGATCAAATTAGAAGATCTAGAAATGAATAGTGTGCCATGGTAATTCTTCTGACTGGAAAAATTAGGTGGTGATGGTGATGATGCTCTTGTTTTCATTTGCCACAAACCAAACCAATGCTGACACTGTCCAGAACGTGTGAATACATCACCATGCTTTTCGGTAATATGCCATGTCAAACAAATCGTTTGGACCACTATTTTTCCGTAGTGCTTCTATGCTACCGAGGCTGTTGACATTGATGCTCTCTATAACGTGCTGCTTCATCTTGAATCTCTAATCAACACTCGGATTTCTCACGAGCACTTTTCATCATTGTTATAACTATTATCCTATGGTATATTTAGTACATCTACTGGAGGTATATCACTAAAGACATACTGTTTTCAACCGATAAGGTTGTAGCAAAAATCAAACCATAGTTACCAATACTACAAACATTGCCTGAGCTGAACTAAGTCTTATGTAGCACTACAAATCTTGTTTTTAATCCATGAGTTATAATAGTGTATTCTTACCCTTCATCTCCTTGTTACTACACATATTTATATTCAAGCTTCATCTCACTGCAGTATGTAGACTCTAAAAATCTAATAACTAGAGTTTGTGTCGAGGATACCATATAGGCCCAAGTTTTCTTTTGCTGTCAACCAATGAGTTTTTATTTTATAAAAATGTATACCAAACATTAATACATAAATGAATACTTGAGAAACTTGGAAAATATATATAACCAAGTGTTTTCTATATTTTTAATTTCAAGATATATACCTCGAGCTTCTTATAAACTTGGATGGTGAGATAGAGGATCTGGCTATCTACAGCCCCTATTAATCGTACAACAGTTGATTTATATTCATTATTCTGTACATTGTAATTTCTGTTTTTAGATGAGAGATTCTGATAGTTAGCTCAAGTTTTCTCAATAGTGGAGCTGCAAAATTGGCATTTATTTCTAGATCCCTTGGCCGAACTCAGTTAAAAGTCGCATCGGATTAGCAGCACAAATTCAAAATAGACTATTACATCTACTTCTATTTTTGCTTTACCATGTATGACAGCTACGTGTTAATTAATGAATAGCAGTAGAAATGTACATAATTCACGTGTACAATAATGCGTAATCATAGCTAGATCTCTCAAATGATCTCAATTCAAATCACTCTTAAATATTAGTGTCTATTCAAAATACGCTTGCTTACTTAGTAGAGGCATCTCAATACTTAGTTGTGGAATAAAGATTATACATTACGATAGTAAAGCACGCAAAGACTTGTACCTTTTTTAAAATCATGCTGCCCTCAGCCAATCATGAATGCCGGACAGTCACAGACGCGACCTTTTTTTTTTACGCGTTTCGCGTTTCTTAATTCTTATTCTAGACTTTTCTTTCTTTCTTTCTTTCTTTAAACTTTTCAGCACCCATGTCAAGACGCGCAAAGAGGCAGCCTATTTCATATGAAGAATTCGATTCTGATATTGAAATTGATGAGCCTTTGAATCAAGACAAGGACACTAAAGACTTTCTGACTGATGACTGGTCAGAACCTTCAGATAAAGAGAAAAATGTAAAAGGGGTAGTAAAGACGAAGAAAATAGCACTTAGTAAATCTAAAGCAACTGCTTCTTCTAAAACCACTTCAGCTAAATTATCTGCTTCTTCCAAGACAGCTTCAACAAAAGCACCAGCAGCCAACAAAACCAAACAAACCAAATTAAACCTAAGCAAGGTAAGAGCTTCTATTTGAGAACGAAACGAAAACATCCATCAACTAGTGTTCAATATATAGATTACTCGACCTAAAGCCAAGTCCAGTCCTAATACGTGGAATAGTAAGCGTATCAAGGAGTTATCGACAAAATATCCAGACGAGTACTGGTTATCTCACGCAGACACGAATTATGGAATGATCGGCCCAATCAATGAAGACTATCAACTCAAACCTATCCCTTGCGGCATCAACGATCAGGCTGCTATCTCTAGCATGTGTCTCTCTCCAGATGCGAAATTGCTTGCTACCTTCTGCAACATTGGTGCTGTTAGAATCTATGATCTCGAGGACAACTTTAAGCAACTTCGCAAACTGCGTGACACGGAGGAACAAAACATTGATGAGTTTATCTGCGGCCAGTTCATAGGCGACTATCTTGCTGTTGGTGGTAAAATAAAGGACCGTCATGTTTGGTCGAAAGAAGACGATGATAACCATATCTTACCCTGCGCTATCAAGATTTTTGACGTGGTAAATTGTAAAGTGATTGCTCGTTTAGAAGGCCATATGGAAGAAATCCTCTGTATCAAGTCTTTGACTTTTATGGGAGAGAACTACCTTGTATCAACTAGCCAGGACGGCTACATCTTCAAGTGGCATATGTCGGCTGATTGGAGTACCTTGATAAAGTCTACCAAAGTGGTGGATGAAGTGACCTGCATGGCTTTTAATGTTTCATTTCTACCGAATACGGGTAACAAGTACTTTATGGCTTCAGCCGATGAACACGTAAAGCTTTATGACTTTGAAGAAGGAAAGGTAAAGCAATGGAAATGTGTACCTGCGCTCTTATTGATTTTTATCGTGATTAGCTATTGCAAACATTCGAGAATCTTTACTCGTCGTATTGCGATTGTGTAAAGTTTGTCAAATGGCTGGACGAAGACAAGTATCTGGGTAAAGAGGATGCTATGGATATAGATGATACACCACATCATGCCTGGCTTATCACTCGGGGAGCAGAATTGTGTGATGAGGATAACAATGGTATGAAAAGTAAATATGATAATGCCCACTTTTCTAATACAGAATGGATGCTTTTAGTTAAAAAACCAAATATCTGTATGCTACATAAATTGGTCTATCCTACTAAGGATGGAGGGGAATTCAAACTCGAGGAAGTGAAAAGATATGAACACGAAGAGTAAGTTTAATTTACATATATTAGAAGGAAGCCCTGCTTATTCTTTTTTTTTTAACAAAAAAAAAAAGATACCATTCGAACTCTTGGCTAGTGAGTATTGCATCAAATGGTCGTTATCTCCTAGCGCCAACAGTTAATGGAGAAATATTTGTATTCAATATGTTGACCGGAAAGAATACTGCTGTTATCAAAGAACACCAAGGTAATATATGCATGTAAAGTTGAATGAAAACACGCGTTTGCTAAAGGTTTTTGTAGATATGGAAGTCCGTGATGTTATATTCCATCCTTATTTACCGGTGATCTTTTCTTGTGGTGATGGTAAGATGCATTCTTTATTCAAAGACACAATAAAAACTGATGACTCCGCTCTGTGTTGTAGATACATGTGTAAAAGTGTACGGCTATGATCTACCAGACAACCAATTAGAGAAATGGCTTGGTATTACTGAAGAAAACTCGGCCAAGTAAAACGAGATTATAGACATTTAGCTTTTAGAATAGATATAGTAAATAGAATTCATCATTGAACTTGCATATAAATACATCAGTTTTGGTTTGACTTTTAGAGAGATTTATTGTTGTAACCATCCACAAATAATTACAACTTGCAATTCATATATTCACAATAGTCAATGCTATTAATGTATCTAGAAAGTTTTTTTTCTAAAAGATAAACATTTGATATTTCGACATCGTATTTCAAATCGCTTAGTCACGTTTAGTTGTAAACTATTGAAAAGTTTAGCTGATATTAACTGTAGGCCATCGTAGGATCCTTTGAAGTATTTTTCGCTAGTCATGGTACAGACTTTCACATAGATACCTTCTTTGGGGATTTTTTCCGAGAGAAAGTGTATTTTTTCAAATGAGCTGTAAGGCATATCAATTAAAAGCTTGTTCTGTTGTTTTTCTCTTCCAGTAGATGCTGTTGGGAAAGCTGATCCATCAATGACCAAAGCTTTGAGAGAAGGAAGACGAACAGAAAACTGATAAAACGTAAAAGGGCTCAGCCTACAGCCAACAAGATGCAATGTTTCAATAGATTCATTAATGCCAACGTTTGGATTGCATGCTACAAAATGTGCCCCTTCAATTGTTAAATAACCCAGAGAAGGGCAAGTTCGAAACATATGATCAAGATGATACCCTTTTACCATATCCAAGAGATAACTGTTCTGTATCTCTGTAACGCTTTTGCATTTATGTTTCATGTTAATTGTCAAAGCTTTGAGCTTTCCGCCGATTTCTTCCAAAAGTTGACTGTGATGTAGAACTTGAGCACGGTCTTTTGCAGGGAACAGTAACTCTATATATGGGTTGCTTCGGGTGTCTTTTTTACATAGATTTAATCTTGCATTAGGTTCTTGCGTCATAAGCCCCTCATCCACATATTTAATTTTCAGTTCACAGTCAATAACTTTCTCCATGATCATTCGTAGTACAGCTACTACATTCTCAATATACAGATTGCTGATTGTATATGACGGAAGCTTGGCAATAAGATTACAAAGATACACTAAGTTTTCATCCTTGATAGTTAATTTTGACTGTTCCATCAGATGAAGCGTACGCTTATCACAGGCTGGATTGATGTTAAGCACTTTGAGTCCTGTGAATTTTTCGTATATGTATTTGAAAATAGTATCGGGATGTAGAACAGCATCAATATCAAGGCGACATATCCTACTGTTTCGTTCGATCTCTTTATAATCAATTTGTTGATTAGATGGTGAATACGGCTCTAAAGCGAATAATGTCACGTCTAGACTAGTCAGGTCTGGGCAATCATCGATCATAGTATCAAATTCTGATAGACACTTGTTAGTATGTGTTTTTATCTTTAAAACCTTCAGCTCTACGAATTCATTTATACGTCGCGCAAGAGCATTGTATTGAACTTTATAGACGTTTTCCATAGTTGAATATGTAAGTTGGTCGCAGAGCGTTATCTCATTGATCGTATCACGCAAAGCTACTATAACGTAGTTGTAACATTCTATATCTGTGCCCGCTTTTGGGTGCGGTATCGAAGTTAATGACCTCCAGTGACCATCGTAATATTCGTATAGAAGTCTAGCGTAAAACGACGGAAACGGCTTGACCAAAGACACCACCTCAACATTAGGACAATTCTCTACCAATTTTGTAAACAGATCAAGACTATCCCATAAATTTAAATGAGGAGTGAAAACATTTCCGAGATCCAGTTCCCTGACATGTCCACCCGGCATAGCAGGAGAACCGACAATGGTATGTGCAAATGAGGTAGCTTGGTTGGCAGTGCTCAAGTGAATGACAGTGTAAAGTGTCTTCTGTCCAGCTTCTGACCAACCGTGACAAGTTAGTTGACATTGCCGAACACCACTACTTGGGAGGTGGTTGAATATCTTGAATAGAATTTCGTTGGGTGCATTAGCCCACGATGCCATTATAACACAAGTTTTTATATAAAGCTAGCAGGGACGTGACAAAAGAAGGTTAAGTTCACGGCAATGGTCATTTGAATTTTTGGCTGAGTATAAAAGTTTAAAGCTAAGCATTAATCAAAATGAAAATAAAGCAAATTCATCCATTATTAAAATTGAGTATTTGATAAAAGGTCTAATGGATGCAGCGGTTCGTTCTGGGAATATTCTACCAACCAAATACAGATTTTAATCGTATCAATGGAGATATTTATAAACTTATATAAATCTCTACCTGTTTGAAAAAGGGGTGTAACTAACTGCTAGTATAATCTTAGAGCACATCCGTCCATTAAGCCGTTGTACCTAGAAACCGTTGATGCTTAAAGCAATGTACTTGCTCTACTTTATTTCAGCAAATAGCTTACTTTATTACTGCTTTGTCTCATTACGGATGCTCCAACGATAAGAGAGTTATGTAAGGCAGTGTTGCATCTCTTTTCATAGCTCTACCATCCAGTCCGTGTTCTGGATAAGCTATGCTTGTCATTTTCTATGTTAAATACATTAGTAGATAGAATTGGAGAAAAACCAACCCATTCATATATTGATACATTTATTTTCAATGACCAAAAAACGATGATCACACATAGGAGTGCACTGATCTTTTACTGTAAGCTTTAATCGACAGTTTAATCTAACAAACAAACAGAAAAACTTTTATTCAAAAACTCTACAACTATTGATCATGTAAATTCGGTCAAAGCCAGCATACTTTACGACGAAAGCTTCGATAGATGTGCAGCGAATATGGAACTTGAGGTATTCCTTCTTTCGTAAGACACTATTATAATCATCTACTCCGCAACGCAACAAACGTTCGTTTGCTTTGTAGTATTGTTCGCCAGAAGGTGTTGAAATCTTTATCAAGAAATGATCGGCAGTGGTTGTATGCTCAGCCGGCCCCATCCATCTTAATCTCTGCAGAGAAGCATAAGGTGTATCAATCAAGACGTAGTTTCGGCTCACTATGACTTGCCCACCACTGGTCAGATATTCGCAATTTCTAAGTGTTAATGTCTTCAAGTTTGGCATACGTACAGCGAGTTCTGTCAAGACTTGAGCTTGAATCTTGCAGTTAAGTAGCTCTAATTCTTTGACAGACTCGTTAATAGTTCGATCGGGGTTGCAGCTCATGAGGGTGCCTCCAAAAATTCTTAGTATATTCAGTTTTTTACAGGCCTGTAGTGCTTGATCCACAAAGTAACCTTTGAGGCTACGTTCTACATTCGAGCCAGGTATCATCATTTCTTGTTCCATATACTCTACTCTTTTGCCAAGATCGACCAATAGAAACACTAACTTGGCGCCTACCTCTTCAAGCAATCGCATATGTGGAAGTACTGGAGTTGAGCAATTTGCGCGATAAATGACAATAGCAGTAGGTGCAGCAGTAGCAATTCTTTTTTCCAGTTTCATACGCGGGTTATTATCAAGTTCATCATCATTCATATCATCCACGTCGTAGCATACAGCTAATCGACTCAAGCGTATCAAATCAGATTCGGCTAGACTACCAATAAACTTTGATATATTATCAATGTACAAGAAAGAAACCGTGTATGTTCGTATTTTGGAAAGATATTCAATAAGTTGGTCGATCACTTCGTTGGACATACGAAATCTATTGGCCTTCATGAGCTTCTGCGTCTTTTTAGTGGTCGTTTCATTAAAAAAGAAGGAACTTAATGAAGGGAATTTGCGCATGATGTACTTGAACGTGCTTTCAGACTTGATGGCCGTTGTTACTGTCAGCTTGGTGATCTTTGGTCGGGGCTTTATCATCTGCAGCACTTCTTCTGTTACTGTCTCTGATTCGCTGTTAACAGGTTGGACTTGAGTAGGATAAAGAGCTACGTTGAGTTCTTTTAGTGATTGGCAATCCTCAATAAGTGCGTCCATTTCAATCAACTTTTTTTCTGTATGGTGCTTGATATCTAAACTGATCAAACTCTTAAAGTCCTTGAGGCGCTTTGCCAAAGTTTTAAACTCCAAATCATGAGGAGCGCCTATAATGTTGGATGATAAGGCATCACAGATCTGCAGCGTTTCCAAAGTATCTTTAAGTGATATAGCAGCGTAAACGTAATATTCAATTTCGCTCTCTACCATGGGCATTGGAATGTTTTTGAGCAATGTCCAGTTACCGCTGTTGCGTTCGTGTAAAAGTCGCACCCAGAATGGCTTGAATGTGCGTTCCAATTTCAGTATCTCGAGATTAGGACAGTATTCAACCAAGCTGGTAAATAGATTTAAAGGATCCCAGACGGATAATTGCTCTGTAAAGAGATCTTTGGATAATGTGAGCGATTGGACGTGTTTTCCTGGATAAGAAGGTGAACTGACTATGGTGCTTAAGAACCCAGTAGCTTGATCTAAGGAGGTGAGTACGGAATCCCGATACAACGCTACTTGAGTCGCGCGAATCCAGCTTCTACAGACAAGTTGACATTGTATAATATCGCGGCGATCAATTCTTTTCAGTACTTGAATTAAAAGTTCTAATGGCAAATTTGGCCAGGAGCTCATGATTAGTTTCGTTTATCAAAAAAGAATACCAAGTAACAAAAAAAAAAAAAAAATTCGCTGAAGTTGTTCTTTTATAAAGCCAAAATTGTTTATTATAGTGATCAGAATATTATTATTAATCAGAAGAAGCATTACTAGCGGTGGAAGCAGCCTTATCAGCAAGGTCTTGTCTTCTAGATTTACTGTTTGGATCATAGTAAGGTCGCTCAGCCTAATTATTACAAAATAGACATACCAAGTTAGTTATTGTGACTAATTGCTATGCAGTAACTTACAGTGGGTGTGACTCTCCAGCCATGGCGTCTTCCTTGCTCAAAGTAATCGAAAATGGCGCAATGGAATGTTGATCGGTTATCCCATACGGCAATCGTATCTTCAGTCCACTTGAAACGGACGTGGAAATCATGGCCACCACTGATATGGCCGAACAAATACTGAAGTAGCAGCTTAGACTCATGGTCATTCAAGCCTACAATACTCTTTGTGAAACCAGGTTGAACAAATAAACCCTTCCATCCAGTAACAGGATGCGTACGAACTACAGGATGAACAGAATCGACAAAATCGCGTCGGATAAAATCGCCAGTAATTTTAGCTCTTTCTTTGTGAACCTGGCCAGTATGAACAGCGCTCAAGCCCTCAAGGAATTTTTGCATAGGAGCAGGTAGTTTGTCATAAGCCTCATAAGCAGAAGCCCAGATAGTATCACCTCCAATGTCAGGTAATGTATCAATTTTTAAAAAAGATAAGCCGGCAGGCTGGTTTTCGTAGGTAATATCACTATGCCAACCTAAGCAAACGTCGTGAATATCAAGTTTGAGAATAAATTCTTTTGGTTGGTTACCATCTGCTGCTGATCGACCCTCAAAGAATTTGCTGGTATTAGGACTAGAAAATCAATTACAATGAGTAAAAAAAAAAAAAAAAAAAAAAAAAAAAAAGGTTCTATATATAAACTAGTTTTGACCCCTACTTTTTTTCATCATAAAAGATACTGATCACTTCTGGGAGGCCTTCTGGGTGCCCAACAGAGTTATGAATATGCCTATCGTTTAATCATTAGTATCCAAGCTCAAATATAGAACATATTGATTATTGTATGGATGAAAGTATCTTACAAAGGGCCTATAGTAAAGAACTAAATGTTAGATATATATTAAGCAAGTAATTATGGGATCTGCCCTACCAAAGTATCTGCCAAGTTCAACAGCTTGATAGGGATCCAAATCTTGATCACGAAAGAAAACAACGCCGCGTTCAGCAGCCAGTAAAGCCAGGTCGTTTTTTTGTTGATCAGTCAATTGAGATAACTGGATGCCATGGACTTCAGTACCAATAGATGGAGTTAAATCAAAAATTTTGTCTGCGTTATCATATATGGAAGCCTTTTTTGGGTCAGCCAGTTTACCAACATCATTATGCTCAAAGGGTTCGAGAGGAGGGTACTTGATATAAATATATATCAGTATGTGTATATTCAATAAATGTCTTGTGCTTACTTTGATCTTGGGATACACTTGATAATTTCCTATTTCACGAGCCAATGCTTTCAAGTCCAGCTTTTGAAATTGTTCAGACGTTGTTTCTAAAGAGTCAATAATATTAGGAGCCATTGTGTATTGTAAAGCGTTATGATGCTAATTGAGATCTTTTTGATGCTGCTTTATATACCAATTGTATCTGACCTTTTTTTTTTTTTTTTTTTTTTGCTTAACAGGTATCACGTTACATTGGCACCCTATTATTGGCTCACTTTGATAGAAAGGCGGTCTTATAGCAAATGAGCACGCCAGATCAAGCCGCCGATTCGCAATATATAAGCGTAACTTTTTCTTGCTGATAAAAGCGATGTCGCTTATCTATGCTATTTCCACTTATCAATACGCAATCAATCGGTTTATAGCGTAATTCATCATCTGGACAATACTTACGGAAAAATGGTTAAGCCCTGCTGTTACTCTTCTGAGCATTAGATAAAGGAAAAACTCATCAGAAAATGCTGGTTAGCAATGTGAATGTATTCGACTTGGCTATTTTGCGGCTACCCCTTTATTACCAATGCCCAAGCAATCTTTTGCAATAAAAATATATGATACATTTTGTAAAGCAAATTGAACTAACTCAAAGTAAAGTCAGCAATAGTTGCATATTATCCTTGTTAAGTGTGGAGAGTTTTTCTGAAGCACACGGCAACTATTATTCTTATTTAGTATTTCGTAACACAATTGAGTCTTTCATTTCGCCATAATAGAGTTAAATTGCTAGGATAATGTGTTTATTGAAACTCTTGATCGATCTTATCAGTTAAGATTAACCGTTCTTTGGAAATAGTATATAGATAACAGACTACATGTCATCTGATACTGGATTCCTGTGGCAATATCATATATGCACCTATTAGTTTCATTGAAAAAATCACTTAAAGCCCTTATTCTTCATGTCAAACTTTTCAAAAAAAAACAAAAAAAAATGATTGGCTTAGGTCTACGTACAATGAGATTTTATACATGTATAATTTGCGATTGCCTCTTGACTCTCCTTGGGAGCAGTCTATGCAGAGAAATAAATAAAAATTCTTTAAAAGATCACTTAAAACTGTATAGTGGTATACATCTCAACGAAAAAGCATGATGTAGTTAATTTTCTATTTCGAACTTTGGCTCTTTCTAACCAATTAGCTCTCGTAAGATGATGTCAGAGTATTGCTTATTATATTTTATTCAAAAATATACAGCTTTCTTCCTCCGAAGTAATGCTTTTCTATTTATTTTCATGAAAAATGTATATCATCCAAAATGAAGTAAAACCATTTATAGTGTATATTAGTAATTAAGCGCACTAAAGTACTTGCCATCTTTCACGGTTTTGAAAACTATATTCAGGGCCCAAAACAATTAAGCATTTTTATTGGTGGTAGGGATTCCCTCCCTCTCCGCTTACTAGGTACCAGCTTCTAACCGGAATTCTTGAAATTATAAAGTTACGTTTAGTTCCAACTAAAGGATGAAAGTCTCTTATTCCTGAAAAATAAATGAATCAGAGCGAGCTATTATGAATGCTTTCTAGAGCTATTTTATAATGTGGAAACCAGTTCAGCAATTTTAAAAATTTAATGTTTCTAGCCTCTAGTCTATAATAATTTTTTTTTCAATCTATACAAAAGCAGCGCTACTCATAACAGCCAAGGTCCCAATACGTAGCTGGTGTCTTTATGTTATGATATCGATGTTTTATTGATAAGAAATTTCCTCTTAAGAGCTCAAACATTTCGTGATAATTTTAGCTTTGAAAATTGACATGGCGCTATTCAATGCGTGCAATCTCGGTTGATTTCGGTCAAATATCACATTTGATTAGTATCCCAACCTCAGAATGTGCTGCTGGTACGCCTATGGGTTATTATCGACATGTTTGATATGTAGATAGCATATACATGTTTACTCATTAACTACTTTCAGTAGATAAATGGTTACATTCATTATTACTTATGTAAGAGCATGATAAAATCATAGGGTGTAGAAACTTTCCTAGAGAATGTTTTCTAAAGAAACTTTTGCACAATGCTTGGAATAGTCGTTTTTTGGAGATATTTTGCTGAAAACAGTCATTTTCGTGGATAAAAGTATCATTTAGTTGAGAGCGGATATAAGGTTACGGATACTGAAATATCCTATATAGTAGAAACCGTAACAATGGTAAAGGGGATGGCTGTAGTCGCTTTTAAAAGATGCTTAAAGTGATATACACTATTTGAATGGATATACACTGTTTGAATGATAGTAATGAATCTAAACCAAACGAGGAGTCATTCACTTGCTTTCGATCTTTGATTGTCCCACAAAGACGCCTTAGTCATCCTGTAGTGGATTGAATCTTTTAGTTACACCCGAAAGAAAATGACACGCATGTACCATTAGGCTAGCACATCATTCATTATGGGCGGGTGCTTTTTTTGTCCAGACGTTCTGAAATATATGATAGCGACTGGGACATTCCAAAAGATAGTGTATCTATAACGACTACAATGACGGAAAGAAAACGCGCCTTTAAGGGCCAAGATCATATTGTTTAACGTACAATTCTTCTGGGTCGCAAAACGAAAGGAACTGCTAGTAAATTAATTGGCTAAGTGTCTTGATAGTACCTAGCTCCGCAATAACTGCTAAAAACAGTATCAAGTAATTTACATTAACAGAAAAAAAGTTTAAACTGTTCTTTTCTGCGCGTCTCTTTCTCCTTTTTCTTTTCACTTTTCAGTTTTGTGATCTTCAAGACAATGATGGATAACATAAGCGACAATGTGATCAAGTCTGTGCGAGGCAGAATCCATCGTAGCGCAAATGGTCAGGTCTTTAAGTCAAATATATATGCTAAGCGAAATCTTGATGTTGGATCTGCTATTGTCAACTCGCCAAAAGCACAACTTGTGCCTGGAAGCCCATATTTAAATTTGGCAGATAACTCTTTAACTAGGATGCTCAAGCGACAAGATCCAGTTACAAACCATGATGAACAAACAACTAAAAGCAAGAGCGAACCTACCAGTAATGCTAGCACGTCAAATGAGAATAGAGATAGTACGACTACTGGCGAGAGCAAGTCAACATCAACATCAACTGCTGATACTAATACTCTACAATCCAAAGATCAGGTACATGCACCTTGAAATAACAAAAATTTTCTTTGACTCATCCTAGACTCTCTTTTCAAAGACCACCCAAAATCCAACGGATAAGAGAGACATTACTTCCACTGCTGATAACGTGTCAACAAGCAAGAGTGACAGTATCACTACAAAGAATGATCCTACTGCAAATGCTACATCTGACAACGATAAGCCTACTGTATTTACTACGTTAGATGTTACATCTAAAGACGAAACTGCAACTGAGAACAAACCAACAATCACCACGCCAACTGAGAAACCTGTGCTCACATCCACGACCACTGAAAATTCTTCGAAACCTCACACAACAACTGAAAAGCCTCTTCCGACAACCACTTCTGAAAAGCCTGTACCCAGTTCCACCACCGAACCATCAGTTGTTCCAACTACCACCGTAGAACCAACTGCAACTGCCGCAACTGCTACGCCAACAACAACACATAGTGTTATTCCTTCAAAATCAAGCAGCTCTGTTGAGCCTACGACAACTGCAACTGTTGAGCCTACGACAACTGCGACTGTTGAGCCTACGACTACTACGATTGTTGACCCTAAAACTACTACTGTCATCCCAACTACCACCACTACCACTGCAGTTTCAACATCTAGCTCAACTATTCCTATCACTACAACGACACAATCTAGCTCTATTGTTAGCACTATCTCTACCCAGTCCAGCTCTGTAATCCCTTCCAGCATTAGCTCTAATGTATCTGTTCCGACTTTACTACCTGCAAGCTCGATGCCTATACCTTCTTCTATCGCTCAGTCTTCAGTAACACCTTCTTCTACACCGGCTGCATCTTGTAAGTGCATAACACGTTTTTTATGATATCTATATAGACTTAAAAAAAAACTTGTATAACTTTAGTTGAGGAATCTTCTAAAACCAACACTGGTGCCATTGTTGGTGGTGTTATTGGTGGTGTAGCTGGTGTAGCACTTCTTGGTAAAACACATAATACGAAATACCTACCAAAATTATTTTACTAATATAAATGTGTAGGCGCGTTATTTTTTTTTCTGTTTAGAAGATCCAAGCATAGCAAAGGGCAGATAAAACAACATGGTGCTAGTGATATGTACGAATATAACTCTAATAACCCTGGCCATCTTTGGGGAGAACCTAGTGCTGCTGGTGCTAGTGCTGGCACTGGCGCTGGTGTTACTGCTACTGCCACAGCAGCTGCTGTTGGTGGTGGCGCCCGTGCATTTGTCCCACCTGCTAGCTCCCCTTACATAGATGCTCCCGGTTCACCTCAACAAGCTACAAATGATGGTTATTATTATGCTACGGCTGGTGGAAATACCTATTCGCAGCAAGGCGAGGATGATTTCTACAACCATGATGGACAGTATGCTGTTAACAATGCGTATTATAATGGAGGCTACCAAGATGGAAACCTAACTGGGAACGGGGGTTACGAAGATTATGGCTATTTTAGTCATGAATCTTACTCAGGCGGTGCAGTGGGTTTAGTGGGTGCTGGCGCTACTTTTGGTTCTGCTAATCCAGCAGCTATGCAATCAAGTAGTGGCACCGATCCTCATTCTGTTTACAGTAAACCAGATGCCAAAGAGTAAATTATACTACTTTATATCTAATATATAACTCTGTACACTTTCCTTTTGATTATTTAATAAAACCTGTAATAATAATATACTATTCATTTTGCACACACACACACACACACACACATCATTGAATCCATATAATAATTCTTTACTATAGAAAAACTATTGATATTTCTGTTTGCTTTATTGAAACGGGATATCCGTTTTATATTCAAAGTTGGTTTATCTTTTAAGCATTCCAATAAAACAACTAAAAAGATCAAGATGAAATTTAACGGTAACGACGGAGAGAAAGGGTGTTGCGACGCTTCCAGGTGGCACGACGACCAGAACCCTTGGTGTTGTTGAAACGGTGACCCTTTCCGTGACCGCGAGACTTCTTACCAATGGCAGTAAGACCACGAGCTTCACGACGCTTGTGAACGGGGTTGGCGATCCAGTTGATGTGGGCATCACGACGGATGGCCTTGTGAGAGGGATCGACAAGGATAACTTCAAAGTACTTGTAGGTAGCATCTTGGTTAACCCAGTAAGAGTTCAAGACACGCAAATTGGCACACTTGCGACCGATACGTTCCTCGGCAGTGGAACGGAGAGAACGTTGGTACTTGAGTTGAGAAACACCTTCGTTGACGGGCTTACCGTAGGTAGCACCCTTGGGAACAGGTCTCTTACGGCCACCACGACGAACACGGATACGGTAGATGACGAAACCTTGCTTGGCCTTGTAACCCAAACGACGAGCCTTATCAGGACGAGAAGGGCGAGAAGCACGATGAATGACATTCAATTGTCTGAATTCCCAACATCTGACACGGAGCAAGAAACGGGAGACATCGGATTGCTTCTTTCTGGCAAGTTCCTCGAGATACTTGTAGGCTATTCAATAATAACTTAGTACATTTGCTTTCAATCCCCATTTTTAATAACAAAAAACTTACCACCCATGACTATAATTACGCCAAAATATATAATAAGAAGAAAAAATTAGACCAACTTGTTTAGGTTATTATACAGTATTCGACTGAAAGAGTGGTATGGAATAGACAAAAAGAAAAATTGACCGAGATCGGTACATTGATTATTATAATTGGCAGATTTTGCATAAGCGTCAATTTGGATTTAGTATCAGATTTTTCAATCATCCATTCCATCCATCCATTGATATATGATCCTAAGCCTCGTATCATAGTCTCATGTTTCTTCTTTTTGCACTCTTTCAATCAATTACTGTCAGTATGATGGGCTTACCTAAAAGATATGATTAAAGAGGAGGTACTAACTTACTGGCCACCTTTGATTTCTTTAAACCCATTGTTGGCCTCTCACTCCGCTCCTCCGGCAAAATCCCAGTGCCGATTTTTTTTTTTTTTTTTTTTTTTTTGATATGTCCACTATTGATTTGTTGGTTCGCCTTAGATCAAAAATGTATTTCGAAATGTGCTCACATAGCGTGACAGTATAAATACGTACTATCTTCAAAGCTCAAATTCTAATTGTCCATCTATGGTGTAAAGATGATAGAGTGTTTTGTCTCAAAGTTTGGAAAAATATTAGGCCAATTGGTCCAAGGTCAATATAATTTAAATCTTGCTATTGGATGTTCATTTTCTATCAAAACCAATAGTTAATATGTGCGTTTCTAATATAACTCTACTATGTTATTTATATTGATAGTAAGTACGAAATGTTATATGCAAAGATACATACAGTATGTCCTCAGCCAATGGTTTAGTTTTATATTTATATTATATGGGACACAGAGCATTTTGGTTGACCACTGAAAATTAGAGGTTCAAAAAAAAATTGATTCAAAATTTTTTGTAGTTTTACCTTAAGACCATCATGTAACAGCACAAAAGTTCAGATAAATACCAAATCAACTAACAAACTTTTTAAAATAATTAATCGTGCAATAACTCTACTACATTTTGTCTTGATGCTAAAAGTTATTTTCGAATTATATGCACATTTCTGTGTACCGGTTTTACCAGGTTTTTCGTAGAAAAAATATGCAGCAATCATTTGTTTATTATAGGCTAAGCCCTAGAATTGTCAGCTTGGATGCCAACAGAGGTTTTTTAAAATATGAAAACCGATCTTAGGGTATTTTCCTCGCGAGATTTTCACTGTACTAAAGAAAAGATATGATTAGACATCCTTAATAGTAGAATAGCCATAACTATTATAAATTATGTCTCGAAAGCATTGTCATGCATCACAAAAAAAAAAAAAAAAAAATAAGCGGGCTAAAAAATTATGCCTAAGAGGATGTCCTAGTCAAAAATTTGGACATCAAGCCATTTCAAAATTGAACTATTAGTCGACTTATTTCCTTTTAGTACCGCATATAACCTCTAATCCATGTTAAAAGTATACCACTGCATCTGCTAAGGCCACCATTGAATTGGAGATAGTATAACTATATAGTATTTTAATGAACGGCTTTAAGAACATGCATGTTTTGTAATCTACAGCTAGTCCTAATAATCAATGAACCTCTCCAGTGATCTCGGCTTGATATCGCGCTTGACTAGAGGTCTATTATTATTAGTTATAATCTGATGACCAGGAATACGAGTTAGAATAAACAATTAAATGCAATTCTATCATAAAGATCACTACTGTAAAAAATTCTAACTGATTGTTACTTGTTTTTTCTGCGTTTTATTCTAAACATAAGTTCTAAATTACATAAAAGCATGTACATTGAACAATTTTTAAGTTTTTTTTAAGAGATGCTGAACAGCGAGAAATAGGTTGGCAGGTCACCATTAGCGACAAAAGGTGCCATACAAGTGCTGATAAGCGTCTTAAGGTAGAATTGCACTTACGCAGGGTAGCTCAATCCTTAATAACTTTTATTCAACAAACAAAGCATTGCCTCGTGAATCTATACGAGTGAAATAAAGTTGCATTACCATGCTTCTAAAATATTTTTCATACTGCTAAAAAGTGCTTCAAAGGCGTGCCACTGCTACTATAAAATTATTTTGATTTCTATTGGTTGTCTGAAAATCAACTACAACTGAAAAAGCAGAGTATAATTCAACGCTGTATTCTATGTCTAGTATATGTTTAAAACACATTACTGCATCTATCAGAACCATTATTTGAGCACTATCAATATATTCTAATTTGATGGTTGGTTTTATGGTGCGTGTATTGCATATAGCTTAACGCTAATGATTAATAGAGCACTTCATCCATCTCGGTGGAATGTCGCATTTGACAAGTAGTGTACGCTTAGAATGAGTTGCTATATATATACTATAATATTTGTTTAACCGCAACTTCATCAGTATATTACGTTTTTTAATAGGTAGCTGTACATTTCATATAGTTAGGCTACGAATCAATAGATTTCTCGACCAATCTCGATGAAATGTCGCATCGAATAAGTAGCTTACATCTAGAAAAGAACCGTTGTTCCTAATTCATTCCATATGTTCTTTGTAATGAGCTGTTGATTTGCCTATGTTTAGTGTACGTCCTGAAGTAGATATAATTTCGCTGCGAATACTATTCCTTTTTTTTTCAGGCTCTGCTATAGAAAGCGAGTCCGCATTTAAATAAAGCTATCTCTTGGGTCAATTACTCCAATGTTATTCACTTGTCAGACACACCTTGCTTGTAAAAATCTACACTTTTTTGCTAACATATTGACAAGAAGTTTTGTCAGTTATTCTATACACTTCATATTAAGTTTTTTTTTTTGGTTCAATAGCAAATTCAATTGCATCGAACGAAAAAAAACATCAGTGACAGTATAGATGTTGAGGTGAGAGACAAAGCATGATTGAGCTTTTTACTGTTGAACGATTTTGGTTCATGTCTTTCCGGCCCGGGGTATTTAATCTCCGCCTTTCTGAGGAAGAGGGATATACGAGATGAAGGTGAATGTTATAGTCAATCCTTCCTTTTATTCGACAGTACGTATAACCATAGGATGCATGGAGATTGTAATTTTGCAGACAAGAAGAAGGGCATTGTGGACGAAAAGTGACAGATGATCATCTACAAAAGATTACAGCCATCAACCATAAAAAAGAAGATTGGATGGATACTTGTAAAACAACCACCTTTTCCCGAAAAAAAAAAAAAAAGACCGAGTCAATTCAATGACCATGTTTCTTCTCTCTGCCTGTCAAACTTCAATTCTTGCTGCATCCTCGACGTGTATGAAACGAAACTGGTTACTAAACTATTTTTTTTATAATAACAGACTGTTGAGCAACTATGGTCAGATACGCTGCTACTCCAGCCAACCCCGCTAAGGGTAAGTACATCGAGAAGAATCAAGAAAAAGCTTTGAATGGCTCATAGATTTTTTATAGCTGCCAAGTCTAGAGGTTCTTACCTCCGTGTTCACGTACGTAGATACGATAGAAAGCAATAAAAGTTATATACTAACCTATTTCTTATGTAAACAGTTCAAGAACACCCACGAAGTCGCTGTTGCCGTCAAGGGTTTGAAGTTGAGCAAGGCCTATGCCTACCTTAACAACGTTACCGAACACAAGCAAGTCATCCCCTTCCGCAAATTCAACGGTGGTGTTGGTCGTGCTTCTCAAGCCAAGGAATTCGGTACTACCCAAGGTCGTTGGCCCGTCAAGTCTGTCAAGTTCGTCACTGACCTCTTGAAGAACGCTGAAAGCAACGCTGAGGTAATTCACTAGACATTAAAGTGTGGTCAGGATAATTAACCTGTTTTTTATTATTATAGGCTAAGGGTTTGAACGTTGAGGAACTTTACATCTCTAGCATTGTCGTTAACCAAGCTCCCAAGCACCGTCGTCGTACTTACCGTGCTCACGGTCGTATCAACCCTTTCATGTCTTCTCCCTCTCACATCGAGGTCGTCCTCACTGAAAAGGATGAGGTTGTCCCTCGTGCTGATGACAAGAAGGTCGTTAAGCTTAACGCTCGTCAATTGGCCCGTAACGCTCGTCTTGCCCGTGCTTAAACTTGTAACTAGTTGATATTCTATACAATAAACGCGTTTACCATGGCATCGAATAATTCTTTATGTATATTAAAACTGAACGATCTTTAAGTAAAGGAAAAGAGATTGTATGAGTTAGTTGAAAATTAGTTGACTCTAAATTGATTATATGTATTGCTCTCTCGTAAGCACTTGCTAGTCGAGAGTTTCATGAACTAGCCTCTACCGATCAACGATTGAGCGGATGACTGGTTCTCGGTTTTGATATGTGCTGAACAAGTTGATTTTGAACTGGTTATTGTTGTATTCATCTTGAACTCTTTAGCGTATCTGACTTTTTTGTAATATATGCTTATGTATATCCATCTATGTAGTTACAGCTTGCTTAACTGTGCTTTGTTTAGTAGTGCGTTAAGCTTGAGGGCTGAAATTCAATGAATAAATTTCATTGAATGTTGGACTTAATATTCGATCCATCATCACCTCCGACGAAATTCTTAAAATACAGTGAGCATCCTATAGCAATAAGGAACTAATTTGAAGCTTTGACCTTCAGGTAATTTGTAGAAGAAAAACCATTCATTTTAATACATATATCTCTATAATTGTTCAATAAAATAGAAAGCTGTTAATTAACTCTGAAAATATCGCGCTTTTTCTTTGTAGAACGGTATTTTTCCTTACGCTTTTCTTATAAAAGCTGCATCATTAGAACGAAACATAATTTCTACTAAGGTCACAGGGAGTTATTTTACAAGTTTTGCCTTACCATTATAATTTCCAATTTAAGCTTAAAATCTTTGGCTTCTCTCATTTTTCGATAATATACACATGACCATCTTCATTATCTGTTATCCAATGAAAACCAGGCGTTACTGTGATCTAAATTTTTTTTTTGTGCACGATTCACTAAATTAACATAGACGCGTGCCTACTACAGACTACCCGCAACGCATTAATCGAGCACCTTCCTCGCATTATCGGCTATATAACATTCAAGTTGACTTGTTATCATACTTCCTGGTGCTTTGTCCTATTAAAAAGAAAGGCTGGTTAGTTATCCTACAGTCTTTCTTCGCAGTAGAGAGTCCTTCAGCCTAGATGATATTATACAAGACGTCAATTGGTTTGCAAACGTCTCCTCAATTTTGATCGGCTCGAATATGCTTCTTGGATGACGGCATTATCTACTATCTTATAGTATATATGGCGGTTTCACTGATAGTTTATGATAGAAGGCATCGTTTTCAAACCAGACACCATCGTAGCTAAGACGGAATCCCAAGTATCAGTGCTAATGAGTACACTTCTAGAAGATTAATCAGAATTCAGTAGTACCCCACTACTTTTCCCAATAATCCCATTCTTCTAAATACTTTTCAATCTATACTCAAGCCTCATCTCTCTGCGATATGCGGCTTTTAAAGTTAAATAAAACTTATGTACAAAAAAAAAAAAAAAAAAAAAAAAAAAAAAATGAAGACAACATAAGCAATCCCGATCAATCTCAGTCAAATAATGCGTTAGATTGGTATTCAATGCTCAAAAGAAAACGTGCTGTTCAATAAAACCATCAATTTAATCAACATCCTGTTCGCGTTTGTTAAATTATTTGCGAATACACTATAAGAAATGATTGGGGATGTGGGGGATGCCTTTTTAAGGCATGAAATAAAAACCCTAGGGCCTATTGATTTTTTATGTTCCACCATTCAGGGCACGTTGACTTGCTACGCGCACAGACAGGTACATACGAAAAACGCGTACAGACACTGATTAACAGTATAAGATGCATAGATATTTTGGATTGTACGTTTAATTCAGACATTTCAGCGGTCTTACGAACAACAATTTTTTTTTTTTTTTACGTGATCAAGCAGCCGAAAAAGGTTACTTTAGCATACGCTAATCAATTAAACGTGTGAATCTATACAGCAAGCTAAACTATGGTGATAGGGAACAAAACATCGAATGGTAAATGAATAGCGTATGCTGTATTACATTGCCTGTTTTAGATTGTTCTCGATGAGAAGATTTTTAGTAGTATTTTAATCCATGGCTTAAAGCTTTGCTAAGCCTTTGCCGGTATACAATCAGTGATAGGTAACATCAGCTAATAAACATAGAATCAATATATGCAGATATTATTCTAATCAATAAGATATTATATGTGATAGATGAGTCGGTGTTGCGATATCCTTTGTGATATTGTTGCACAATATTGATTTCTTTTCAATAAGAACCAATCCTACATCATGAAGCCACTTTTAAAGTTATTTCACGATATTAATCATTTCTTCTTTCTTCTTTCCCATTACTTGTTCCTTCAAAAATGGATATGTCTGATATTAAACCCAATACAATCGCTGAGGAAAAATCAATTCCTGATACCACTGCTGCTGATACCGAGGTTGCTCGATTAGAGACTGTAGTAGACAATTTAGACGTTTCAAAATCCGCGTTAGAAAGCGACCATGAAGGACAACAAAAAAATGTCTATGAAGGCGATGGTGATTCCTCAACTACTAGTGATGATGATAGAGAGCCTCCAAAAGAGCTAGGTTACGTTATAAGTGCACTTCAGTCGACAGTCAAGCAAAATCAAATAAAGGAGCAAGCTACTGTAGAGGATCAAAATACCAAAGGAGAACAAGAACAAACGACCAAAGAAGAAAACGAACAAACAATCAAAGAAGAGAATGAACAAACGACCAAAGAAGAAAATAATCAAATGATCAAAGAAGAACATGAACAAACGATCAAAGAAGAACATGAACAATCGATCAAAGAAGAACATGAACAAACGACCAAAGAAGAACAAGAACAAAAGGCCACAGTGGTAGAAGAAGAGCTTCGAAGCGTTGGTGATAATGACAAGTCTAGTGTAGACGATAATAACTCCGTCACCACATCGAGTTCCACCAACGTGAGCCAGGAAGAGGAAAAGATGGTTGAAGAGGCAGATATTCCTTCGACTTTTGAAAAGATTGTTCAGGATGTTCTACCACCTACACCTGGTGTTGCTCCACAGAGACAAACGTTTGATTTAGGCGGACGTGGAAGCGAAGAAATGGGGGATGTGGAGAGTTATAGTGCGAATTTGATTGCTTTAAACAAGATTAATACCAAAGAAATCAAAGCTAATGAACTTTCACCTCGTCAACAAGAAAGAGCAGGTAATTACAGTAGATATTTATTATATATAGTTATTTATCAGTCATGAATGATAGATGAGCCTGTTCTTCGAGCTATTCGTCACTTGTTTAATAATCGATTTATGAAAGCCAAGAAGTTGTTTGAAAAACAAGCTGAAACGTAAGGAAAGACAATAAGCCTGTAATCAAAGCTAATTTTTTTGTTTACTAGTGATCCATTGCATGCTCTAGGTCTTGGGTCTATGGCTTTTTTGAAAGGTAACTAAAAAAAAAAAAGAATCACGCTAGGTTTCCCGTTAATTAATAGTCTATTTCTAGCAATTATGGTATTTTGACTTTGCTGGTATCACCCGATGCGTTATTAACTTTTTTTTTTACCAGACAACAGATGAGTCGATGACCAAGAATGCTATCGACGTACTCACAACAACTTACAGTATTGCCAACGCACAAATCGATGTAGCAACCAAGAAAACTGTTGGTGATTCTGTATATCAGGCAATGAGTTCCTACTATAATTATATCAAGTTTGCACGAGGATCAGGTGGATTACCTGCAAGTCCAAAACCAGCCACAATGAAATCAATTCAAAAAGACGGTGTTGATTTTGTGCCTAATGGTGTATTGCGCGCACACGTAGCTAAGGCTGAATGCTGTCTCCAAATCGCTATTTTGCAGCTACTACAAGAAAACGTTATGGGTTACATCAAGTGTGGTATGAACTTGAGAAGAGGTAAGATTGCGTGTGATTAAAATAGAGAGGTCACACTTCTAACTGGGTTGAATTAGCGTATGCAAGCTACAGTTTGGTCTGGCAAGAGTATAA
The DNA here is from genome assembly GCA_026027325.1 of Actinomucor elegans. Taxonomy (NCBI): domain Eukaryota; kingdom Fungi; phylum Mucoromycota; class Mucoromycetes; order Mucorales; family Mucoraceae; genus Actinomucor; species Actinomucor elegans. The sequence continues at coordinate 417,711 of JAMSLZ010000015.1, forward strand.
GCGTATGGGTCAAATCTATCATGAGTTTATTGATCGCGACACTATTTCCGGTATTCAGTTTGGGTAAGGGGGACTATTATATGGTTAAGTCATTATAGTCTAACATTTTTTTTTCTTACTAGTATTGGTGCTGTGCACCTTGTATTATCCACTTTGCCTCAAAAGATTCTTCGTATTGTATCTGCTTTTGGTTGGAAAGCTGATAAGCATCTAGGTTTTGCTCTACTTAAACTATGTGTGGAAGAAAGAAGAATTCGTTCGCCCATGGCTTCTTTAATGTAAGCTTATAGCAGACTGAACTGATCAGAAAATCTCATATTGTTTGTAGGCTTTTAGCATACTATACCATACTCACCTCTTTATGTCCTCAAATCCTTTCTAACGAGTACACACAGCCAGCTATTGAGGTTAGTTTATTATCTGGCCATATTGCTATACATACTAATTATATTATAGACATTATTGGATGCTCAAAGAACATACCCCAACTCAGCATTTTTCTTGTATTTTGCTGGTCGCACATCTCGTCTTGCCCGCAACTTGACGCTTTCCACACAATCTTTCACCTATGCTATTGAAATCAGCAAAAACGAATGGGCTGAAGTTGAAGTGTTACATGCTTGCAGTTATGAAATTGGATTTAATCTTATGATGGAACATAACTGGGAAGAGGCAGCCAAGATATTTGACCAACTCTATAAAGAAAGGTATTGGTCACCTGCTATTTTCCGGTACTTGACAGGCGCCTGTTTGGATATGATGGGTCAGCGTACTGAAGCGATTTTAGCATATGCTGAAGTCCCTCAACTAGCGGGATCCAAGACACACAGTACTACATTGATGGAGAAATATGTTTTGCGCAAGGTCAATGCCTTCCAAGACTGTGGTTACCAAGATATGGATATGACACTATGTGCTTTAGAATACCTGTGTCTTTTTACTGGATTTGATTTTATGAGTGCAGAGCTACTGGAAGAGTCATTGTCTGTTGTGGATCATGCCTTGAATCAAATTATAGAGGCTGAAAAGACAGAATTCGGTATCCGTACGCGTGAATTATTGCCTGAAACGCCTGCGCCCAAATACTTTGACCAGCGTGGTGCCTTGCTCTTGATCAAGTCATCTTTATACAATGCTATGGGTCGTTTCAAGGATTCTATCATCCACTTGAACTGGATTATTGATCACAAGGAACAGATCGAAGTAGACAAATGGATAGCGCCTTTTGCCTATTGGGAAGCCGGTGTAACATCCTGGGGTATGGACAACAAGACTCGCAGTCGATACTTTTGGGAATCTGCTTTGAAGTTTAGCAAGTACGACTTTGAATATAGACTTGCTATGCGCGTCAACCTGGCCATTACAAAAGCAGATGAGATTGGTGTTCCAAAGCCAGAAGATCCTAACCCTGCAGTTCGTTATCATGCCAATAAGAAAGAGCCTATAATTACCTTGGATTCTATTCAGAGTCACCAAAGCTCTGACGACGCAATCAATTTAAGTCGCTCTGATCCAGTTGTATTCAAAGCTCATACCTAAATATCCATGTTGTCTCTATTGCTGGTTTTGTAAGGTTTATATCTCACTATTGTAATATATATGTACTATTGCCCTTTTATGCTTTCTTATTATTATATATCTTGAAAATGTTTATAAATGAAAATTGTTTTGTATCAAAAGAAAACGCTTGTTTTTCATTCGACGCCCGTTGACTTTCGAATAATACAGACACCCCATTATACTAAAAGCACCCCTAACAAAATTTATACCCTATATATTTGTTCATTGAATGATATAAGAAACATAGTGCATTTTTAAATCCGCAAAGCTTATTTTGATAAAGACTCATTTTATTTACCCTTTGAATAGGCTTATCACCCATATGCTTTTTAAAGCGAAAAACATAAATGATATACTTGCGGGCTCTTGATCTTACAAATCTATAGATCTCGTAGTCGAGCCCAGTCCAATGTCACATTTGATTAGTATTTTAAGTGTAAAATGAGCTTTCGTATCCATTAGGACTTCTAAAGGTAATACGTAGCTGTACTTGTTCGAATCCATTGGGTAAAATAGACTAAAAGATTAGAGGATGAAAAAAAAAGGCAAGTGATTTTAAATACTTGGGGGCAAACAAAATCGCACTTGAAGGGCATAGAATGATAAGTGATGTTTGGCAATTCTGGCTAGCTGAAGAGCAATCCTTTTTTGCAAAACTATCCTTACCAGTAAAGAATATCCCTTGCACTAACGAACGACCTAAGTCGATCTGCTGATGATCGTCGCTTTAGTATTTACCGCCTTTTTACGATCAAATTAAACCCTGGAGATTTTCTTCTGGCTTTTTTGTTAACGACGGCTTGACAAAACATTCATTTGCCGTTTTAACTGGTTATATGGTTCAATACCCAGTCACATGATTGCGATATTAAGTAAAGGCCATGTGTTTGCACATGCTTGATTATTTCCAGGCTATTCCCTTTGTGCCCCAGCCGCTCTAGAAACACGAAAAGCCGGATATTACCAACAGAATACTTTTGTCAAATATACAAGGACAGATGATCTTCCTTGCACGGATATCATAAAGCAGTATTGAATCAATACAATGATGATTAATAAACTAGCCTATTTAAGTGCTTGGTCTGCTGCCTAATACTAAATGTAACCTTTATAGCCGACATGTTAAGCATATGTAATGTGTCTCGCGTAAATTCAACAGCATTTCATGACTTGTTTCTACACGAACAACAACCAATCGGAATACATTTTTTCGGCACTTAAATGTTGATCTTTTTACAGTTTTATTTCCAGTACCCAATGGGATCCATTTACTTAAAACCTCCCTTATTGTTAAGTCTGATGGTATAAGAAGGCAATATATCTCGATATATGCAATAAAGAGTACAACAGAACTGGAAAGTTAAATAACTCATTGAATTTAGAGCATTGCCCAACTTGGATTTTACCGTATCTATCATAAAACGACGTGTCTACCATAGGACGCGTTTTCTTGTACATTACTTTTTTAGTGAAAGATGTATGTATTGGAAGCATATGATTTGACGCGCTGGATGTGAGTGGGTTTAAGTCTAATGTACGCATATGCAGCTTGTTAAGGGATATATGTACCTGAACACGAAACAAAGATGCTTCTTCAGTTATAATGATCTGCATTTTTATGAGACCCATGAGGTCATTAGTGACCAGTTCAACCCAGTTAAACAGAATCTAAGCTTTTTTGCAAGGTTTAAGATCGAACTGTTACATCTGTTTCTCACGCAAAAAGTAAAGTCGGAGTGAATAGGGCGAGAAGAAGACGGAAGATGCGGAGTCCTCGGGTTATTATCACCATCATCATCATCCTATACCCCGCAGTTAAACACTAATTTTAGTCTATTTCTCAGCTAAAAAGGTATAAAAAGACCTACAAAATGGACTGAAAAAGCTCTTTTAATTCCAAAATGTCAAATCCTACTTCTATTCGTCCACCAGCAGTAACACAGAAAAGTGAATTTAGTGCTATATCCCCTGCCTCGATACAGAATAAATATGATACAACCATTCATCATCAAGAAGACAATTATGATGATGAAAAAGCAGAAAATAAAAGTATAACAGAAGTTCAAATTGAACATGTACCTGAAGGTACTGCTTCACCAGGAAAAGCACTGTTCATGTTGCTGAAAGCCTTTGTTGGCACTGGTGTCATATTCTTACCAGGCTCGTAAGTGTATACACTTGAAAATCAATCAAAATTGGTCTTAATTCTACTTAGATTTGTACACGGTGGCCTTGTATTCTCTATTTGCCTCATGGTGTTCATTGCTTCTCTTTGTCTAGTAGCATTTCAAATTCTAGTCAAAGCTCAACAAGCCGTAGGTGGATCTTACGGTGATGTAGCGCGTAAACTGTATGGCAACTGGCTTCGCTATCTTATTCACTTCTTTTTATGTGTTTCGCAAATGGGCTTTGTAGCATCCTATCTCATCTTTATTTCTGAGAATATCGGTTTGGTCGTCGATACTTTATCGAATTGTGCTGCTCCTTTTGAAAGCAAATATTACATTTGGATCGTCTTGATCGTCATTATACCTATAACTTGGGTCAGAAAAATCGCAAAGTTATCTTATTTAGCCATATTAGCCGATGTCTTTATCCTCTTCGGCTTGGTTTGCGTTGTATACTTTACGTCTAGTGAAATTGCTCAAAAAGGCCCTGGTCCTAATATCAAACTAATCAATCCATCAGATTTTGCATTGATGATTGGTAAAGAATGCTATATAGGAGTCTATTGTCCATAAACTAATTTTTTTTAAAAAAAACATAGGTACGGCTGTCTTTTCATTCGAAGGCATTGGCATGGTTGTACCTATTGGTAAGTTTGCTTTGTTATCATATATCAATCTTGCTAACCAATATCATAGTTGAAGGTATGAAGGAACCTCAAAAGTTCGCCCGTGTCTTGAATATGGGCATGGTCATTTGTACTGGCATCTTTATCTTTATTGGTACAATCGGCTATGTTGCTTATGGTGAAAACACAAAAGCCAGTGTAGTGGCAAATATGCCCAAGATTCCCCTCTCAGTCACTGTACAATTGCTCTACTCAATTGCCATGATTCTCACTTCACCTTTCATGCTTTATCCTCCTCTAACCATCATTGAGCGAGGACTTTTCGGGATGAACCGTAGCGGTCGCTTGAGTTTGCGCAACAAATGGTTAAAGAACTTTACAAGATCTTTGGTTCCAATTGTCTGCGCTGCTATCAGTTTTGGAGTTGGCTCAGATGGTCTAGATAAGTTTGTTGCCCTTGTAGGTTCCATTGCTTGTATGCCTTTGTGTTTTATATTCCCTGGCATGTTCCATTATAAGGTCACTACTAAAAAGAGCGCCAAAATTCTGGATGTTTGTCTTGCTGTATGGGGTGTCGGAATAACCATTTACACACTCTATGTTAATATTAACTCTTGGATTCATCCCTCATCCTCTGGCTCTTCAGCCGTGGCAGAATGTGTGCCCTTACAATCTTAAGATTATCACACTTTCTGTCTTTGTATTATAATCATATCATAATGTACAATATATTTATAGATATCCTCTATTCTTAAATAAACTAGTAATATCAAATGTATCTATATCTACTTTTATTGAGCATTATGGATGATAGTTTCCCATTTACCGCGTTTTCCTTTGAATTCCCAGTGAAAAAGGGTGAGAAATTTGATCATGTTAGACTGTGTTTCAGCTTTTGCCTTTCTGTTTTCTAACTTGCAAGGGTAACACCCTTGAGAGGTATGTACAACACCAATACTTTCTGGATTCAAAGCGGCGGCCAACTTTAGAAGTACCCCACACTTTGACTGCCTGTACAACATTGGCGGATAAATTAATAGATTAAGTTGGCGCCAATCTAGTGTACCCACCTGATAACAAGGGCACACAAGAACCAAGACTATGTTTGGCCCTAAATGATAAGCTATCTAATATCTAGTATCTTTTTTTTTTATTATCTACCGTTGACTCATTACTACAATATACACTGCTATAGACAGGCTCATTTTCATATCTCTGGCATCTATAATCTAATATACTTTGGAAATGATTAAAGTAACAGTTGCAGCAGTGTCAAACATGATGTGACTTTATTGGATAGAGAGGACTGTAATATGGACTACAGAAATCATTAGAATTACAAAATTGCATTTATTTCTTTCATTGGCAAAGATGTGGATATGAATATTAGGCGGAATGTAGAGTAAAATGCACTCTTTTTAGTATACTACTTTTTTATAGTTATAAATTGAGGCAAGAATGCGTTAAAGAACTCCAATGATGTATAGTTTTTTGTATCTGTATCCATATTTTTACGCCAACCTTTTTTTTTAAAAAAAAATAACTTGTGTTGTTTTAAAAATAAAACTTGCTATGTTTAATTTAAACCTATCAAATTACACCTGCCTTCTCCTTTATCAAGATTGATCATATTTCTAATATTAAAACTAATTGATATGAATAAGACTTCATTGGATACTGATAATTAAACTAATGGCTCACCATGAGTACCCTCGATGAGAATTTCTTAATTAAACTATATCTATATCTACAAAACAAAAGACATAGGTGTGGTTCCCGAGTATTATATAGAATCTATTATGCGCTTTTTTTTTACGAAGGGACCTTTACAATTATGCACTAGTTCAGGAACTCATTAGCGAACTCTAAAGTTACTATACTTTCTCTCTATAATAAAATTTTGCTTTTTGTTTTATAATAAAGCGCCTACCTCTCTCAAGAGAGTTTGATTGTCTATCACTTCCATTAAACATATAAAGCTCTTCAACCGACCATTTTATATACCATATTTTCCTTTTTTTAGCATTAGACTTTGGTCATTTAACTTCAGAAATCTCAGCTCAGAAAACGGGCATAGTGCTGATTGAATTAGTATGGATAAGTCTGCCTGATCTCGATCAAATATCGCATATGATTAGTAATTGAAGCTCAGAATGAGCTGCTATGTTTGCTAGAATATATGTTTTGCTAGAATACGGTGACTATAATACACACTATTAATTAATTTTTGAATTACAAGTATTTTGTGTAGATTAACTTTAGATTTCGGCCGATCTTTTGCAATGGTTCTAGCTGACAAGTAGCACGTGATCAAAACATATAAGCCATTATAATTACTAAAACATGTGTCCGACTTTAATGCAATGTGAGTATATCTACTAATGGTTGGTTATAAATATGTATTTTTTTACAGTTATGTTCAATCAGTTATAGGCCTCTCGACTCATTTCAGTTAATTGTTGTATTAGAATAATAGTTCAGGATCAGAATGAATTGCTGCATCTATTGAAGCTTTGATTGAATCCTAACACTTTGTGTTTTGCTATGCAGACTACTCAAATGCATTAATGTATAATCCTTCGTTTACCAAATGATCATAAGTTTAATAAGATAAAAGCACTATGATCAAATAACATTTAAGGGCGTCTCGGTGCTTTCAACGTGGCCAAAAGAAGGGCCGTTTGATATAAAGCAACATTTATTCATAGATGTGTTAAAATATGGCTTATTTGAACGGAATGATTCAAGTTTTTGGAAATTGCTCTTCAAACATATCAAGGACTAATCCTTCTTTGTCAGAAATGACCAGCTGCTCAAGTTTGCGACATTTGATCCATAATACAAAAGTTTTAACCCCCATTACTGCGCTATCTGTCAAAAAGTTCAAGCTTTCTTTCAAAGGCAATTGCTGAGATCGAAATAGACAACCATAGTATGATTCTGCTTCAGTGTCTATCTTCAAAATGAATTTGGTGTCCTTTGAAGGCCCTGTCAAAAACTCGGGATGATGAGAAGGGTGACTAGAAGTGTGAGATGTAGGAAAGTTTATCTTTAACGTTTGCACACTCGTTGATGGAAGGTGTATTTTCAATTTTTGCTGATTTGCATCGCCCGTGAAGTTACACAGATCCAGTTTCAATATGGATACCTTGTCGATTCTCTTCGAAATTTCTGGAAGAAATCGAACATGAAATAGCGAGCGTTTAATTGTGAGATTGAATATATTTACTGGTTTGGTTGTACGTCTTGCTCTAGGAGGAGGGTTGCCGTTAAATATCAATCCATCTATTATCAAATTCAATCCATGCTTTTTGTCGCATTGCGAAAGTACATAATCAAATATAGTCCAACTATCGCTGCTACTATAGATATCATTTAAGCGTATTCGCAGTTCATAAAGACATAAGCCGAGAAGTACGGGAGACAACGAGTCCTCAAGAAATTTTAAAATATTATCCCGACAAAGATGTAACTTGATCGTCTCCAAATTGTCCTTATGAGAAATTGTGGCATCGGTACTATGTGCTGCTGGGAAACTGTGCCCGTTTCGGCAATCATAGACTTGAACGTTAATCGCGAACATTGATGACTGATGTACTCTACTGGAACCAATATGATTAATATATGTCTTGGCATGCTCATAAACATCAGTGTTGAGTCGTATGGTATAGTTTTGTAATGTCTTCAAGTAGGCGATAACAGATTTTTTCCAGAAAGAGTTTGGAAGAGTGGGCCAAGGAAAGGATGGATTCACTTGTACCTTTAAACCCTGCAACCTCTTGAACTTTTTCGAAATATAAGATATAGTGTTTTCGTCGAACGGTACATCAATTATATCTAAATATCTGATATTATTGTTTGATTGTAAACTTGAAAGCGTGACATTGTCGAACATATAATCATGACTTGGTGTGCTAAACTGTAGCGATTGCAGACTTGGACAGCTGTCGATGACAGAATGAAAATTCTCGAATGGCAAAAAACTAGGCAAACAAATGTTCAGAATGGTTAGATTTGGAAAACTTTTTAGCCGATTGAACAGGTAGTTGAATTGAGATTTCTCAATAATGTTCCAACTCGGCCTCTTTACGATATCCAAGCTTTTCAAAGTCTGTTTGAAGCAAACAGCGCCAAATACGACGAAATCCAATCTATCGTAGAGGCCAGCCTTCTGGATTGAACAAAGTTTAGCGAGGTATGTGCTTTCAGCAAGCAAACAATGGAGCAGTGTTGGTTGGCAGCGTTGGTGAATACTGATATGTTGTATATTTGGACAATGCTCGATAATTACTGAGAACAAATCAATAGAGGCTTGTATACTTTCCTGGCTGTCTGCAAACTGAGAGCCAAAGTAGATACTGTTTACCAAAAGACGTGGCATCGAGAGTGGTTTACTAACTGTATTTTTGAACTGAAGCGCGTTCGTGCCCAAGCAAATATCCCTGTACAAAATGTATTGAACAGGTATACTCCATGCCTGACAAACGAGCTGGCACTGAACTAGGTCTTTTTTGTTATTATATGGGCCGGAAGTATTGTTATCTTGTAATAACTCAAGTATCTGATGTAGTATATCTGTTGGAAGATAACCCCAAGATCTAGTAGCTCGTTTTATACAAGTCAAAATCAACATGAAAAAAAAGGGGAGGAAATAAACAAGGACCTGACAACAGATACCGTTAAAATGCAAACTTGTTTGAACCACGTAACTAAGTAGGACAAATGGCTGAGTATTTATTGTTTCAGACACTTCAGCTTAATCGCAATAATTTTCAAAGATCAAACCTGAGGATTACGGTTATTCTTCTTCCTGGCAAGTATAATCTGTAGAAACAAGAGATATGATGTTGCTAAAATTGTAGTGAACAAAACATATGGCCCACATGAGTTTACGCATTGCTATTACAACTTTATTGACATTGTTATATAGGTAGTTGTTGTCTACACTTTTGCTTATATGTCTCTGTTCTGCACTCAGTCGCAATTTTTCTTTTCTTTTGGTTCATTCTTAAGCGGCTCTAATACAGACATATCGAATAGAAGCTTTCACGCGTGATAGAAAAGTTTACTCAAAGTTTCAATTGGGTTGTCAGATTTCCTTCTTTAGAATAATGTGTACTAACCTTTATCTATTGTGTGTTATAGTATGGATGCATGCTATAGCATAATAGACCTCTTTTACTTTTGTACCCTTATATTCTATACATGACACGGGTGTAGGTTATTAGCAAACTCCAGTAATAGTGCTACTCGTACATATGGATAAAAGGTACGCTTGATTACTTTAAGCGGACTGATGGATATATAAGAAGGGCCCATATTGTATTATGAAGATTTTCTGACCTTTTGAACAAAAGATTTAAGCAAAGTCACATTTCCTTTGGCTTTAACAAATATATTCATTGTATCTTATAACATGGATATAGAAATTCAGGAGAAGTTGACACGAAGGTCTGTTCTTCAGAATTAAAGCGAATTCAAATACCGAAATTTAGCTCTCGCCGAAAGTTTTAATGGATACAGTAGTTTGTCATGAGTATGGGCTACTTGTTAGATGTCATATTAGACCAAAATCTGTCAAGGGATCTCCTATTGATCTTTGGGCCAGGTTTATATATGGAAAATATTGCAATTCATTGTTAATCATGTATCATACTTTAGAATATTTGTTACTAATTACATGTGATATTTGATCCAGGCCAGCTGGAAGATGTATAGATCATTAGGACTTTTTTTTCGGCTTGAAAGTCCTAAACCACAACTCATATGCTAATCTTGGTCTATATTCAGATACTGTACAGATGACATATTGCTAGGTATAATAAAAATAATCAATGCCAGAAGAATCGTAAAGGATTTCTTTCCACTTTGGCCTAAAGTCAATTTTCAGTGGAACTTGCAGACAGCTTTTTGGAGGCTTGATCTATTATTGGTGCATGTTTGCTATGTTTGAGAAGTGCATCATTTAACTCTATACAATTTATTAAAACAAATTTTATGTATTATAAACTAAATTTCTAGACTCTGAAAGAGATTACTTACTGTAGATATCTTTGATAGCCAATAAAAGTCGAACCTTAATAGTAGTAGAAGTAGGTGCTTTTACTTCATTTCTTTGACAATATTAAAGGTATTGTAGAGGAATGTCTCATAATGCAATTATGCTTCTTATATCTCAGTGCGCATGGTGTTTTTTGTATTTTTTTAGAGCAGGGATTACACTAGTTTATAGGTTAGATCCTTTAAGTATAATATTTGGTGAAAAAATATCTGAGCAGCAGTTATAATGCGCTGCTCTTCATATTCTAACTACAGGCAGTAATGCTTTTATATGGATATATATTATTTATTCAATAATGACGATCGAAATAACCATTATGTCACTTCTGATACTGGAATGCTAGAAGAACATTAACTATGTAGAAAAGTACTTTTATTGCTGTTGTGATATGCTATAATATAGTCATCGAGTAATTAAACTTAGAATTTGTCCTTGAACAAGTTCACAACTATTCCATTGCCATCAGATATAATCAAATGTTCCAGATTTTGGCATTTGATCCAAACTATGAAAGGTTCAATTCCGGATAAAAGACTATCTGTCAATAAGTTTAGATTATTGTTTAGATCTAGCTTTTCTGATCTACGCAAATAACTGTAGTACGAGTTGTTCTCTGTCTCGATCTTTAGAATAAAACTGCTGTTTCGTGAGAACGCTTTCAAGAGTTCTGGATGTCGATAAGGATCATTAGATGTGTAAGATGATCGAACGTTGATTATTAGCGTGTGTATGCTCGTAGAGGGAAGATGGATTGTGAACCTTTGTCGGTTTTTATCTCCTGTAAAGTCGCACATGTTGAATTTTAGCGTCTGGAGTTGTCGGAACCTCCAAGATACAGCTGGAAGAATACCAACATGGAGATGCGAGTGTTCGATTGTTAAGTTGGATATGGTACTAAGCTTTTCAATGCTCTGTTCTGACTGGGGTGATTCACTTGAAAGTACCAATCCGCCTAAAGATACATTGACCTTAGAAACTTGGTGACAGTGTAACATAATTCTGTCAAAAAGATTCCAGGAGCTAGAACTCATAGAGTAGTAAATGTCGTAATAGAAGTCACCTTGAGTGAATCTCAATCTGTGGGCCTCTGAAGTAGATATACCTGCATTCCTATAGTCGCCTCTGTTATTCAATCCAACTATGTGTATTTCTTTAGGTGAGAGTAAGGCGAACATATCCGCTAATGAACGATTGAAAAAATCGAAAGCGCTATCCCAGTCAATGCTAAGTTTAAACTTGTCCCACTCGTTTTCGCGCGTAATGGTTACACATGTTTCGATGTATTCGGGAAGAATTGTGATCTCCAGCTTTCTTTTTTGAATACTTTGACAGTGGTCCATCTGGATAATGTAAGATTTAGCTTGATTATAATCCGGTACGCAGAAAGTGATAGAATATGTTTTCAACGTCATTAAATAAGGGAGTAGGTGGGACTTCCAACATTCATCTCTTTCCCTGGACAATGATGAAGAGGAATTGGCGTGTATATTCAAATTTTCTAATAATTTGAATTTACTGGAAATGTATAATATTGCGGATATGTTTAATCGTAGGTTCACTATTTCCAATTTCCTGATACAGTAACTCTCCTTGAAACGTGGGAATTCTTCGCCATTGCTTGCTACATCCAATGATTTTACCTTGAGTGAATGCAGGTTGCGACATGCGTTAACAATAGAATCAAAATGGGAGAAAGTCAGAATGTTGGGCGCGTTAATATACAGGCTTTTCAAGTTAGGGAAATTTTCCAGCTGGGAGACCAGGTATTGGAATTTGTACATTTGACCACTAAAGTCCCGTTCTGATATGCCAGTAAGATACAAGTATTGTAACGTCTGTTTAAAGCATGTAGAGCCATAGACAATAAAATCCAGTTGATCGCTTCTATCAAACTGATTCAATTGGTTGTTGCTACCAATCCAATCGTGTTCTTGAATTGAAAGGACTTTAGTGAGGTGTCTGCTTTCAGAAAGCAAACAAGGAAGTAGAGCCAGCTGACAGCTAGGATGGATAACAATATTATGTATATTCGGGCAGAGTCGTGCTATCAAGGCAAAGTTTTCGATAAAATTCCCATTATGGCTCGAGAATTGAGAACCAATATATAATTTATGCACTAGTGCGCCAGAACTAGACAGGCTCTGGATCGCATTTATAAATTGAATAGCATTAGTATCCAAATGAACAGTCTTGAACAAGAAATGTCGAGATGGGTCATTCCATGATTGACAAACAATTCGACATTGAGCAAGATTTTTCTGACTTGGGATATCATCGGCATGAACTAACACCAATATTTGGTTTAATATGTCGACAGGAAGGCTATGCCAAGAGGAGCTCATAACTATGATGTCTCTTTGAGAGTGGAGTATAGAGAGAGAAGAGCAAGACAAGAAAAAGGTATATTTTGAAACATTTAGCCTGAAACGGTAGCAATATATCATAGCATACGATAGAGATTCACCCAATCGACATTTTTTTAAATGATTGGTGCGAATCAAGTACTTGTTGGACTTTCTAAAGAACGTGTGATCCCAACTTGCTGCTTTTATATAATTGTTTCATATCTTTATGTTTGATACTAACGTTATCCTTATTTTCCAGGGCAGTAACAGTAATTACCGAAAAAAAATTATTGGCTTCATATTTACTGCTTGAGTGATACTCATATAATAGAAAGTACTAGATGGACATAAAATCTTCTTGTAAAGTTTATAAAACTTGTTGTGATGTACTCAATAGTAAAAAAAGAATGAAGAAAGCATATTTCAGAACCTAAGGTAGTACAAAGAAAAGAAGAAACCAAAAAAAAAGTAGTGCGAGTGAGGTTCGAACTCACGCCTCCGAAGAGACCAGGGCCTAAACCTGACGCGTTAACCACTCCGCCATCGCACTCTTATGAGTGTTTTTATTATATACTATTTTGTGATCGTAAAAATTTAAAAATCACGTGACCTGTTTAAAGCTCATTTATTGGTACGGAGAATGGAAAATATGTTCTCCCTCTTTCATCTCTGAAATGTGATTATGTGTGTGACTTAGAAATTCATTATAAAATATAATAAAGCTAGCCATTACTATGTTATAGACTGTTAGCCAAGGGTGTTGTAAGAACATGAATTTAATAATTATAAACAGGATAAAGAATCATTGGCTACATGATTACAATGGAAAAATAAAAAATTGAGGAAGAGGAATGGAAAATCAGGCAGGAACAAATCATCTCGAAAAAAAAACATTTAAATCATGAACACAAATGAACATCAGTAATCAAATGATAAAAAATGTTTTGAAACTAAACATAGATATAACATGAAATATGGAGTTTTCAAATATTTAATTCTAATTACTATGAATTAATTTGATCGCATTCTAGAAGACTTTAGCTATATAGTAGTTTTGTCTTCTAAAGCCTGTTTCATCCTATATATTCGAACGTAATGTATCTCCTTCAAAAGAATTTTTCATTATATACAAGCTATATTAGTAACTTAATAAGAGACCTTTTTTTTTTCTCATCTCTTACATGACTTAATTTCTAACAGTTAGAGTTTCAACATTTGGACCCAAAAAAAAGAAAAAAAAATTAAGGTGAAATTACCCATCCCAGTAAAATGTTGTATTTGATTTATAATTCTAGTTTATGATGAGTTGCAACATGTGTTAAAGCTTCTCTCTATACCAAAAGAGAAACGATTTGCATCCGCTTATTAATGATAACATTCATTAATTATGCGATTGTTCTTCTGTTCGTACAATAATGGCAATATTTAATCTCCAAATCTCTTGATCAAACTTGATGAATCATGTAATCTAAAGTAACATGTGCTTAAAATGATGGCCTGCTCCTGTTAAGTGCAACAATAATAACACTCAATTATGAACTCTATGAGGATATGACACATACTAAACAATTTTATGCAAAAATCTGTTATTATGATTACTCCAAGAATAAATATGCTCAATATCTCTATACCTATCTAAGTGTGCAGGTCATACCCGTACTAAAGCCATTGATGAGAGTATAAGGGTTTATAATAACAAAGAAATATTAGAGCTTGTCTATTACACAGTCAAATAGAGGAAAGATAATATAATCTAGCTCGTATGGAAAAGCAGCAAGAATCATGTTATTAGCTATACTTTTTGCAATGAAATAATAGAGGTAATCCAAGCTTTCATGGCAATCGTAATAAACATTCAAAGCTGTGTCATTAGTCTCTATACGATGAACAACCTATAGACCTGCGATTCTTGTAGATACGAACAAGCATCTATACTGAGTCGAACTTTTTTGAACCAATAATTGACAGATCAGCAATCTTGGTGTTACAATTACAGTTTTCTCAGTTTATTTAGAGCTTTTTTTTATTTTTTTTTATTTATTCTTATTTCTCTCTCACATAATGACACTACCTGGCTTAACGCCTTTCTTTACTTCCAATGAAACAAGTAGCTGGCTACTCTATATCCTCACCGATTCTGCTTTACCAACTGGTGGTTTCGTCGCGTCTTCTGGATTAGAAGCCAGTTGGCAAGCAGGACTGATCGACAATCACAATCTACCAGCATGGGTAACATCGTCTGCTCACAACTATGCTTCTAATACCAATTGCTTTGTGATAGCAGGCTATCAAGCACCTGATCAAGACGATCCAGTAGCGTACTTGGAAGAAGCTGATGCTACTTGTGACGCTGTTATGGCAGCCAATACCGTAGCACGCAGAGCTTCTTTGGCGCAAGGTATTGCTATGTTGACCCTCTATCTCAAGTGCTTTTTGGATGAAAAGCAAGAACCTGATACCGAGGAGCAACATGTCGAGAATATTCGAATAGTTAAGAAATGGAAGAGTATGATTCGTGGAGAGAAAGTCGATGGTCATTTCGCTGTATGTTATGGACTTATTTGTCGATATTTAAAAGTAGATTTAGGTATATTATTCATACACCAAAGACATATTTATTGAAACTGATATATGTACATAGAAAATACGCTTCATTTATGGCTCTATCTATTTACGCGAACCATTTATTCTTCCGCTGTGAGATTAAACGTAGTTGGTCCTTATGAAGCACAAAAGCTACTATTACAATCACGTAAACCAATTGAGGTGATTATCAAACAAACTAAAGATATAACGATGGATGATTGCTGCCAAACAAACCCTCTATTGGATGTATGCCAAGGCATGCATGATAGACTTTATTCAAGATTATTCAACAGTTAAATACGATTCTATACAAATAAAAAAAAAATAGGATATAAGCTTGATTTTAGACTCTACAGTTGGTGAATGCCATGACCAAGATATCAGTAGCACCGACTTCAGACAAACGATCCATAATATCACCCTTTTGCTTCTTTTCAATCATGGCAGAAACAGCAACCCAACCTTCGTGAGAGTCCAAAGATGAAACAGTAGGGCCTTGACGACCAGGTGTAATTTGAGCAGCCTTAGCTAAATTATGACGCTCAACATTATAGGTACACAGTACGTATTTGCTAGCAGTAATCACACCACGAATACGCGAAGTAATCTTCTCAATCAAATCTTTATGTTGGGAGTTATTGTTGGACATGAGGACAGATTGAGTTTCCAATACAGTATGGATATCGTGAAGACCAGCTGCACGCATTGTCTCACCAGATTCAACCAAATCAACTAATAAGAAAAAGAAAAAAAAAACGCGTGAATATACGGATACAGATTTATACATGTCATATTTACTTACTGATACCGTCAGCAAGGCCTAAAGCACAAGCAGCTTCAACAGAACCGGAGACGTAGTTGATGGTGGTCTTGGTTCCTTTAGCAGCATCAATAGGTTCAAAGACTTTACGTGCAAAAGCATCAAAACTAGTGACGATACGTTTACCAGCCAATTGTTCAATATTCTTGAACTGGCCTTTGACAGGTACTTGGACACACAAGCGGCATTTGCCAAAGCCAAGTTCCATAATTTCTGTTACTTTGTCTTGCACTTCATTTTCGACAATCATATCTTGACCCGAAATACCCAAGTCGACGTTACCTTCAGCAACATATTTGGGAATATCAGCAGCAGGCAAGAAAATCAAAGCGATGGGTAGGTTGGTACTGAGGGCAATGTCTTGACGAGAACGACGATTGAAATGAATGTCACTACCAGAAAGAAGTTGCATACATTGTTCATAGAGACGGCCCTTCTTGGGTACGGCGAATAAAAGTCTATCAGTGAGATCTTGAACAAAGTCCATTTTGGTGTTTTAGATACGGAAGAATGGAAAAAAGATTTTGATGGATAAGACAGAGTCTACCTTTATAGTTGAAACTCAGTATGTCAAAAGCGTCACAATCACTCATAGCTTTGTAACGCGTTAAACCAAAATCCAGTGGTGTTTAAATTATGTTCCTTGCGCGATTGAAACGTCATTGTCCAATCAATAAGTGCCGTGATCAAGATTCATTATCTTATTTATTCTCCATTAGCCAATGAAAGCGCCAAGCACTCAACGTTCGGTCCAAAGACAAAGGTGTAAAACAATTTTGCTGTCCATACAGGCCCACCTTAACAGGTCTAGCCAGTTTGACAGGTGAAATTTGAATTCTTCGGCTTAGTGATATTTGGCTATACGGATTGAAACTGCTGATTTGGATCTAGCAGTGCTTCTTTTAAGATCAAACGATCACTTAAATGAACGGAGCAGATACGCCGACGTTTTATGATTCCCTTTTTCGTAATGCCATTTCGTCTGTGTCATGTGCCATACAAAAAAACATTTAATTACTTTTCAATTGAAGGACTTTAAACTGCTTCTTTCTATAAACTTCCAGTGCTATTTATTTCCATTCCGGTCGCTTGAAAGAGGTATCTAGGTGCTTCGTACTTTACTACTTGTTATATATACATTATTAGAAAAATGAAAATGAAATAAAAAAAAAAGTATCGTTTGAATTGTAAGACTGTGTCCAAACAGTCTTTGATACGATTTAACAAAAGTATTCCACAATGATTTTTATTGGAGGGCGGGAATGGTCATGCAATTATTATATAAATTATCCTGAGTGTTACTGTGAGCTTTTGAAGTTGTTCTTTAATGATAGAGTGATCAATAACTAAAATATCTATTCATCAAGTTTGCATACAATTTAATTCTATACTTCTTGGTATAAAGAATATTTTTTACAAATGCTGCCATAACTCGATTATCTGTATATTATGCTAGATAAGAAACTTGAGAAATTAGACACATTTGTCAACCAATGTTAAAGCTCTTGCCGATATTTGAGAAACCAAGACATTTCCATCACTGCCACAGCA
Source organism: Actinomucor elegans (assembly GCA_026027325.1). Lineage (NCBI taxonomy): Eukaryota > Fungi > Mucoromycota > Mucoromycetes > Mucorales > Mucoraceae > Actinomucor > Actinomucor elegans. The sequence goes on from JAMSLZ010000015.1 coordinate 435,428, forward strand.
GTTGATTAATATTACATTTTGATGGCCAGTCCATGTTTAGAATGCTTCTATTAGAATCACTTGGAATCAAGTACTTTAAATCTTTCACTCATCTGAGTACAATGTCGCATAAAATGGCCATTAAAGTATTGATTTTATTATAGCTTTTGCTGAACTCCAGTACAGTTAATATACTATAGTTATTTTTATTTAATTCGCATTTCACACACATTGATATAATGATCTCGGTTTAATGTCGCATTGGATGGCTCGCAATGAACTAATGAATCTATTCATATAATTATATTTATCAATAATGATGTACCATATTGAATACATACTACTTTGTTTTGTTTTGTTTATAATACAAGCAAAAAAAAAAAGGATATACAAAGTCTATTAAAGTCTATCTATCAAAATCTAAAGAGGTTCTTGTTGATTTGTACTCAGTAGTTTCATAACAAACTCAAACATAAACACAGCGGAAGCGTTTGTAGGAAATGCACGTAAAAATGAAGGTAGAAAGCCTATACATATCATCCAATAAGTTGGTTATATATATACATATGGAGATTGAATGGGATTTACCTCGATAAAAGCCTTTGAGGCCTTCTGTCTTGTAGACATGACGAGCAACTGAAGTGGGCGTTGGGAATAATTTAGGCTGAATATCAGGCTGTGTCATGTATCGATTCTTGACCGTATCTATTGTAATACAACTCAGTGTGACTCAACTACGTTAGAACGTGTTTGATTGGTGTACCTGAAGGAAATGCACCAATCCAAAAAGCAGTAGCACTGAGGCCACCAGCAATGAATGTAGCTGTACCATCTGTTAGACTTGTCTTTTTCAATTCAGTTATGAATACTTCATATGAACTCCAAAACACAAAAAACCAACTTCTGAATAGCATGGTAGGCGCTAATCCTTGCCAAAGGCCGAAAACACCGTTGTTTCGAACCTAATCATTCAGTGGGTGAGTGAGTAAAAAAAAAAAAAAAGCGCTTATTGATAAGATGAAACATACCACTTGTCGGATACAATCAATTGGGCCCTTGTAAGTCTTTGTTTTCGCATCATACTGTACTTGTAATCTAGCTTTGATTTGTTCTACTGGAGTAGCTACGAAAGAAACTGTTAAACCACCTGCTAAACCAGCCAAACCATGCTGAAATATAGACAGCGGTTTATCTCCATTCCAAGACTGTTGTATCATACGCGCATTATGTAAAGTACCCAACCTAATAAATATGAGACACTATTGTGCATATATATATATATATAATTACATACATGATACTGTCCATGAACATCCAACCAACAAGTGGTGGAGTGGCTCCTTTATATAATGCTCTTGGTCCTTCGTGTCGAATCGTCTTTAAAAAGCAATCCAAAGGCCCTTTGAATCTACCGTCTGATGGATTGGTTGTTTGCAAACGAATCTTGACAGTATCTATATTATCTGTTAACATATTATGATGAAAATAATGCTTACTTACCAAAAGGATGGCCAACGGCTAGTTTTGTTATACCAGAAGCCATACCAGCAGCAAAGCCGCGAAATCTGTTCTGTAATGATTGATCAGTGAGCTCTGGATTGGCAGAGGAATCTATCTCGAATAATGAGTATTATGGCGTAATATATGATCGTATATTGTACTTTTTGACATATTGACTAATAAAAAGCAGAAAAACACGCTAGAATCTAGATGATCTATTTAAACCCTCAAAGGAAGAGTCACGCATTGATTTCTTCATTTAGTAATCATCCACTTTTTTTGAGAGTGCAAGGCACATCCTTTAGAAATGGTTTAAATCAAATAAACGCGTTGTATACATGTAACGCCCAAGGCGTTTGTCTTTTTCGTTTACAATCGACAAACAAATGAAAGAAACTCACTTTTATGGTATTGTTGTACAAGAAAGACATTTTCTGGTCATGTGTATTTAAGAAAAAAGAGGGTAAATCTCCCCACACACACACACAACTTTTTCTCTTTCCTTCCCCCCCTTTTTTTAACTTCTTTCTTTCTTGTTCTTAATCAATGTCACAAGGTGTAACTACAGCTGCAACCACCAACACAAGTAATGGTACTGATCTTTCTGCTTACCAAAGTTACTTTTCTTCTTTTGCAACTACATTAAACACGGATCAAGAAAAGAGAAAAACGCCGATTCATTCATGTACCCATTGTCAAAAGGTAATTATTAGTAATAGAATACAAGAGACTCTAATCCGTTCATTAGGCACATTTAACTTGCGATGGAGGTAAATGACAAAAGAAGCCCCTAGCCTTGATAATTTCTCACGTTCTTGTTTTGTAAATTCAGGACGACCATGTCAAGGGTGTATTAAGCGTGATTTAGCAACCACTTGCTCAGATACTCTACGTAAAAAGATGAAATCCAACAACAACAGCAATACAACCAACTCGACAGATACAACTGAAGAATGTAAGCTTTTGTCATATCCTTAAAAACTAATAGTAACATTTCTATAGTGTATTCTCCTACAACAAGTGTACCATTTACACCTGCAGATCAGCCAATCAGTAAGCCTCGAATACACAGATACAACCTATGATGACTCATTCTTGAATAGATACTTCTCAATTCCTAGATACTTCACAATTGTTCAATTTCTCTTTGACTGATTTTGGATTTGGTTCCGAAACAACAGGTCTTGAATATGGTATATTGGGGAATATGCTGGTAGATGCACCACCTACTTCAGCTGCATCCAAGATACATTCACCTACTACCTCGACTATTTCTTCACCAAACACATTCCAAGCATTATCTGCATTATTCCCATTTAATTCTTCTCCTTCGAGTCCTATGCCAATTCAACAGCAGTTTCAGCAACCTCGAATCAGACAACAACAACAACAACAACAACAACAGCAGCAGCAGCAGCAACAACAACAACAACAACAACAGCAGCAGCAACAACAACAGCAGCAGCAACAACAACAACAGCAACAGCAGCAGTATGTTCAGCCTACCAAACGCGATAGTACTTCGTCCAATAATTCTTCAATCAGTAACAAGAGCCCTACTACCACGAATTCAAGACGGAAAGGAAATAATGGCAATACGCCTGAGGCTGTTTATAATAGCGTGCGCCGTCCATTCAACTATGCTGAAGGGTTTCATTACTTAATTCAGTACGTGACTGATCGAATGAGCCGAGACGATTTGATGCGTATTAGTAAAGCACTATCACTATTTCGACCTAGTTTTTTATCATTAATCATGAACTTGACCGAAGAAGATTTAGTGTTTATGGAAAGATGTATCCAGCGCACTTTGTTGGAATACGAGAAATTGATCAGTTTTTCAGGTACACCTACTGTGGTTTGGAGAAGAACAGGCGAAGTCTGTCTTGTAGGCAAAGAGTTTTCGCTGTTGACTCAATGGACAAGAGACATGCTGCTGAATAAAAAGACATATATCTATGAGGTACGATCATCACCATGCTTGAACGTGTATTGATACAATTGTTACTTTAGCTGATGGAAAATCAATCTGCTGTGGAATATTGGGAAAAATTCTCTACACATGCATTCGATAATACGGATAAAGCCTGCAGTTATTCTTGTATACTACGTACACCTCAACAAAAACCTGTTCCATGTACATTTTGCTTTACTATAAAGCGCGATATCTTTGATTTACCAAGCGTCATTGTTGGCAATGTAAGAAAAAAAAAAAAAAAGAAAACTTGATTTTTTTTAAAATGAATATCCAACTCATACATTTTTGTAGTTCTTGCCTATTCTCAGTTAACCTTTTGATGAACAGTAAATATTATATATATATATTCCCCCCTCCTCTTATTACTATAACAATTGATACTTTTTTTTCTTTAATAAACTGTACCTTCTTTATTTTCAATGCGCCAAAAAGAAAGGGTCCAAGTTATAAAACATGTTTAATTCCATCTAAAGTTCCTCTTGATGAAGCAGACGTGGGTTTGTTCATCCACTATGTTGAATAGCAAACTCACCAGTTGAGATTTTTCAGTAAAATGCTATATAGAGCGAGAGATGCATATTAGTACTTTTTTTTTCCCGTTTAATAATATGCTCTTTTGGATGACATGACAAATGCTGTAAAAAAAAAATAATTAAAGAGTACACGCTTTTGTAATTATATACAACATTGGTGTTTTCTGGAGACTTTCCAATCTCAATGCTGTATATAATTACAAAAGTTTCCTTATTAAGAAGAAAAGGCTTTATTATCTGTATGTCCCCAAAATCAAAGATGTATGACCTTTGATTGCAGATCCAGACATAATAGTAGTAGATTTGCGAATGCTGTGGATGAAGTGATGTCTAAAGGAGGTATGTGATGAAGCCACGTGTATGCTGTCTGAAGCTGACATATAGACACTTTGAACATGAACAGTAATAAAGTTCTGTTTCGCTTTTTGAATTCGATATAAAAGACTTTTTTTTTTTTTTTTGCATAAATGATAATCAAAACCATATTTACTCTATAACACCAGAAAAAACAACCCGTTTGGTGAAATACCCTAGCTCTGTTTCATTGGATAAACTTTACAATTTGACATCGATTCTGTTCATTTGCGTCTTCTCTATTATTAAAACTGCTACTTTTCTTCACCCCATCATAGGTTGCCTGTCTTGTCCTCTTCCAGCACTATAATGATGATCATGATATCTGATGTGATGCATACCCACTTTAATTCCCGCTACCAATAATATCAATATGCTAGTATCATGATAAAAGTAAATCAGTATACATAGATTACAATACATAGATCAATAATATACAGATAAAAGTAGATTCACAGCGACTATACATGATAGGGCTAAATACTGGTGCTTCAGTTTAGAGTTTCCTATCTATCCAGTGACATCCACATATGAATGGTAGTTTTCTCGATCCTCTAGTGCGATACCACTAGAGCAAAGCTTATTGACCCCTCTTTGACGAATACACGTGACTACTGTGATCTGTATTGATTGATTCTAGACAAGCGCATCCAGTTTTTTTTCGCTCCTTTGCTTTTCAGATTTGCAATAGAAAGGCATTCATGTTTCTAGATTGGATAGCTCAGCTTCGTTTGCTGCAGCATGACTCACGTAGGTTCTTTTTTTGACCCAAGAAATCCAAGTGTAACTCAGTGCGTCTTTTTTTTTGTAAAACAATGAACAGAAACAAATATCCTTGGTACTCTTCCATTATCGATAAGAAGAGTGTTAATTTCAGAAATTACGGGTTATCTTTCGCCAATATCAGGTAATAAACATCCACCTGATGCCAGCATCTTTGCTTCTCCAGCACATGTCAAATGGTATATGGAAGTCATTGGACAAGGCTTCAACTTGCCACTCGAAGATATGGCCATTACCAATCATGATGTCGATATTTACGCGAGGTGGCTGTTTGAACAAGATACAAGACCTTTAGCTGTAGCAAAAGAAGGCTTAGAACAAGAGTTCTTTCAAATCATTTTTCATCAATTTTCTTTATTATTCCAACCTCGTATTGCTAAATCAACAAGCTCCACTTCTTTTCATACAGCATCTTCTAGTCATACCGTACAAAACCAATACCAAAAGTCCTTTCATATCAACATGCTGCCTGTTCATAACCATGTAGTGCCTCTATCGTTTACTAGTCCACCATCAACTACGTCCTCATCCTCATCCACCAATCAAGCCCCTCCACCACCTCCTCCACCACCACCTCCACAGCAGCAACCACAGCAACAATCAAGCCAGCATTCACTAAATACCACCAACAATAATAACACACAAGCAACCGTATTAAAAGAAACATTATCTCAGCTAGTGCAAAGACACATTGAATTATGTAAAAAGACGCTCAAAGTGTTTGCTATGGCAGCAAGAACCTTGAAACTATCGACAGATACTTGGGCTGTGTTATTAAAGGTCATGTTGGGTATAACAGATTATTTACTTAAAGAACCTATGGGCGAATCTTCGTCCTTGGGCGTGATGAATATGGCTGATGAGTTATGTGATAGTTTACTACAGGTATAAATGGCATTCGTACAATCACTTATGTAGTTGTTAATAGCGGCAATTAGGTTCTGTTTGAGCTATGGCTCCGATCCAATACAATGGACGTAGAAATGTGGGATATCTTGAAAAACTGCTTTTCTCGCTGGACCCACCGTCCGCAAGCGATTCAACAATGGAGTTCAACCTCTTTAGCTCTCACTAAAGGTATTCAGCATCAAGTGTACAATGAAGGCACAGATGGTGTGTATGTGAATAACAATGGTTTAACGATTAAGCTTGATTTACCTGCCGAGTTTGTCTCATACGCCTGGCACCGTATCGTCTATTTGATTCCCCATCCATTACAGCTTCCTGCCAATAATTTCACATTGACTATGCTGAGCATAGGTCATCTGGTAGATACACTCAATCATGCTGACAGTGCTGATTATCCTGATGGAAACACCTTGCTACATATGTTTGGTACTTGGTTGTTTGATGGTACTACCACCTGTCAAAAGATCGCCAACAATGTCGAAGCGCAACGCGGCTGTTCTGAATCGTTTGCTACGTTATGTAGGATCTTTACTACGCCTCAGTTCCGACAGCCCTTCTTGCGTACATATGTTGAACGGTTTTATGCAGCACTAAGTGTGGGATTAGCTTCAGATGCTTGTTTGCCTACCATTCTATTGTCTTGCACAGAGTTATTTGCAAGCGATTTAGAGGGCGTTCGCATGTTGGTGCCAAAATTCATCAGTGCCATTAAACGTGTCCTACCTAAACTGCGCTTTGAATACAAGACCAATGTCTCCTTGGATAACCTACGTTTAGCTGCTATCAAAGTCCTTAGTACCATCATGTGTCTACCCAACCATCACTTTGAAGCATATGACGATACTGCCGTCGCTGATACCGTTTCAGTAGAACAAGAGCAATTGGTGACTCAGTTGATTCGAGTATTGTATCAGCAGCACAACGGCAACAGCAAACTGTCATTAAAGTTTTATATTTTGGAAGTTTTGTTAATGTCACTGCGTACCGAGACTTCATCTTACAATATGCGCTATTTACTTCATCTGATCAATGTCTATGTGATAGAAGACGTGCCTTTTTGTCCTGGCCTTGTAGGCACTGTGGTAAAATTGATCCAAGACAAAATTCTTACAATGCAATTACCAGCCGATGTCACCTTGGTGGCTTTTGATGTACTGATGGAATTTGTCGATCTTTACGAATTTGTTAAACGCGACAGTAAGAATGTGGCCCGTGAATTAGTGTTGGCCCTCAGTCGCTACGTGGATACGTTGATCTCTCAAGGCAAATTAGCCCAAACTTACCCGTTGATTGTACAAGCCTATGATTGTATGATCAAATGGATCTTGGTGGGCCAATGGATTATTGATGATCGCGATTGTTATAAAGCAGTCATTGCTACGCTCAGCAAAGGCATCACTTTGTTTGATGTACAGCAAAAGGATCAAACACCAAAAGAACAGCCATCTGTAGAAAAGAAAAAAAGAAGAGATACTTCTTTTCCACCTACAAAGCAACTGTTTCAATTACCACCTCGTGTTAATAAACAACAACAACAACAACAACAGCAGCAGCAACAGCATGAAGCATCCACAGACAGAGCTGCGCCTAATACGCGTAATCGTAAAAAGGAAGAAGTGGCAGTACGTATGGCTGCTGAATATTGTATGTCTCAGTTTGTCAATCAGTTGGGTCGTTTTGCAGTATTGGAAGGCTGCAGAACAGCTAACTATGATGATATTCTCCAAGTGAAGCAGCATCAGAAACCCACTCATATTCGATACTTTTTAATCGATAAGCGTACCTTGTTAACTCTGATCGATGTGACAAACGATGAACAAATACCTAGTGTGATCGCTGTTATACGCGACACCACTGGTAAATATGTATGGTCCATGCAAACGCGTTATCAGGAGCCTAGCGAGGTTGAACAAGCATCATTGCCATCACCCACCATCATAGTAGAGCACAGTCAATCACCAGAGCAGTCATCACAACCAGCTGTTACTGTACCTAGTGCCATTGCTGTAAATGAACGAGAAATACCTACTTTGCAGACATTGTTCATACCTGGTTCCGAAGCTTGGGAACAATGGGAGACAGTAAAGATGTTGATGCAGCGACAACAAGCATCTGAAGAAGAAAACAAAACACAGCAACACCAAAAGCCTTGTCCTGTAGACCCTATGGCTACTTCACATCGCGATCACCAAAGCGCCCGAGGTTATCGTCTCTTTTTGTCGCAGATGGGTTTATTGCTTCCTAAAAACCGTGGACGTATCACTCCTTTACATATTACTGATGCTTTTGTTTCTGAGATGGAGACATTGGATATGTTGAATGAGTAAGTTGCATCCTCAATATATCAAAAGAAAATACTGATACATTGATAATAGACGTGATTGTATCTCGATATCTGCTTACTATGCCAAGTCAGGTCGTGCTAGTTGGTCTGAATTAGTGGAAAGCCCACCAGCGCTTGAGCCCCAGTTTATGCAATTTATTCATTGCCTTGGATGGCCTGTAAGTTTTTTTTTTTTTTTTTTTTTTTTTTTTTTTTTTTTTTTCTCTTTGGTGATATGATATTTACTCTATTTAACTCTCCCCCCTTTTTTTGTCAACTAGGTTAAAACAGAGCAACACAAAGGGTTCAAGGGTAAACTGGATGCCTCCATCTGTCAAACTATACCTTATTATTCGGATCGTACAGTTGAATTTGTAGTGAACGTGCCTTATTTATTGCAGTTGCCTACAGATAACATGCAATGGGGTAGTAATCACAATACGATTGCTAAAATCCATCAGCAGGTAGCATCGGACGACCATGTCTGTGTTATTTGGATCGAAGATTTAGCTCATTACAAAGACCTCGCTCAATGTATCAAAAGTTCGAGTTCGCCGCACGCTAAAGCCATGGTTTACTTGTTTATAAACCCTCTGAAAGAGAGTAGTCTCTATTGGGTGAGGATTTTGGTGCCGTCTTTTGGGACCAATTCCACTAGTCTACTAGCTAGTCAGAGGTTGAATGAAAATGCATTGGTAATACTAGAAGTCGTTTGAATATATCAAAAATTTAATAGTACATGGATAGATCTTTGGTCCATTGGTCGATGGCATCGTTGTGAGTCGTCATGCTTTGGGTTCAATGGTGAGGAGCACTGCTATTTCTGCACACCAAGCATGTCGTGTAGTGACTGATACATATACAAGGCCTTACGTTATCCGAAAAGAATATCTGGAGGAAATGGCTCATCGACATCGAGTGAAAACACAAATTTCAGAGTAAGTTTTCATATGCATATATATCATGGCAGCTGATTTAATATATTCATCTAGGTTTTATTCTGATTTGTTTGCAGAGAAAGATCATTGATCTGTATAATAATAATAATAATAATAATAATATACGCTATAATAGATAATACTTTTGATAGAATACTTTTTTTTTTTTTTTTAAAAAAAAAATAATAACTACAATTGAGAATTTTACTAGATGCAGCAGCTCATTCTGGATATGGACTATTTATGAAATGCGACTTTAGACCGAGATTGGAAGATTTATATGTCATTCGCCCTAGATTTCATGAAATGTATGTCGTTGACAAATTGATTATTGATGAGTATAGTAAACTAGTTGCACTAGGATGAAACAGTGGGCTTAATGGATATAATAGTTTATTCTGAACCTGCACTAGTCATCGGAAGTGATATTCTACCGAGATCAGTTGAGAGACCTATTTGATAGTAGCTTGCAGGAAATGTATGTCTTTTACACATGTGTTAATTATTGGTAAAAATAATACACTTCTTGTATTACGGTAAAACAATGATTCTAGTAGATTCAGTAGCTCCTTGTGAGTATGCAATACTAATTAGATGTGGTATTAAACTGTGATCGGCAGAAAGGTCTATTAATAATTAGATCTTGGTTGGTACCACTTAAACCGCTCAATGAGATTATAGAAAATTCAGGGTGAACAATGTTGTCTATTGTACTGACGAACTGCAATACATTTAAGGCGTAGAAAATGTAAAAATTAGCTTTTCTACCAATTCATTCAATTTGATTTCTTTCTGAAGCAAAGCCATCTTATTTAAGGTGTAAAAGATCCAATTGCAAGAAAATTGACAAGGATAAATATGCGTTTAAGAAGAATATGGTAAAGGATTAAACTCTATTGTATTCAAATGATATAAAGACAAAAATCTAATGACCTTTACTGAAAGCCAACAACCATAATTACAAATAAGAATTCCAAAGAAAAGTTCCCATTATATATTTAACTGGCTTGTGGCAGCCAGGCGTTCATAGCAACGTTGCTTTTTGATTCTTTGATGTCGGCTCTTCCTATCATACTAGGCAATAAAAAATAATAATAATAATTATTCCAACTTTGATCGTTTATTGTTCAAAATTACAATTTCAGTAGCATTCCAGTTAAGAACATAGTTTCTCTTAATTTTGAGTGGCAGTTCTGCACCAAAAAAGTATAGATTTTCGGCAGCCTTGACGCGAGGCATAGCCACATAGAGCTGCCCATGCTCAAACATATCACCCAGATGGATGGCTACACAGTCAATGGTTGCACTTTGAGCTTTATGAATTGTGGTGGCAAAGGTAGGGACGATTGGAAATTGCTTCCTAGTATAACCAGTTTTTGGCACAGTTCTCCGAATCGGCTGAATCCAATAGCGAGAGATTACACTGTCTCTTTCTTTTTCTAGGCAAATGTTCTGAGATTCAACCTCACATACTGTCACTATAGTACCGTTAACCCATCCAAGAGAGACGTCCATGTTCTGGATTGGTATGACCGGCATGCTAACCTTTACCTTCAATTCTTGCAGTAACCGTGTCTCTTTGTCCAAGCACTTGGTAGCAAACTGATCACTACCAACAAAGTAATCGTCTGCGGGAAAAGTAACAGTTTCACCTGGAAACGAACCAAAATCAGAGTCAGTTAGCAAAGTTTGCAAGATTTACTGTCGGATAAAGCCTCAAACAGTTCACCGGTAAATCAGATTTCAGTACAGAGTGGGCATTGATGAATTCAACAACCACCTTGTTGAAATTTCCGGATCTTACAAAGTTTAGCACTTTCAAAAAGCGTTCATCGGCTTGACGAATTGGGTCAACCAAGTTAAGCCTCAAGGAATGATTATAGATCGAGGAATTCCAAAGCATCTCGAGATCTTTTTGTTTTTCATTCAAACCAGGAAGCACGGGACAAAGTTGAGCAAAATCGCCAAAGAACACTGTTCGAATACCACCCATAGGAACAGAGCGGTTTGTTGTTTTGATGAGAGCACGGTTAAGAGTTTCAAGAAGGGAATTTGAAACCATTGAGAATTCGTCAACTAGGAAAACCATGTTTGTATACAGCTTAACATTCTCATCCAATCGGTTCATATTGACAATATCATCACTATTTGACATCCCAAAGAAGCGATGGAGAGTCTGGTCATTGATATTGTTGGCCGCAACACCGGTAGGAGCAAGCTTGAAAACCTTGTAACATTTCAAGTAGTAAAACCTTTCAAGCATCCGGAGTACATACTATTTCCCTGTACCAGCAGCACCCGAGACGAAAACCACAGAGGAGAATAACCCACGCGTTATTCGATATTCAGGTATTATCTTGAGATACACTCGATACTATTCGGTAGTATGTGATGCCGCGTGTTTCTTGTAATGATTATTGGCTAATAGTGAGATGTTTTCTGAGATGTTCGTAATTAGTTGGGTACGTGTTTAATTAACGAGACAGAAAACAAGAGAGAGATTTATTCTACCACTGCCAGCCTTCTGTTATTAATGGGCTGGGTAGTGGTTACATAGAGAAAATACAACTAGTCACGATTACACAAGTTAATTATTCAGGTACACACTTCTATTATTATTCTATGTAAAGTAGTTATGTCGATTATATAACTCATTATTGCCCAAATCCAGAATATGAACAGCTGTACACTTATTACGCTTTATTATAAAACAAGAAATAGCAGTACAAGACAGATTCTTAATCCAGTGTTATGCCGAGATAAAATATGCTTACCTTTATTTACAGTCCAATCTAGCACCGCAGTATGTCGGCCATCATCATCATCTTGGAATATCAGCAAGTCACTATGAGCCAGAATGCAGTCAACTTCGTACATCTCATCTTCAATGGCTGGCTCATCTACCGATACGACCTTCAATTCATACGGCGCATGTTCTCGATGTAGCAGCTCGTTCATTTCATCTTTTAGCACATATGTGGAATCATCTTTGTTTCTATGCACTACTCGATAAGGTCCTTCATAGATGGGCTGGAGTTTGTTATCATGTTGTGATTCAGGGATTTTCACCATGACCCAATCGCCATTCTTAATATGGATCATATAGTTTTTTTTTGTTGAACTTCTTTGCTTCTTCTTCAATGATTCTCAATGTTCGATCTTTGATTGCAGGAAAGACAATGGTGGACATATACTTTGTTTTCTCGAGAAGCTCTTTTTCAGTCATAGCTTGATTAGATCAGTTCTTCTTGCCTGGTTGATAATATTTCTGAAGGACATTCAGCTGTCTTGCAAACATTAGCGAAAAGGAGGAACTTTCAGTACGATGATGAATTTTTGCATTTATCGAGAATTGAGCACTGCTAAGCTATATATCCCAATTGTTGTCGAACCCTGCCATTTTCTTTACTGCTTCTTGTACTGTTTTAATCGCATTTTCACATGCGCCAATTTGTGTTATATCGAATATAATAAAGACTGTAAAAAATAACCAGACAGATAAAACGAATTGATTTATTAAAGCATTAAAATGATGAGCTATTTATACAAAATTGAAGTTCGGATTTAACTTGATATTATAGACGATTAAGTTAGTCAATGACTGCGCTCATGGAGTTAACAGGGATTTATAGTAATCCGTTCTAGTGTACGACTTTATGTTCGGTGATAGATAGTTTATGAAGGTTAGTTGCACTAAGCATTGATTTCCATATATACCTCTTAACTGACACGTTACAAAGCTGTCAAAGCACAAGCTGAGTATAAGTCATTTACATTCTGGTTCTTGGTAATAATGCTTAATACACTTCTGCAGCTATATATATAAGGATATCTATACGATTTTACATCTGTACAGCATTTTCTTCTTAATATAATTATGAGCGTTTACAACATATATACAAATGTGGAACAAGAGCACCATAATGGAGGATGAGTATTACTTTTGTGAATAGAAAGCATTAGTTGTGCATTTCATTACACATTTCAATAAATTATGCATTGCGGTAAATTAATAGATCGCAATAAATTAATGCATCTCTCCATCTATTTTACTTTAATGTCGCATCTGAGATCGCAAACATAATTTGTTTTGAACGTTAATATAGTTTATATAAAGATCAGTAGTCATCAAGAGATGATTTCTGAATCTTGATGTGAGATTAGCCATTTCATATAAATTAACATGCAATAATCTAAAGATCTCTTTCCTGATCTCAACTCATTAACTCATCTGGTTAGTTGTGTTTACTCAAAAGACATAATAATTATTATAATATAGAACAGAAATGTTGATGGGTTAATGGAAAGAGTATATTGAAATTTTATTTCTGATATAAAGTACCATTGGGGGCTATTGGTAGTTTATACCGAATAATTATTTGTTTTTTTTTGGTTTTTCGCTTATAACTCCTGCTACAATCAACTTTAAGTACTGTTAAAGATATTTTTGGAAACCTTAAGCAAAGGGTCATCCTGTGTTAGGATATGAAGCTTGTGGGATAAATAGACGGCCTGTTTTAGGGGATTGTTTGAAGTTTATAGCGAAAAATACTTTGTTTTATTTCTTTTTTCGCTTATAACTTCTGCCGTAATCAACTTAAGGTAGTACGGAAAATATTTTTGAAAAGAGCAATCAAAGGGCTATTCGGTGGTTGAATATAAAGTTTCTAGGTCAACTGGGAGGCTTGCTGTAGGGAACACTTTGAAAATTACACAGAAAAATTTTTTCTTCTTCCGTTTATAACTCCTGCTATACTCAACTTAGGGTAGTACTAAAAATATTTTATGTAATCGCAACCACAGGGCTATTCGGTGGTTGAATATGAAGCTTCTGGAACAACTGGAAGACCTGGTCTAGGGGGACACCTTGAGATTTTTAGCAAAAAATTCATTTTCTTTTGCTTATAACTCCTGCTGTGATTAACTTTAAGTATTGGTAAAAATATTTTTGAAAACCCTAGGCAAGGAAATATTAAGTGGCAAAGTATGAAGTTTCTAGGATAACTAGAAGGCTTGTTGTAGGGGACACTTTGAAAATTACACAGAAAATTTTTTCATTTTCAGCTTATAGCTCCTGCTATAATTAACTTGAGGTAGTACTGAAAATATTTTATGTAATCGCAACCAAAGGACTATTCGGTGGTTGAATATGAAGTTTCTGGGATAGCTGGAAGACCTTATCTAGGGGGACACCTTGAGATAATTAAGCTGAAGCCTGGGGAATTTTGGCTGAGCCCGGCCAAAATGTTTAAATGGTTACCGAGAGTCGGCCAAAATTTTGGCTGAAGAAAATCCTAGGGGGAATTTTGGCTGAGCCCGGTCATAAAGTCTAGATGAGTACCGAGGGCCAGCCAAAAGTTTGGCTGAGAAAAATCTTAGGGGGAATTTTGGCTGGACCCGGTCATAAAGTCTGGATGAGTACCGAAGGCCAGCCAAAAGTTTGGCTGAAGAAAAATCCTGGGGGGAATTTTGGCTTAGCCCGGTCATAAAGTCTGGATGAGTACCGAGGGTCGGCCAAAATTTTGGCTGAAGAAAAATCCTGGGGGGAATTTTGGCTTAGCCCGGTCATAAAGTCTGGACGAGTACCGGGAGTCAGCCAAAATTCTGGCTGAAGAAAAATCCTGGGGGGAATTTTGGCTTAGCCCGGCCAAAAGTTTTAAATGGTTACCGAGGGTCGGCCAAAAGTTTGGCTGAAGAAAAATCCTAGGGGGAATTTTGGCTTAGCCCGGTCATAAAGTCTGGATGAGTACCGAGGGCCAGCCAAAAGTTTGGCTGAAGAAAAATCCTAGGGGAAATTTTGGCTTAGCCCGGTCATAAAGTCTAAACGAGTACCGAGGGTCGGCCAAAATTTTGGCTGAAGAAAAATCCTGGGGGGAATTTTGGCTGGGCCCGGTCATAAAGTCTGAACGAGTACCGAGGGTCGGCCAAAATTCTGGCTGAAGAAAAATCCTGGGGGAATTTTGGCTTAGCCCGGCCAAAAGTTTTAAATGGTTACCGAGGGTCGGCCAAAAGTTTGGCTGAAGAAAAATCCTGGGGGGAATTTTGGCTTAGCCCGGTCATAAAGTCTGGACGAGTACCGAGGGTCGGCCAAAATTCTGGCTGAAGAAAAATCCTGGGGGGAATTTTGGCTTAGCCCGGCCAAAAGTTTTAAATGGTTACCGAGGGTCGGCCAAAAGTTTGGCTGAAGAAAAATCCTGGGGGGAATTTTGGCTTAGCCCGGTCATAAAGTCTGGACGAGTACCGGGAGTCAGCCAAAATTCTGGCTGAAGAAAAATCCTAGGGGGAATTTTGGCTGGGCCCGGTCATAAAGTCTGGATAAGTACCGAAGGTCGGCCAAAATTTTGGCTGAAGAAAAATCCTAGGGGGAATTTTGGCTTAGCCCGGCCAAAAGTTTTAAATGGTTACCGAGGGTCGGCCAAAAGTTTGGCTGAGGAAAAATCCTGGGGGGAATTTTGGCTGGGCCCGGTCATAAAGTCTGGACGAGTACCGGGAGTCAGCCAAAATTCTGGCTGAAGAAAAATCCTGGGGGGAATTTTGGCTTAGCCCGGCCAAAAGTTTTAAATGGTTACCGAGAGTCGGCCAAAATTTTGGCTGAAGAAAAATCCTAGGGGGAATTTTGGCTTAGCCCGGCCAAAAGTTTTAAATGGTTACCGAGAGTCGGCCAAAATTTTGGCTGAAGAAAAATCCTAGGGGGAATTTTGGCTTAGCCCGGTCATAAAGTCTGGATGGGTACCGGGAGTCAGCCAAAATTTTGGCTGAAGAAAATCCTAGGGGGAATTTTGGCTTAGCCCGGTCATAAAGTCTGGATGAGTACCGGGAGTCAGCCAAAATTTTGGCTGAAGAAATCCTAGGGGAAAGTTTGGCCGAGCCCAGCCAAAATATTTTTGAACTTTCCGCCGAGGGCCCGCCGAGAGTTTGGCTGAAGAAATCCTGGGGGGAATTCTGGCCGAGCCCAGCCAAAATATTTTTGAACTTTCCGCCGAGGGCCCGCCGAGAGTTTGGCTGAAAAAATCCTAGGGGAAATTTTGGCCGAGCCCAGCCAAAATATTTTTGGACTTCCCGCCGAGGGCCCGCCGAGACTTTGGCTGAAAACCTACCTATCCCACTTAAAATCCTACCTTTCCCACCTCAAAAAAAAGTGAATATTGATACTCCGCTCGAACAAAATTTTGCTGTAAAAAAAATTTCAAAATTGAACAAGAATGCGAGGCGGATACCTTATGCTTCCAGAATATATGTAGAAGGAGGAATGAAAAAAAGTTGGCAACGACTTTTGGCCGGTACTCTTTCTACCCAAATCGCAGCTGATGTAGCATGCGCTTCCCGCTGAATATTGATTTATTCGGGGGAGAAGTGGCAGAAAACACGATAGCTGAACCCGCCTCGGCGAGGTTCTGGCTAGGGAAAAAACTTGAGCTTGGGGACCCTTCGGGGCGCTTGCTCAGGGAAGATTTGGGTATTGTATATTTCTTTCCCGTCATTTATTTGAAGGGATAATGATAATATTTAATACACCTGGGCACACTTGGCCGAAGCAAGAGCCGCAAGGCTCCAGCGGAAGGCAAGAGTCCATCAAGTGGATGACACGGAGCAAGGTATTGCACCTCGCTTCAGTTGTTCGCAAGAAAAACAGTTGGATTGCAACAGGATTAACGGAAGGTTCATTAAGAACTCACTGTGCTTATGAGAGTGGCCTCGGTCACTCCCCCAGCAGCGACTTCTTCTGTAAGGAAGCCTTCTGTGCTGAGAAATCCCCTTAATATTTATTTATTAAGC